>OY293305.1:36070839-36387512 GCA_958502075.1 Orchestes rusci
ATCGGGAAAGGTCCATTGATTGTGAAACCGAAGAGATCACAATCGCCACAATTGTGGGTTTTGCAAACAATTTATAATAGTTCACAAAACGGTCTTCTCTTTATACTTATAAGCAATCGTTCCTTCATAGACACGTTTTAATAAAAAACTAAGGAAGCACCCCTATCGCAAAAACCCGGAATTGCCGGGTTTATTCTCATCAGTGGACGTCCCCACATCAGTGGACGATCATCAACCCACGAGAACTCAGCTAGTCAGCATTTTTTTTTATGTATCATTGGGTGAACGAAATTTATTACACCACTTTGGTGGCCAAAAGTAGATTGACAGCCTAAAACTTGATAAAACTTTGATCCTTCAACAGTTATCAAAGATATAATGGTACATTAGATAACTTAAATCCATTTGTCAGTTCACTAAACCAGCGATTTTTTTCAATTTTCAAAGGGTACACAAATTCACTTTGTCGGGTGGTGCTTGCCAACTTTTCCAAGACTTTTTTTTAACGTGAAAAGAGAATTCTAAACAATATTTTGAATAAAATCGCCATGACCGATCAACTGACAGATTGATTGAACTATTTTAATGCACCAATAATTCTTTGATAACTGATGCAGAATGCCTTTGTAAAGCTTATAGGCTTAATAAACGATTATATTATATTATATTATATTATATTATATTATATTATATTATATTATATTATATTATATTATATTATATTATATTATATTATATTATATTATATTATATTATATTATATTATATTATATTATATTATATTATATTATATTATATTATATTATATTATATTATATTATATTATATTATATTATATTATATTATATTATAATATCAAAGTTTTATAAAATTTTAGGCATGTGCTGTTTATCCGACCGTCAGTGTATATTTTGATTCTACAGAGTGTATGTATTTTTCCAAGTTTTATGATAGTGTCAACAAGAACAAAGCATCAAACCATTGTGTTTTTTGAGAATGCGGTGTACAGGATTTTCCTTGTGATTTGCCAACCACCTAAATAGCCGTTATTTTAAGTTATAAAAAAATGATAAATTATTAATCTTTTTTTATAACTCAAGAAATAACGACCATTTAAGGAAAGTGACAAATTATGAGAAAACATTTTTCAGATCAGTTATCGACTGCAAAACATCAACTCCTGCCCAATCATAAGGTGACAAATAAGTCACATACCTCAACTATGGGAGAAGAAAATTATAAACGTAATTTTATTACCAACAAGTACAGTGGAAAGCATATGAATTCGCACAAACAGTTATTTCTTGACAACCCTCGTAATATGCATAGGTCAAATAAACCAACACACATGTGATCTGCTAGATCGTTTCACTGACTCTGATCACGTGTCGTTTGTACATTTCGATGATTTTGGTTTTAAACTATGGATAACAACAAAATCAAGCCACTGCGGTGAGTATTGTGTAGTATATGCGATGGTTTTTGTTTGAGGTGATATTTATTTAGTAATCTGATATAAAAGAGATACAATTAATGTATTTTCATCACCTTCCTATATTTTGATTTCTACATAAATATCTACAAACAAGCCAATAATCCAATTGCCCTTCGCCCTTCGCATCACTGGATAATATATTTGGGAAACCATGCATTTTGTTGTATTTAGATTATATGAACTAAGCTAAAATAATTAATTCCAAAACCAAAAACCAGAGGGAGTATTCTGTAACGTCATAGAGAAGAAATTTCTTTCTATAAACTCTTTCTATGATACTACCCGATTCTGTAGGAACGTCGGCAACGGCAACATTTTGGGTCTTGCTATGATGTTTCTATTAGCCCTGTCTCTTTTTAATGCACATTATTGAATATATTTTTATCTTTGTTGAGGTTTTTTAACATTTTCCAAATCATGAGGCTATTTATATTTATTTATGTATTTGAAATTTGAATGTTATGAAGCAAGTTTCAGAGGGAGTACTGGGAGTTGGAGTAGTTTTTGTGAACGATTAGCCGTGTTAAATTATGTTCATTAGAAATTATATGGACCTATTGTTTTTACATTTCATACAACAGGGTAGAAGATGAAGAACGACAAAACTAATCACGGTTGTGAGTTAGTACAAGGTCTCATTCGTGATCTTACTCCCCATATGGATAACGGGGCTAGAACAAGGGTTGTCATAAGGGCTGTCAGATTTTCAAAAATAAAAAGCGGGCGGCGAGAGGTTTGATTGTTGAAAAGAAGTTCGTCACAGAAAAAATCTTGGCTTTATTGTAATAAGAAGATATATCTAGAAATATCATGAACTTTAATGGTTATTTAATCAAGAACTTTACAAACAAAATAAGAATAAAATATGAAATAAAATACAAAAATCACTATTCTTGAACAAATCAGGTATAGATATTCTACGTGGTACAGACAGTGTGTCTGTAAAAAGTTTTTACAAAATCTCACCACATAATTCTGAGACCAAAATAAGACGATTTTGGGGAAAAGCCTATACAGGGTGTCCGGAAATTACGCGTCAGGATTTTGGTGGGCGATTCTACATGAAAAATTAATGCGACAAACTTCTATACAATTTTTTCAAAAACTCAAAATTAAGGAAGATACAGGGTGTTAAAAAATATATTTTTTTTCTTATTTTTTTTAATAACTTTTTTTCTAGTGTAATGATTTTCGCCAAATTTTGCATGCATGTCACTAGTGTTTCTTTGTATTCACCCTATTAATTTGACGCTAGTCGTCAATGACAAAAGGCTGAAGCTGTCCTTCACCCTAGGAAAATTATTTAGAACTTTTTTGTTTTAATCTTTTTATAAATTTGGATGTCAAATTAGTAAAGAGCATCAAAATATTTTTTAAAAAGGTGCTCGTGTTGCATCATCGTAGAATCAACGGTTTCCGAGAAAAACGACTTTAAACATTAACCGTACCTTAAATAATTAAAAATTCGTATTTTCAAAATTAACACAGCAAGCCTTGAAAACATACATTGTTAAAGGGTAATTTGTTAAATAAAATAACTATTTACGACAACACACCTTATTAAATTTGGAAGTAATACTTTCATAAAAAGTTTTCGAAATCTTGCCCTTCCATTTCAATACATAAATTAATTCTTCTTTGGAAGTTCCAACGAATCCTAGAGAATATGCCTTCCTTCTGTTTAATTATTTCACAATTGTCAATAATCCGTTGTCTCAGCTCTTCACGGTTATTTACAGGAACCTTGTAAACGAGAGATTTTAGGTAACCCCAAAAGAAAAAATCCATAGCGTTTAGATCTGGCGATCTGGGAGGCCATTGCACAAACCCACCGCGTCCAATCCATCTTTCAGGGAAATTTTGATTTAAATGTTCTCTCACTGCTCCATTGAAATGGGGTGGAGCGCCGTCTTATAGCAGCCACATTTCACGCCTTATTTGAAGAGGAACATCATGTAGTAGATTGGGCAACTCATTTCTTAAAAAGTTTAAGTAGACCTCACCATTTAGCCTTTGCGGGAAAAAATGTCGCCCTATTAAATGATCGTCGACAATACCGGCCCACACATTGAGGGAGAATCTATTCTGAAAACGTTGTTCTATAACTACATGAGGGTTTATTAAACCATCATGTCCAAAGCCAGCTTCATCGGTGAAGAGAATAAAACGTGTGAAATTATGATTACGATTATGCAGGTTTCTGATGGTCCTACAAAAATTAAGTCGAGCCACTGGATCTTCAGGGTTTAAAGCTTGAACCTTTTGATAATGAAAGGGATGTAGGAGTTGCTCTTGTAAAATTTCATGAGCTGCACTTTTCGGAATATTTTCCTGAGTTGCAATTGATCTTACGCTAAGAGTAGGGTTATCCTCAATCTCATTCAAAACACGGAGTTCCGTACTTTGAGTTCGAGTTTTTCGTGGACGGCCCACATCATGTCGACTAATTTTAAATGCTCCAAATTCTCCTAGTCTCTGATGGATAGTGCTAAACATTTGTGATCGTGGTATTCTTCTATTCGGAAATGCTTCTCTGTACAAACGTTGTGCTTTTGCCGCATTTCCCCCAGCTGCACCATAATAATAATGCATGTCGCGTAGTTCTGCGTTGGAATACAAATTATTATTATTATTATTATTCATCTTATTTTCAATGTTAATGATTTTAAAATTATCAAAATTGCAGCTGTGAAAACTTATAATGTTTGCAATGTCATAACTCATTTCCATGGAAACTAAAGAATTTCGTTTCAAGGCTTGCTTTGTTAATTTTGAAAATCAAAATTTCTAATCAAACGTACGTAAATGTTTAAAGTCGTTTTTCTCGGAAACCGTTAATTCTACGATGATGCAACACGAGCACCTTTTTAAAGAATATTTTGATGCCCTTTACTAATTTGACATCCAAATTTATAAAAAGATTAAAACAAAAAAGTTCTAAGTAATTTTCCTAAGGTGAAGGACAGCTTCAGCCTTTTGTCATTGACGACTAGCGTCAAATTAATAGGGTGAATACAAAGAAACACTAGTGACATGCATGCAAAATTTGGCGAAAATCATTACACTAGAAAAAAAGTTATTAAAAAAAATAAGAAAAAAAATATATTTTTTAACACCCTGTATCTTCCTTAATTTTGAGTTTTTGAAAAAATTGTATAGAAGTTTGTTGCATTAATTTTTCATGTAGAATCGCCCACCAAAATCCTGACGCGTAATTTCCGGACACCCTGTATATTCAGGATTATTCGGGAGTTCTTAATCAAAAGGGGGAGTATTATGACTTTGTTCCATCAGAAGCGGGAGGGACAGTAAGAAATCGGAATAAGACTCCCGCCTAAATCGGGAGGTCTGGCAGCCCTAGTTCTCATCCAAATAAGAATATTGGGGGTTCTTGGGTTTTTTGCACAACGCTCGAATCAGAACGCAGGCGGAAACGAGAACTGTATGAATCAAAACTCAAACTTTCATGACAAACACCATTCTCCATAAAGAATCCACTATACCATTCACATAGGGCTGCCAGACCTCCCGATTTAGGCGGAAGTCTCCCAACTTCTTACTCTTCCTCCCGCTTCTTAAACAAAGTCATAATACTCCCGATTTTGAATAAGAACTCCCGAATAATCTCGAATCTATAGATTTTTCCCTAAAATCGGCTTATTTTGTTCTTAGAAAAATGTGGTGAGATTTTATAAAAACCTTTCACTGTATACCATGTAGAATACCTACTTGATTTGTTCAAGAACAGTGATTTTTGTATTTTATTTTCATATTTTATTCTTATTTTTTTGTTAAGTTATTGATTGAGTAACCATAAAAGTTAATGATATATTCTAGATCTATCTTCTAATTAGAATGAAGCCAAGTTTTTTTTGTGGCGAACTTCTATTCAACAATCAAACCTCCCGCCTCCCGCTTTTTATTTTCATAAATCTGACAGCCCTACATCCACAAATAAATGCGAATGAATCGAATATCTCTTCTTCTTCTTCTTTCTTCGGTTTGGGTGGCCTTAACTACCAGGGTTATCCAGCCAAAGTCTCTTCTGCAGGTGTTGATCTATGTTTTCCCACTAGGTTCGTCTAAGAGACGAATCTGGAATGTTCCATACCCAGTGGTTGGTGAAGGTGAAATTATTGAGAGAGTGCATGCCAAAATAAAAAAAAAAAAAAAAAAAGAAACACCAAGCCATACAAGCCATGCGAAAGCAGCATTCAAAGCTTAATACCAGCCTCAAGCAAAAAGGACATGACCAATCTGACATGGTCTACGGAGAGACGTTTAGGAAATAGAATTTCATGAAGAGGGAGAGGGTTTTTTTGAACTGTTCTACCGAATTTGCGATGAAAGTTATCGATATTAATATAGTTGAAAATACAGAATGTAAAAAGGTGATCCAAGTCTCCTAATTCTCCGCAGTCACAATTCGGGTCACCCCTCACATTAATCCTATGTAGGTGTGCGGGGGTGAGACAATGATTTGATCTCATTCGTGTGAACGAGTTAATTGTTCTACGGTACAATGTAGGCAGGGCCTGAAACCATGGTTTTTTGGGAGGGGTTTGTACTTTAGATCCATAAAAACTACCTTTCTGTTGTGAAACTTGCCTGTACTCGTCAGTCCACCTATTCCAGATCCTGTCCAGAATCATAGGTAGTGTGTCATCTCCATGCATCCTACCCTGTTCCATTTCCAATCGTCTTGCTATATTCGCCAGCACATCAGCCTTCTCATTTCCAGGTATACCCGTATGACTAGGAATCCAAAGCAATCTAATGTCGAAGTCAGCTTCCCTTAATTTAGTGAATTCCTCCCTTACTCGCAGTGTTTCCAGATCCTTGTTGACTTTGATTTTCCTTGAACAAATTTTTTGTAGTGCACTAAGCGAGTCCGTACAAACTATAGTTTTCCTAAGCCCCTTCCTTTCAATCACCTGCAGAGCAATCTTGATAGCAGTTATTTCGGCTGAACATATGTTGATGTTGTCTGCCAATTTGACCGAAATCATCGTGTCATTGATGTCGCAGTAGACGCCCGCACCAGTCCTTCCTTCCGAGTCCTTAGATCCATCCGTATATAATGCCTTATGGTCAGGATATTTGTCTTCTATGAGTTTGGCAAACTTTTGCCGGTTGTCTCCTTCACTTCAATCGAATATAAATATGAATCATAACATAACCTAGCAAAACCTGGAAAATACACAATGTTGCCAACATAATCCAAAAGATACCCCAAATTCCCCTAGAAAGAGTTCAACGTTTTCAAATTGGATAATACACGTATTTCTATAACCGAGCATACCCGACCTGTCATAGAGAGAATGGTATAGAATAGGTTTAAGGGATAGAAAGAAATTTCCTCTCTTTTCTTTATAGAAAGAAATTTCTACTCTGTGTAGTAACAGAATACGCGCTCAGCTTTTTTGTCTACTTATGCCTTGTCATTTTGACAAAAGTGATGTGTTACTATGACATAGTTTGGCATTTTACGAGGGTTGTTCAAAATATTGTGTGCGAATTCATATGCTTTCCACTGTACCAGCGGAACATAGATGAGGAAACTGAAATCATGAACACGAACTAAATATAAACTAAAATAATGTCAAATTCTGCCTGCTCAAAGTATTCTTTCAATAACAATACTAGCCCTTTCTTTCTTCTCTCAACAACGCATGACTACTCCATCAATCCATCTATCTTTTTGATCTCTGTACTGCAGTTGACGTGGATGCCTTGAAGTCCTCATCAATTCTGATTCCATAAGAACTGATCTTTTTAAGAGTTGTAATTCCAATTCCGAGGGCATCAGACACTCTTTACTAAAGTTCAGGACATGGAATAGGTACAAATAACTAGTCTTATGAAATAGCTTACCTCAAAAACTGCCTCAAGTGGTAACAAATGTTTTCCAGCATGTCCATCCTTTGTAAAGTAGACCACACGCTTTTTTATCGTATTTTGTTCACATTCTGAATACCGACGAGGCATTTTATACAACAAAACTGTGACATTGGAGAAGTTAACTGACTTGTATTTTGACAACAACATTGTTTTGATTAATTACTTGATCACATGACCAAATTTCAGGTTATTATTATTCTGATATGATAGAAATCAGCTGTCGCTCGGCGGCCATTTTGGATTCAAGTAACGACCGATGTTTATGACGTCATTAATTCTGTTTCAGTCTGTTTTTAAACCTCCCCATGAGTTAGAAAAGGAGAGACAATCAATGACGTTTGTATAAACCCTCGTGAAACGGACTATACGTATTCCAGACAATATTAGAAAGTCATCAGCGAGAAAATTTTTCCAAAATACCCAAAAAAATACTAAATGAACAAAAAAGAAAACGCAAATTTCACTACATGATCGAAAACGGGGCGGAGCCAAATTACCCTCCCGAGAGAGAGAGAGAGAGAGACAGAGTCATCTCAGTCAATACGCCAGACGGAGTTGGATAATGTATTCTGTGACGTAGTGGATGTTGATTGGCGCTCTTTAATCGGTGATTACTACATTAATAGAGGTCGTAAGTTGATTTTTTTTAAACGTCAATGGCATCAGTACTTCCTAATCCTTATATATTTCATATTTCCAAAAAATGTGCAAAGTGTCCATTGTAAAGACCATTTTTGGTTCTCATTGAAAGTTTACTGATATCAAAGTCTATACAGTGTGTCCCAAATTCGTTTCTCTATACAGGGATCTTGGCTCCTATTATACCTACATCAAAGTTTAAATGGGGAAAGTTTTAGCGGAAACTTAGTGCATTCGATATTCGGTTCCAGATTTGCGATCGGTCAATTGGTTTTGGAAATATCGGCGAAAAACCGAAAATGGCGGATTTTGTTTTTTGCCAGTAAATCCGAAACGGCTTGTTGGACAGCTATGAAGATGTGACATTATCTGGACACATATGGTGTGTATGACATGTCTCAATCGCCTTTTGTTCTTCCGCAACCCGCCTCAACTTTCATTTTTCTTATGCCCGCCATATTGGATTTTTTGATTTTTGGAAAGAGTGTAAAATTTCCAGTCTAGTGATATCCCACAAGTGCATAAAAGATTTAAGTATCATCGAAATATCACACTTCGTAGCTGGGACTCAATCTTTTCTAAGGAGGCCATGATTTATTTGTCGCAAAACATCATTAATAGGTACTGTATCAACCTAAGGTTACCTTATTTGGTGTGCAGCGAACGTGTTAAACTCATTGAATTTTCAATAGAACATGGACGTTGATAATGACTTCTTAACGAGTCTATGAGTGTATTGAATAAAAAGTCAGAAAAATCATTGTTTATTCAATCAATATTTAAGCTTTTGAATAACTTACAGGTAGATACAAATATATTGAAAATGAAAATACTGTAATATGTTCTCAACTGTCTCGGTATTGATTCACAAATTTGCAAAATGACGTCCGTTTGCATCGAGGCATTTTTGACAATTAGTAACTGTTTTTCGTACAACCCTCGCAAGTATGTTTCTGTTGATATTTGTAAATGTGTCAAAAACTCTTTGTCTCAGGATTTTTATAGTCGCAGGAGGATCAAATTCATAGACCTCTTTGTATGACCCCAGAGATAAAAATCCAAGGTCGGGGGATCTAGGAGTTCAGGGTATTGTTCCATTTAATGAAATGATCCTTTCCTCAAACTGCTCTATCAAGAAGTTCCTGACTTGAATGGTGTTGTGAGCCGGACATCCATCCTGTTGAAACCAGGTTCTTCTGAACTCATCTTCGGTAAGAGTAGCTCGTAATGCTGGCACAACCTGATTTCGCAAAAGCTCTAGGTATCTCTGTCCGTTTAGGCTGTAGTCAAATGTAAATGGTCCTATAAGTCGATTTCCTGTAATGATTGATTCATAGTTGCCCAATTGAGAAAGGTAAGTTGGACTAAATTACCAATGACTCCACATCAAACGTTAAACCCAAATCTGGTCTGTAGACGTCTCGCTGCCACTTCGTGAGGGTTTCCCACAGACCAGTGATGAGTCTTGTGCTAATTAAAAACTCCATAATTCGTAAACCTACTTTCATCGGACCACAAGACATGATTTACAAAATCGGGATTGTCATTACACTTCCTTGTATACCTCTCACAGAAGCGCATTCGTCTTGGAGTATCAGTTTCTTCAAGTCCTTGAACTACTGTGGGTCTGTATGGATGGTACTTATTTTTTTTTAGCACTCCCTGTACTGTTGATTATGACACACCAATTTCCCGTTCTACAGTTCTTACCGATTTACTAGGGTCTTCGTTGACAGCTAGTAAAATGTTTCTGTCGCGATTTTCATTTTCAATGTTGTATCTTCTAGGTTGTTCGAAGGCCCCAAAGTTGTTCAAATTAACAACCATTTTTCTGATTTGGGTTTATGAGGCTGCCGTCGTTCGGGGTACATCTCAAAATACCTTGCTGAGGTAATGTCGGCATTTCTCTGTGACTGCAAGTACAGCGCTAACATATCAAACTTTTCTTCATTCGAATAGGCCATTTTTCTTATGGCCGCCATGCCCGGTGTCATGGCGGCCATAAGAAAAATGAAAGTTGAGGCGGGTTGCGGGAAAACAAAAGACGATTGAGACATGTCATATACAACATTTTATTCGTCTCAAAAAAGTGTCCAGATAATGTCACATTTTCATAGCTGTCCAATTAGCCGTTTCGGATTCACTGGCAAAAATCAAAATCCGCCATTTTCGGTTTTTCGCCGATATTTCCAAAACCAATTTATCGATCGCAAATCTGAAACCGGATATCGAATGCACTAAGTTTCCTCTAAAACTTTCTCCATTTAACCTTTGATGTAGGCATAATAGGAGCCAAGATCCCTGTATAGAGAAGTGAATCTGGGACACACTGTATATTCTAATAATTGCGGTCACTCCTTTCATCCGTCTGAAAATACCGGCATTTTTCGCGAGATGTTGTGAATCATGATAAACACCTGTTTTAGCTTGTTTTTTGGTAGTATACGAGGTGCGGATACGCGGACGGTGAATCTATTTAGCAAAGCGTCGTTGTTGATACATACATACAAGTGATCCGATCAGAATTATTAGTTCTGGATATTGTGATTATGCCTCCGGCATTTTTATTGAATTAAACTTCAGCAATTCCAGCTTCAAAGAAATCACCTATATAAACAGCTGTAACCAATTTTATTGGCTTATTTTTTTTTTCCTATTCGATAAGGCACATTATCTTGAAATAATGTGACCAATCCATATACAAGCTTCCCATGGGAATACCTGCTATTCTTATACAAGGGTATGAAACTATTACACGTTAAAATTTGCAAATGCAACACTAAGAACCTCTAGAAAGAATAAAGAAGATCCCAAATTGAAAATCTTAATTTTTAATTGTTAAAGATGTACATAATATTTGTTTGTTTATATGTATATTAATTATTATAATAGGTACACGTTTTTGTCTCTAGTAAATGTTCGATTGTGTTATTTCCGAGGTTATTTTCTCTTCCAATGATAAGATCAACACAAATATTCATTATTTGCTGACATTTTGATCATTATGTTCGATAAGTTATATTTTATGAACGTTTATGTATATGAATTTTCTCATTTCATTCATCGGTGTCTTCCAAGAAGTTACTCAGTATTTATAGCTTTTTTTGTCAATTTTATCTTCACGTGTGTACACACTCATCATAACTAGTGATCAAAAAATCGTTTTTAGCATTAAAAAAATTATTTAGATCAATTGCCAATATTTTTGAAAACAAGAACGAAGTAAACATATTTTCCAATTGCACCCGGTAGATTTCTTCACACATCAGGAGTGAATTTTGCCGGCGGGACGGATAGTGACGGCAGGAGGGGGATTTTCGGGTCTTAGAGAGAGTGTTCGGACTTATTGGAATATATAGACTTTGCTGATACTTTTTATTCAACCTTTTTTTATGTTAGGAGTCATCATCCAACTTTGTTTTTTGATATTTTGTTGTCACGACCCACAGATCTAAAATGTCGAAACGTTGGCACTTTTTCGTAAGTGAGGAGTTTTATTACACTCGTCCTTCTCTCACTAATTACTTGTAATCTACTCAATCAAGGAAGCTATCTAGTACAACGTTCACAATTGAAATTAAGAGTCTATTAATAGTCAGCCTGGGCTGACATTGGTGTACAGACAAGAAGTTTGTCGACATTTTATGATTGGAATGTGTTGGGGACGTATGTGGTAAAATCCTCTCAAAAATGTGAAATTGTGATTTCATAGCGTAACTTTTGACATACTGGGAGTAATCAAAAAATCGGATTTTCTGATATAGCGGGAAAACTATAAGACATATAGAAAAGTTCCCAATTTACAAAATGTGCACAATGAAAACACCTTTCCAATAAGTACTGATAGGTTCAAATCGGATAATTCGTTCAACAGTTATTGCAAATTGAATGTGGAAAAACGTTGTTTTTTAACGATTTTTCAATTTGTTATAAACATTTGCTTAGTTATCAAAATTTTTTGCACATGGTCCAAAGCTGTGAGTTATGGGGACAGAGGGTCAAATAATTTTGGCAAAATTCTAATTGTTTATCCCGTTTTGCCAGAAACACGCTCTGCGGAAAATGCGGTCATTTGAACAATATGAAGAAAAATTGTTCTTAATCGTTTTTTTCTCAAGAGCAGACCCTAATTCAACTTTCTATTTTCGTAGAATATCGATCTTTTGTATAGGGCTTCTTATTCATTATATTAAAAAAGATTCCAAAAATCTTCATGAACAAATAGGATTTCTCCGAAGATCTTGACAATGTTTTCACGGGATAACTGTTTTTTGATAGCCAGTACACGAACACAGAATTTCGAAACAAAAATTGGTTGTACGACTTGAAGGGCCTAAGAATCGCAGCACCTTTGTTTATTAATTTCAGGAGCTGAAATTCCAACTTGTTGTACACAATAAGTCAAACTTCATGGTGAAGTGTCTTACAATACCATTTGCAATTGATAATTTATACACGAGAGCGTTGAAGTGAAGGTAGAATCTGTACCGAGAGCCGCCATCTCTCGGTGATTGCGCGACAATCAAACATAAGAATTATGAATGGTCCAAAAATTTGCAATATTTCGGCTTCTAATAAACAGAACCGTTTTTTGGGATTGTTTGACGAAAAACTTATGTCTGACTTGTTTTATGAATGTAAAAAGACTGAGAGCCCCGCTAAAAACGACATTTTAAAAAAATTTAATTTTTGTTGAATTTGTTCTATCAGTTTTGTAAACAGAATTGTGCGAAAGCATTTGAAATAACATGGTCATCGCAAATGTGCGGAGGGTCAAGAATTGACCCCCAGTACTCATTGGGAGGGTGTTTCTATTGCGCACATTTTGTGTATTGAGAACTTTTCTATTTACGTGTCAAAAGTTACGCTATGAAATCACAATGTCACATTTTTGATAGGATTTTACCACTGACGTCCCCAACACATTCCAGTGATAAAATGTCGACTTTTAGTCTTGGTTTTAGTTACTTGAAATGTCAGCCCGGGCAGACTATAAGTGTGGAACGAAATTGTCCGACCTTCTGAGAAAAAGTTGTAATCATATATTACATTTGATGACGTCATTGTGTGGATGGAAAAAAGTGGCGATGTGACAATTACTTTGAAATATTTCTTCAAATAAACGTAGGTAAAAATGAAAACCATTTTACAAAATTTCGCATTTGGAGTTTTTGGATTTATAAATGACATTTTTTTATTGAGGCAAACGCAGTTTTGCCATACTCCAAACTTCTCTGTTTCCCGACTATTTCCAAGATAATGGTGAACACCGCATTTGTAACACCCTGTTTACCTTTTCTTGGACAACTGTACGGCAATACGCCTTGTCTAGCGATGGCCTATTATTAAAGCAATCTCTGTCAGGAATTGTTTTACTTATTTTTATATTGAGGAATTTTGGATTTTGCAGGTACATACTGCAGCTTTGCGCTCTTATGTACCAGCCGAACCTATTTTTTACTGTTTTCAGATAAGCTTCCTGCAAAAAGTTCAGATGATGCGGATTGAGAATGATAACATCGAAAAAAATCCATCTTTGAGCGCATCGATTGAAGAACACCTTTCTTCACTCACAATTTCATCAAGAGATAATTCTCCAAAGTCTTCTCGTCCGAATCAGGTCCCGAATGAATACTCCTCTGTAAATAGTGCTATGAAAAAGGCGCCATTTTTCTCGCTGGGATCTTTAGGTGAGTTATAGGATGTATTATTCTAATTTCAATGGCGAACAATTCAATATGACTGATTCATATGTTTATTCTGTTAGCTGTCGGATATTGAACAATCATTTCAAATCAGAACTTATATTATGATTAATCATGACTCGCATCAAAAGCAACTTTGATAGTTTGGGAAAATCGCATTCAGCAAGTTCATTTTTGGTTGGATATTGAGTTATGCAGGGTGTCCCAGAAGTATTGGGACATATTTCAAGGACGGATAGTTGAAACAAAAATAAAAATAACATTTTCTATAAAATATTTTCGTACGACCCTTCCTTTCGGAATTATTCGTACTTTGAAGCTCCACCCTGAAGAAGGTTTTTTCTTGATAGCTCCAATTCCAATGAAACTTGGACAGTATACTCAGTACAGTACTTAAGGACTAATAATTGGAGACTATAGCAGTATTTCAATCTCATCGTGGATGCCTGGGGTGGACCACCACTACCAAAAAATGCCCCTCAACTTTGTCACGCCTTCGTTTTTTTGAGCTGCAATTCCTGATTTAGGTTCGTCGAACAGTTTAGAACAAACAGGGTACTATTTGTTCACATCGAAAAAATGGATCGTCTTCAAGAAAAACACCAATTTATTGAAATGTTCACTCGAAACACAATGTTATTATTCATTGAAAACACACATAATCCCGTTGTTATAGTAATTATAGTAATTAGCTGGAAAATTTGACGATAATTGGTGTTTTTCATGAAAAAGATTCCTTTTTTCGATGTGAATGGAAAGTACCTTTTTTGTTCTTAACTAATTGACGAACCTAAATCAGAAATTGCATCTCAAAAAAACGAAGGAGTGTCAAAGTTCAGGAGATTTTATGGTAGTGGTGGTCCACTCCAAGCTTCCAAGATGAGATTGAAATACTGCAAAAGTAACTATTAGCTAAACTATTAGACTGTACTGCGTATACTGTCCATGTTTCATTGAAATTGATTTTATCGTTCCGGAGCTATCACGAAAAAACCTTCTCCAGGGTGCAACTTCAAAGTTTGAATAAATCCGAAAGGAAGAGTCGTACGATTAGTTATTTACGTTACTAAGGCGGTAAATGACTTTTTAAAATACGAGTCAAGGTCTTCAGAATCTCTAGACTATCAGTTGAATGACATTTAACGGCTGTGTATCGTACATTGTTTGGTTTTATACTGTGATATATTTTCCACATTCCTACCATGAGATGGCCCAGCCAAACCATGTCACACTTATGTATGTCCTACCTATATACCTTACCAACCTTTCATGTTAACAAGTACCAAAATAGACTTTTTTTTGCATAAAAGCTGCGATGCGACAGGAAAACCTTTTTGTCAATTTCCATCATACAGATATATTCAAGCTCTTGAAAAAGGTTCTACTGACCGAAATATGTTGAGCTATAATTGAAAAATCAAATATTTTGTGAAGATAAGGACTTTCCTTCCCACACACTTCGGATAACCTATTCCTGGGAAATCGGCGGATAGGTATCACAAGGAGTATGAGGTTTTCTGCGAATGGCGCAAAATCTTCACGCAACTTTTTCCCATCAGTGCTGTTCAGATACTGGATTGAAGCAGCAGCGTTTACCAAATCTCTCGCGAAATACCAACACGTGTGTAGGTGTAGGTGAATTCCTTTCCTGGTGAGTTTTTTTCTTCTTCATACAATCAACATAAATACCGCTTTAAAATAAACATTCGTTAAAAATATTTTGCATAATGGATGACTATGACGACTCCGGTGGGGGACAATCGAACATGGATTTTCAAGGTTTTATAAAAAACGATCTCATAAAAAGCAATCATGGTGATATTACAAAAAATAAAGATCTTTCAACCAATCAATGCTCTAAGATAAGTGTTAAGGGGCCCTTTGGGATAAACGTAGAATCTCCAGAAGTAGAAAATATAGGAAGATTCTCTCATTTAAAAAATGCCAGAAAATTCTTTAACCTCAAATTTGAAGGCATAAAAAAATATGACGTAAAAGGTAAAAACAGGCTGGGAATTGGATTTAAAAACTATAAATCCGCTAATGAATTCTTAAATAATACAGAATTGAAGGGCAAAGGGTATAAATTTTACATTCCATTCAACTACATACCGTGCAAAGGTATTGTAAGACATGTGGATAAAGACTTAACTATAGAGGAATTATTGGACTATGCCTGTAACTCAGACAAAAAAATACTAAACATAACCAGATTTAATAGAAAGAAACTACTAACAAAAGGAGAAAAACCAACATATGACGACAATACTAATTACATTTGAGGGGGTCATACTACCGAGAAACATCGGACATTTCACCTGTAACGCAGTGCTATCTCTGTCTCCTATATGGACATACACAAAAATTATGTTAAGGTAAGAAGAAATGCAACAACTGCGGAGAGACGGATGAACATCAAACAACGGAAGAACCAATATCATATACTTGCAGTACAATATGTTACCACTGTAAAGAGGATAGCCACAGATCGACGTCCAAAAATTGCCCCGAGTACAAAAGACAGGAAGTAATGAAAAGAATAATGGCGAACGAACATTTTTCATTCTATGACGCTAAAAAAGCTATAAAAATGATCTACTACAAGAACCTAAAACAAAGACATATCAATACAGAGCAGACGATTTCCCAGCTATGAGACATTCAAACAGAACATCAACATCAGAAGAGAATATCACAATCGAATAAAGAAGAACTACAGAATTCGCAAGCAGACAAACTCAATCATATAGAAGTACGACGGGCAGCCCACCAAGGAAAATGATGGCTCAAGAGGGGTACAATAAAGAAGAATATGATAAAGCGTTAATCTTCACAAATTCTCGACCAACGAGAAACATAAACCAACAATACCAAAGACAATTCGAAACACCTTAACAAGAAAGAAACGAAGACAAAGAACAGCCTGAAAGTGACACGACAACTTTATTTGAATCCATCGAAGAATTAATCAAAATATGCCAAAAAGCGAACCCAAATTTTTGCGGGGAAGCGTTACGCAAAACCTTCAGAAAAGCTATATCCACATCTCAAAATAAAAATCTAGATCACCTGAATATGGATCTGGAGCTATAATAACATAACAAACACAGATGACAAAACAAAAAAAAAAGACATTAAGGATACTACAGTGGCATATAAGAAGTATATCAACAATAAAATTATAAACAATATCCAGGTACTGACCATTGAAATTGGAAAACTGAAAGTATTAAATGCATACTAAGAGCCAAATAACCAGTTTGAAAAGGATGATTACATAAAATTATTTGATCATTTAGACGATTCAATATTACTAATGGGGGATATGAACGCAACCCACACTATTTTGGGAGCCTCAACATCAAACCAGAGTGGAAAGTCTTTATCACAATTATTTGACAAAACTGACTCAATACTACTCAGCAACGGATCCCCCACAAGACTGAGGGCCGATATTTCAATGTCACCTCAAGTGACATTTTAGGTAAGGTATACTTAAAGTTGATGTGAATTTTGAAATTGGCCACCAAAAGTGCCGTTTTTCAATAGCTCCACTCCTTTCGTTCAGCTAGGGATATACCGTGAAGGTCGCAATTGAAACACGGCACTCACGGGAGACAAATTCAAGGTCCAAAATAACCTTTAAGTTTACCTTAATCTTAAGTGGACATTGAAATATCTGCCCTGAACAACCCAAACACAAAATCTAATGCGTTAGACATCGCAATTATAGACCCAACTATAGCCACAATAACAGAATCGAAGATCTTAGGAGATAGCGGAGGAACCGACCATTTCCCTACACTATGCGAGATTAAAAACGGGGAAGAAAAATTGATCTACTACAAAACGTATTTGACAAGAGACTCGGAACAGCAGACTGGAAAGCATACCAGGACTACTTAACGGTAGAATCGATAAACATAGCCGACAACGACGCCACAAACTACAACATCCTGGACAAATTAATTCAAAAAGCAGCTGAAAATATTTTACCAAAAAAATTTAAAATCAAAGTTCAACAATGCGGGGACCCTTGGTGGGATAAAGATTGCTTCCTGATCCTGGAAAGAAGAGGAGAAGAAATTCAAAACTATCAAAATAACCCCAACATGGAAAATTTCTTGAGGGCAAAACAAAAAATAGCTTATGCTAGAAAATTCTTTAAAAGAAAAAAGGAGGGATTTATAAAATGTTGCAATATTTTAAATAGAGAATCCGATATTTCAGATATTTGGAACAAGATTAAGCTTTCTCCGGGAATAGAAGAACAACCTCAATACAAAACATAGATGACGGAATGAGAACAGAAATTCTACAAAGAATGGAATACATAGCCAATATCGAAAAATTAGAACTCCGACCTATCCAACAAGTTCAACAATCTTTCACCTCGAAAAAAGCCTTCAAGATAAGAAAAATTCGACCCCAGGAATAGATGAAGCTTCATACAAAATGTTAAAAAATTTGCCAAATAAAATGAAAAGAATACTACTAAATATATACAATCAATGTCTAGAAGGACAAGAAATCCCACAAGAATTGAAAAGATACAACATGATATGCCTTTTAAAACCCAACAAAGATCCCGCAAACTCAGAGAACTATAGAGCAATAATTCTTGCTTCCTGCTACCTGAAAACGCTCGAAATCATGATTAATAACAGAATGGAATGGATGATGGAAAACAAAAAGATATTTCCTCACGAAAGACAGAATTTAGAAAAGGATTAGGTACACAAAACTCACACGGACTACTCACAACCGATATTCTAACAGATTTCGGCCTCAACCTCTCAACACTTGCAGTTTTTTTGAACCTTAAGTCAGCCTATGACCTCGTCGACATCCAAATCCTCTATGAAAAAATGTTAAACTTGGACATTCCCATTGAACTATGTAATTCAACTTACAAAATTTTAGAAAATCGTAAACTATGCTCAAGAAATCAAGATGGAAAATTTATAGCAAATCTTCAGACAAGTTCAGGAATACCACAAGGCTCCCCTTTAAGCACACTTCTATTCAATTTATACATGGTGGACATTTATAACGAATTACCAGAGGGTGTGAAACTTATAGCGTATGCTGACGATATTGTGCTGATAACTTCGAGAAATAGCTACATCAATATGCAGCAAAAAATGGTTACAGCCCTAACTGGGATCCAGGACTGGATATTTAGAAATAAAATGAAACTATCTGTTGACAAATGTGACCAAATGTGGTTTACAAAAGGACACAGGCGATTGGCACTCCCCCATTAGTAATAGAAGGCAATCCTCTCACAGTAACTGACGAAAATAAATTATTATCTGAGTGAGTAATATCCATTTCCCGCGAGTAGAATACTTTACTTTTTCTATGATTATTCAATAATAGATCTGTCCACAAAAAAATTAATATACATTTAAAGTATTGTAAAACAAAGATTTCGATATGATAATAACTATATTCGAAATGTGCTTGCAAAAAAATCAATCCCAAATACAACAGCAGCCGTTGAAAATGAGTGCTTTGGTTTGGCGAACAAAACGCACTGTGACGTATGATACTTGCTGTTAGGAAGACGGAACGTACTTATATTTAATTATTGTGACTTTAGCTGTCAAAACAATTCGTTTGCATGAGTTTTGAGGTCGACAGTATAAACTGCATTTCTTTTACATGCCGGAGTCGCTCTGTGTCACTTCGAGCGGCCCGGCTTTTGACGTGGTCTGTTCTATTTAAAATGTTTTTGTCGCCCACGAGTGACTCCAAATCTTCCCCCCTTGCCCCTGTTGCACTAAATTTGCGGTGAGTGTTATGTTACGTGTGACCCGCATTGAACTCGATACTACGTAACTGGAAGGGCACCTGTCGTGTCGACAACTGAGGCAATTTTAGTCGTATTTTTTTGGCGCATAGGTATATATTGATTGGACTAAAAAGGGGATGCTATCTTTGTCACACTCATTGCCCTTATGCGAAGTCGGAGGTTTTCAAATAGTTTGAAGATAAATTGAAAAAGCGGTTGATTTGCTTGGAAAAAATGACTACAATTCTGTGCATACTTAGTAGTCTTAATTATCATGATATGATGGATCTATATATTTCAAATAACTATCTGAAAAAATGCAAAATGAGAAACAAATTAGTAAATAATGAAGTATACTTAGATGATCCGTAATTCGATTAAATAGTTGAGAAAATACAGGGTAGGTAGTAGGTGCAGGGTGGTTTATATGTTCAATCTGTGTATTGAGTAAAGTAAAGGTATTAAGGTATAAACTTGGAAAACTATAATAGCTTAAAATGAAAATGAAAATACTTTTATTTTTGAGGTCACATCAAAACTAATAAATATGGTGTTTTTTGATAGGGGGCTTGAGGAATGTCCAAATAGAACTTTTGCATTTCTTGGAGTGTTTACCATCGTCAATTCCTAAAGGGCCCTACTCACACGCCTGCAGCAAGGGCAATCTAGAAGGCAGGGCGATTGGGGCAATTTTCTAGATCGCCTTCTAAGCAGGGCGGTAAGGGCCCCTTCATACCTTCCTAGCATTATTTCAAGCAAGATATGAGAAAACAAACTTTGGAAATGATGTTAGTAGTACCAACGAACTCGAACAGGATGTGAAATTGTCACATTTTCAAAACAAAACGTACTTTACAAGGAAGTTTCTCCTGCGGCAGGCCTAGATTGCCCCTGCTGCAGGAGTGTGAGTAGGGCCCTTTCAACTAGGACAATTTCGTGTAGGTATACTTAAGGTGCATGCCCTTGTCCTTAATAATTGGAGTTATATCACTTAGCCAAAAAATGAAATCTGCTTTTCTGGAGTATATTTATTACCACACCCAAATGCACTGCAGAAATTAACCATTTTGTTTGGCACCCAAACTATAGAAAGCTACATATTGATTGAACATAATATTAGCTGCAACACTCAGTGTGGCTTTCTTTGTGAAATATTTGTCTGGTTTTTAGGATAGAATATCTTTACTAAACGTACTAAGATTCTATCCTAAAAAACAGACAAACATTTCACAAACAAAGGCACACTGAGTGTTGCAGTGTGAAAAAGTGTGCACTAGTGGTGCATAACAAACACAGCTAATATGATATGTCAACAGATATGACAAAGATAGACACCCCTTTCTGTCTCTATCTCTTTCTAGTCGAAAATTTGTCTTCAGTCAACTCTATGTAAACAGCACGGATGGGTCCCTTCCAGGTACGGTAGTATCGAGTTCAATGGTGACCCGCATCTATCCGCGAAACAACGCGTTCTATTTAGAGCAGCTCGGAGTTACCCAAGTGCGACTAGCTCAGGGGTGATTGGATTTTAAAAGGAATGCACTTATAGAGAATTGCCATTAATAATTATCAGGAAGTTATGTAGTTGTTGACATAGTGTTTTCTTTCGGCTTTCAAACGTTTTCAAAATTCCGTCTCACTGCCGCAAACCATAATTTTCATTTTGCTGTCTGCATTGGTTACTCACAAGAATTTTCGTTAGCGCTCTATACTTGTCGGTTTGTGCACTCAGGCACAAAACTCCACTTTCTTGCCACCATTATAATATTATTTATAATGCCGAACCGTGTACAGGGTGTCTCTAAAAGGTCTGTACAAAATCCTACCACATGTTGCTGAGGTGAAAATAAGCCGATTTAACGCAACTCACCTCGGACCGAAATGTCACCATTTCCGAGATACGGGGTGATTAGTTTAAAATTAACAATTGAATTTTGTCATTATTTAGGACAGTTCTTGACATATCGCTTTGAAAATTGGTATGCAAGGGTTTTGTTATGTGTGAAAATCGATTATGTAGTTCGTTTTACTTTGGCCGCTAGATGGCGCCCTAAACTTTATATTTTGTGGTTTAAAATGTCCATAACTATTTTCTCAGTTATTTTTTTAAATCTTTCATTGAATAAAAAGATTCTCTAGACGATTTCAAGTAAATAAGGTACTCTTGTCAAAGTTCGCTCAAGTAAGCCGTTTTCGAGATATTTTCATTTAAAGAGTTCCATGCCAAACCGAAAAATTCCTTCTTCACACAAACTTTCCAGAAAATTATTTTGACAAAATTAACTCATATTCCTGAGGTTAAAATAAGCCGATTTAAAGCAACTTGCCTTTAGTCCAAAACTGCTCCGTTTTCGAGATACAAAGTAGAGTTCTGGCGTTGATTGAATAAGTACAGGAAGATACCTAATGTCTGTGTAAATTTTCGTGGCTCGCGACAAAAACTGTTCCTATCTTTCTTTAATAAATGCGAATACCATCCTCCGTCTTTGTCAACAACAGCTGATGCCCACGAATATATGGACTGATTAGTGCTGCCATCAAGAATTTGACGACATTTTTAGTAAGCCGTCACATGTCGGGTAGAAGTGGGGGCTTGCGGGGAGCTTGAATTAAATACTGAAATGGGAAATTCGGTTTGGGCGACAAGCAGTGTTGTCAAATTGAGTAAATCTTCAATTGATATAGGGAAGAGATAGAGATGATCTATCATTTGATAAATAACATCTGTATGATGGTTGAATACCCAAGTTAATTCAGATTTAATTTATCTATATTTAACACGTGTTCCCATTAGGTACATATACCTAGTAAATTAATTTGTACTTAAGTCTGAGCGGACATGCACTGACTACTATAAGAGGTAATTATTTATGATTTTTGTAGGGTCTCAAGACGAGTGTATTTTTTTTTTAAATAGATGAGAAGAATAAAGGCTCAATACTTACTTGGTTCCGGAATTGCTTGATTTCCCGGATAAAACGCGTGAAAGTTTTTTATCGATTATACAGGGTGTCCACCCCTGTAACATTTGAACTGAAAAAGTGAACTCGTTTCATAACAACTTTGAAAAAGATTGACTTCTCATTATTTTTAGTATTTAATCGTTGATTGAATAAGTATTCAATCAACGGTTTAATACTAGTGAATTCTTCTGAAATTAGTAACATCACAATGATTTTTATTTTTTACTTCAAAATCGATACACCGAAAAAAAGAACCTTTTTTGGAAAATTGAACGGAAAATAAAAAAACATATTTTCACTTCGTGAATTCTCAGTGGCGTTAAACTTTTTTCTTCAAAATAAGGAATTAGTGTTGCTTTAGGTTTGCTCCTGGAAAAGTTAGACTCAAACGAAAAGATACTTGGAAAACTCGGAAAAACTTTCTGAAAATTTCAACAAAATCGAATGAAATTCAATGTGAACCTTACAATAATCGTTGGACTGCTCGTGCCATCCCAGAACGCCCCGAACTCCCGATAGCGACTTGGCAACCGTGCTGGTATGCCACCAAATTGATGGATCAAAAGTTTACAGAAATCTTTCGCGTTGAGGTTAAGATAATTAATGTTTTGGAATACAGATGGCCGAGACTAGCGGCTCCTAAGGGGGAATACTTTCAACGGTCTCTTTATTTCCCATATGGTTAGGCATCTTCCTGTAACTTATTCAATCAACGGTTCTGGTGTAAGTCGAAAACGGAGCAATTTTAAAGAAAGGTGAGTTGCTTTAAATCGGCTTATTTTGACTTCAGGAATATGTGATGATTTTCTGAATCACTTTTTGAGACGCTCGTGTGAAGAAGGAAAATATTAGGAATTGTCCGATGTGGCATGGTACTTTTTAAATGGGAATGCAAACTTTGACAAGAGTACCTTATTTACTTGAAATCGTCTGGAGAATCTTTTTATTTAATGAAAAATTGAAAAAAATATTTGAGAAAATAGTTATGGACATTTTAAACCACAAAATGTAAAGTGTAGGGTGCCCTCTTGCGGCCACAGTAAAACGAACTACATAATCGATTTTCACACATAACAAAACCCTTGCATACCAATTTTCAAAGCGATATGTCAAGAACTGTCCTAAATAATGACAAAATTCAATTGTTAATTTTAAACTTGATCACCCCGTATCTCGGAAATGGTGACATTTCGGTCTAAGGTGAGTTGCGTTAAATCGGCTTATTTTGACCTCAGCAACATGTGGTAGGATTCTGTACAGACCTTTTAGAGACACCCTGTATAACATCAGTCATTATGTATTTATCTTCATCTATGGCTAAAGTACGTTACCTATGACTACAGTAAATAACTACAGTAGCGCGTAGGTGACGTCACACTCTTTTTCTAGCCTCTACGCCTTTTAGCAAATTTCTTCAGCGAATAACGCAGAAAATATTCGACCATTTTTTAAAAAAGCTTATAGGGGTTCATGTTACACCTATATAAGTTTTCAGCTCTGTAAAATGACACCTGTCAAAAAATGAGCCCTAATGGTTTTGTGTCCAGTCCGTTCCTGGCTCCCCCAACCATTTCAAATTCTGACTTTAATATGGTTTATGAGTCTATAGCCTACACAACATACTAAAATTTGATCAAATTATACAAGCCGGTTCAAAAGTTAGGGCTAAAAAATTAAATCGATGGGTACCCCTTTAGGGCTTTGTATATCCGTTGGGAGGCGCTTTAGAGAAAAAAGTTTTATGACAAACTGGGGTTATTTTGACCACCCCTTTACGCTCCCGAAATTATGCCGTATACTTACCGGACACCCTGTACAGGGCAAATTAATAATAGTGGATTATGTACCGAAAAAAAAAAAAAAAACTTTTCCGCCTTCACAAAAAGTAGAATGGCTTGAAAAAAGATATAGGTATTATTATTATACAACTTGCCGACGGTGCGCGCACAGTTGAAGCTATAATATAATCGATCATTCTTGTCCGAAGCCACTTTTACTTCGTTTGTCGTTTTTTTTGGTCAACATAATCAGCTGATGATCATTAGTTTTCGGTTTTCGTTTTAAAAAATGGTGATCATGTTATTATACAGTGACCGGCTAAAATATGGAACAAATTCATTTAAAATTCAGGGTTTTGATTTTTTGGAAAACGCTCGGGCACGTCGATGCGGTTTTTTTAATGACAAATTCATGTATACTGGGTGAACCAAAAATAAGTTACGACTATCAACTTCTTTGTTTCAAATGGAAACATGTATTTTTTACTTCATTTTTGAATTCTGCGTAAAATTCTGACTATATTTCATGCTACATACCCCAAACCTATATCTAACCGTTCTCGAGAAAATGGCATATTAACTATTTAGAAACTAATTACTGTTTTTATTGTTCGCAGAATTGAATGTTCATTTAGCAACGTAAAGTTTTTATATTAATGCCTTTTGGCGGTGAATTCAAAAATAGACAAATACGCGAGTCTGTTTGCTTGAGTTACTTAGTTACTACTTGTTAACGTTGCTGATTGAACATTCAGCCCCATTATTGAACCAATAAGAACACTAACCTGTTTTTGAAATAAAACTGCTATGGATTTATATGGTCATTTTCTCTAAAACGGTTGGGTATATTATGTATCGAGTTATTGCGTACGGGTTGATCTGATTAGTGAATAGTCGTTTGTGTTTTTGATTGCGTGATGGCCAGTGAAGGATTTGTCTTGCACGGTGTCTCATATGTGTTATGACGTCAGAACTTCTTTTGGCGGCGATTCTTGGCGTTTGAATTTAAACGGCTGTTTTTGCTTGAGATATATATCTAGGATTTTGTTTGAATTTGCTGAATGATTCATGACCATACAGGGTGTCTCAGATTTTAATCGGGAAAACTTAATAGACGATAGAACTGGTGAAAATAAAACAAAAAGGTAATATCAACGCGGTGGCCGAGCGTGTAACACGCCGGCTTGAGAGACCGTTAGTTCTGATTGACGTGGGTTCGAGCCCCGCGGTGGGCAGAAATTATTTTCTGTTCTGTATTTAGTGGCACTCTCACTGGCTAACGCTACTGAGTAGACTGCAGTATAATCAATAACTGTCAGTCGAAAAGTTTAATAGTTAGCCTAAATTAATTGGTCCTGCTAGTTCAATATATAACTAGGTGATGTTCTCCATCATCAACTTAGTTAGAACTGCAATGGTCCTGGGGTTGGCGAAAAGGGCCTTCAAGGCCTACTCGCCGGGCAGTGGTTTGCCCCCCCCAACCATACCAATACCAATACCAATACCAATAATATCAACTTGTAAGTTTTAATGCTTCCTTTTTGAAATACAGGGTGTTAAAGTTACTTTAACAAAAATATTTTGTCAAGATATTTCAAAAACTACTTAATCGATTTTGATATAACTTGACCTGTTTATAAAACTCACTATGGGACTTAATTTGATGAAATTAGATTCAAGTTTGATGGCCAGGGACGGTGGTGGGGCATCACTGTTACATTATCTTAAAGAAAAAAATAGGCACGCCACTGCTTTTTTAGAAGTTCAATATTATTTTTGGATCAAGTAATTGAAAATATTATTTTTTTGTCTATCTTGCTTACTTCTTGCGAAAAAAAAATAAATTCATTTATTCACTCCACCCTGGAATAAATAAATTTTATTTTTTTCCCAAGACAAAAAGGTCAGGAGACAAAAAATAATATTTCCAATAATTACTAAATCCAAAAATAATATAAAACTATCTTAATAAAATATTTTTGCTCCAGTAACTTCAACACCCTGTATCTCGAAACGGAAGCTTCGAATGTTACAAGTTGATATCAACTTCTTGTTATATTTTTTCAAGTTCTATAGTCTATTAAGTTTTCCGGATTAAAATCTGAGACACCCTGTATAAGCTTCCATTCTAACCATTTTCTTGAAACGGGCTAATTATTGGAAACGAAAATTCGGTTTGGAGGTCGACTTCATTTTGAGTGCATTTATAGATTCTGCATTAGATATAGCTGTTTTTTCTCAACAAAAATATTTTGCAGTACGATATTGTTACCGGTTGTCAGTACCACATTATTTCCATCCAGGATTACATCCCAAAAATGCTGATAATTTAAAGAAAAATTGGAAGAGATGTCATGTGAACAAACGACATGACCATCAAACATTTTACGCTGACTAATTTTACAGCGAAACAATTTCTGCTTAATTTTTGTCGGCGACTTTCACTAGCGAAAGCGTTCAACACCAAACCTGTCAAAATTTGCGCAGCTGTTGTCACCGTTGTGTTGGACATAAGCATTATTATGTACTCACATTCGTGACTCTTATAGCAGTATCTGATTGACTGGAGGGTAATAGTTGATGGTAGTCTCTTTATTATAGGTACACATAAATCAACCATTATAAATCAGCGGCGATCAACCGAAGAGGATCAAAAGAAATGTACGGACAAGAACAAGGTGATAATTGTATTTCCAATAGACGGTGTCCAATCTGAACCTGTTGGCTTATTGCCTGAGGACAAAGTCATAGATCTGAGTGTACCTTCAAAAAATGATAGTGGTGTTTTCCAAGGCTCTTCAGAAATTGTAAGCTGCAAAGACAATATTTTAGAAAATAATAGTGGACTACAAAGTGATATTAAGGAAGGCTATTCTGGGTATGCCGATGAAGGATCAATAGGTAAGTCCATATCCACTTGATAATCAGCATTAATTCATGTCGCGTGAAAAGATTTTTGTTGACAAAACAAGCCTAATAATCGAATAATTATTGTATTTTGACAATTTTTTTTGCACAGAGCTAAATTGAAGAAAATCCGCCATTAACCAAATTTTCGATATCTACTCAATTCTTCACACAGTTGATTTAAAGGAAAAAGAGTATACAGGGTTGGGAAAAATCACCAGAACGGTCGATTATTTCAGAAGATACACGTGCTGGAGAAAAATGTCTCAAATAAAAGTTGTGAGGCTTTCAAAAATCTACATATCTGTGGTAAATTGAAACATACAGGGTCGGACATAAAGTTATGGCAGATCAAAGTTTTATTTTTTCAAATGGGACCCCCTGTATATAATTGGATATTTCAATTCTTCTTTCAATTTTGAGCAAAAATTATTGTGCACATAATGTTCCTAAATTTAGCCGTTTTCGAGTTATCGCGTTTTATACATGATATTTTTGCATGTTTGACATGCTATAAAACTCAAACGGTTCAAGATAGAGGAAAACGGACTGCACTATCTAGTCTCAGCTTTTCAAGAGCTATCTAGGTACATAAAATTAATTGTTGTCGAAAAATGTCAAAATCGATCGAAAAAAAGTTGACAGTTGGCAATACTTTCTAGTCATATGACAAAATAGCTCTTGAAAAATTAGGATTAGAAAGTACAGACCATTTTTTCCTATCTTGAACCGTTTGAGTTTTATAGCTTGTCAAAGGTGCGAAAATGTCATTTTTATAACGCGATATCTCAATAACGGTTGAATTTAGGAACATTATTTGTATCACCATTTTTGCTCAAAATTCAACGAAGAATTGAAATATCAAATAATATAAGGGGGGAGCCATTTAAAAAAATGCAACTTTGATCTGTCATGACTTTATGACCGACCCTGTATATTCCAATACAATATAGATATGTATATTTTTGAAAGTCTCACAACTTTTATCTGAGACTTTTTTTGCTAACCCGTGTATCTTCTGGAAAAATCGACCGTTCTCGTAATTTCTTCTAACCCTGTATAACGAAATACAATTTACCAAAAAAGATCCAAAATATTTATTGGTTTTTCGTTGAGGGATTTTTAAAAAAAAGTCTTTCCACATGTTTTGAGAAAATAAATCATTTGAAAATATGTTCAAAATTTAGCTATTAATATCAGAGAAAACATAATAAAAATGAAGGTTTTACCCAAGGGGTGAACCGCAGAAGAAAATGTGTACACTAATTCCCAAAACATTTACTAATTTCTCTAATTCCCCTAACACAAAATGTTCATGTACAGGTTGATTCATTTTCAGCGACAGGGTGCCAGTTCTCGTAAACTATTCATCGTAGAGGCTTGCGGCAAAAAAAAAATTACTAAAACGGGCAAGAGAAGAACCTTGAAAATATTTTCAAGTTTCTGAAATGATCGCTAGGGGGCGTAACAATCAACACCATGTACAGTGACTATATACAAGACAGTGACGACAATAGAGCTCAGGTTAGCTGCAACATGGCGGCTGTACCCAAAATTATGGATATTTCCGGTCTTGGTGGCTCAGTGGTTTGATGTTCACTTAGCGTGCAGAAGGTCCTGGGTTCAAATCCCAGCTCGGGCATGCTACTTTCTATAAAGTCACTTAACTTTTTTCACTTTTTTTCATTGTAAGGCATTGAAATCGATTTTTTGATCGACAAGTTATAAAATCTAATTCAAAAGCACTCACAAAACCAAACGACTCACATATGACATGTGTAAACAATGAATGCTAGCTGCAACATGGCGGATCCGTCGTTAGCCAATAAAAAACAAGACCTCCATTGTCGTCACTGTCTTGTATATAGTCACTGTACACCATGTAGAAAAATAGGATTTCTATAGAATTTTGCCCAATGAAAATATATCGATGATATCATATCATTTTCATATTCACTGACTATTTACCTACTCTTTTTGTCTAAAACGATTTTTTCTATCTATCAAAATAAAGAGGTGGGGGAAATTCAACTGTTTATTTAAACCAACGGAGATTCCTCTAGTTTCGCTTGACCGATTTAAACGAGCTTGAAAGAGCATGATCTGAACTTCAAAATAATTTTCTGCTTTCGAATCTGTGACCTTATATATTAAATATCAGAAAAAAGACGCCTTTCTAAATATGTAATGATATAGGGTGTGCCATTTAAAAAAAGTAAGTTATGTCAATAATTTTGACATTTGACAGTTAAGAAAATATTTGATTCAATAGCACAAAACCCTTCAATTCTTTTTTTTGGTCAACCTTTTAGCTCAAAAAATAAATATTTCACAGCCTTTCGAAAATGTGACAAATCTAATTACTTGAAAGCGCTATACAGGGTGTTCACGTATATTTTGGCCAATAGCTATCTTCTTTAATATCAACCCTAGAAAGAGGTTCAAATTAGCAAAGTTGTAGTATTTTTTCAGAATTATCAGGATTTGTTATCAGAAAAAACAATTGAGCATCAGAAAATCAGGCTTCTCCATTTTTTTCTAATGGGAAGTCGCTACTTGCAACCATTCTCGAAATATTTGGATATGAAATAATTAATACATGCGATTTTGAAATTATGGCGAAGGTAACCTGCTGGAATTTTGACATACTATTTTGCATGACTGCTTCATATTTTCAGTGAAAAAGATAAAAGTCAACTTATGTGTAATGTTATCAACCACTCTCATTCAAATATCATTTAAACAAAAACAAATTGAAAAACTGAAAAAAATTAAATAAAATAAAAACTTCAACCCCCTGTAGCTCTGTAACGAAGCATTTCCGGACATATGTTTATGGATTTTTTTTTTCTTATTTTTAAGCAGGCAAACTGATCCTGTATTTCTGGCACTAACAATGAAACACCATCCTTGGCCATATTTTCATTATCACATGTATTCATTAATTCAAATCCTAATATCTCGAGAATGGTCACACTCAGCGACTTCTAACAGGTATACATTTTCTGCGTGAAAGTGACGAAGAAATTGTTGTTATTAGTTAAAAATATAATACAGGGACGTTCAAAAAAGGTATGGCTCTACATATCCTGAACAATAAGTGTAGGTAGCGCTCTCTACACGTTAGAGCCATACTAACATCAAATTCTGATTTCGCATGATAAGAAACCCCCAAATACCAATTTTCATTAAAACATCGACATAAGTTCAAATATTAATTGGAAAAAATAAAAATAAGATTTCAACACCCTGTAGTTCTGTAACGTAACGAAGGATTTCCGGATACATCTTAAAGGAAGTTTTGTTCTTATTTTGAAGGGGAAAACTCATCATGAATTTGTTCGCAATATTAATGAAACACCCTGTATATTTGAAATCAGGAAAAAAATCTGGAATAAAATACAGGGTGTCCCATTAAAAAAAAATGAAGAAGCTTGATTTTTTTTCGACTTCTGATGCTCAATTGTTTTTTTCTGATAACAAATTCTGATAATTCAGAAAAATTACCACAAATTTGAACCACTCTCTAGAGTTAATATTAACGAAGATAGCTATTGGCCAAAATATACGTGAACACCCTGTACATAAAAGGGGATTGTTTTCACCTTTCAAATTTTAAAATTTTGAGTTCAGAATCTAATTTTGTTTGAGCGGTTTCGAAAATATTGAACCGTATTTGCATCGATGAAGAATTTTTTCGGAATCTACTAGCCTTATCGGTATGACCTTGTACTAAGAGTATCTACCTCTTCTTCGTAAAAAGATTCAGATAAAGAAAAATACCATAAAAAATGGAATTGTTTTTACCCTCAACCCCTCCGGTGCCGTACCATCCGCTGATTAAAATTACGAAATTTTGACCTTAAATTATGATTCTGCATTGAAAGTTTATGCGATGGACCCAATTTCATGATTTTCGTATGAACGATATCGGAAATATTGATGAAAAACCGCCTTCAGGATTCCCTAGGAAGTATTTTTCGACAAATATTTATGGGAACTTTTTATCATAAAAATGCCTCAGGAACCACGACACGAATTTTCTACAAATTTTAGGCGACACTTTGTATGTCTAGGATGGGCTCATTTTTCTCTTCGCGCCGAGAACTATATTTATTTTCCAAGGTTATTTATGAGCGTTGTGGGGGGAGATACGCATATAAGACATCAGATGACAAACCGAGGGGGTAGGAACTCTTCGGAACTGTATCAGGGTTCCTACTGGGAGTTAAGTACCAAAATTTAAAAAATGAATACATTTTTTCGTCATTTTTACGAATAATTTGATTACAATAAAAACCGTCAAATTTGGGATACTGTGTGGAAGTAGAATGTTATCACACATGACATGATGTTATTGATTTAGGCTTATGCACTTATTTATTGGCTTATTCAGTTTTTTCCAAAATGTTCTCTCGTTTGTAGCAGTTCATTCATAATTCATACTATTCAACCTTTTGTTCATGAATAATAAAATGATAATTTCTTTATTTAGCATAAGCTATAATACAAGAACCATAAAATTAAAGAATATAAATTATTGATCTATCTTCTCTGGAAGATAGTGACATTGAAGATAGTATTTGATGTATAGTTTTTAATCACTATTTTAATGGTCATTAAATTGTCTTTGACTTTTTTGAGTTTATAAAGACACGCTGAATTAATAGGTAATTATTATTTGACAATTTCAAACAGGTAGTGTTGGTTTTCTTATTTATAGAACCTTTATCGCGTGTCAATATCCTAGATCAACCCAAATTCGAGCATTATTATCAGACGGTTATTTCTAGGAAACACGTCGGATAATTTGGAAGCGATCTCAGAAGCTGCCAGTAACCATTCTGTAGCAAGTAGCTTGGAACTGGAAAACGAGGATCAAAATGACAATCTGTCTGATATGGTATCTGCGAATGTGTCTGGTAGAGGTACTCCAAATATCAGTGGGAGAGATACACCAAGTAGTCAGGTTAGTCACGTATATAAGTTTGGTTTGCGAATTCTCATTTCTGAAACTCAATATTACATAAAGAGATATATACTCAGTGAGATAGAAGACGCAACACTAATTTATCTTTCATAAAAGTAAATGTTGCTCTGATATAAAGAAAAATGAATTATAGCTGCTTTTTATTGTCATATTATGTCATAATCCACTATTTTAATTTTTGAAATAAATCAAAAAAACTTTGTCGCTCTACTTTTGCTCGATAGTGCATTTTATGAGTCCTGCAAATTTGAAAAATACAGGGTGCCACAGATTGGAATGTATGCATAGGGATCTTGGTTATTATAAGAGATACAGGGTCGGTCAAATGGATGCAAAGTTGCGCATTTTCATGCTCAATAAAATGCCACTTTGAAATTTTAAAAAAACCGACAACTTCCGAAGAAATTTCGCAAAAACGTTATTATTTTCTCCTGAGCTTATTTGAGGAAATATTTTGAAATGAATTACACGTTCTCATCACCACTTTTAATACTCATCTAAAAAATAATACCAGATAAAATTTGTTGGGCAAGCGTTGTCTCGCAACACATAGTTTGGTTCATAAATGCATCTTCATTTGACACGTTATTCTTACGAGAAAACCTGCACAACTAAGCAAAACTAATTTACTGAACCAAAATCGAAATAACTTCCAATAACGATACATTGGATGGAATTTATTATTTAAGTTAATCTACAAATGACATGGAAAATAAAAAAATACACATAAAAAGCTTAATCAATTTCTGCGCAAGTGTTCAAAAATATTGCCCTTTAAACAAAATACTGCAAATAACAATAAAAGGTGGATAGTAATTGAAAAAAAAATGAATAAATTGAAAAATCCAGGTCCGTATTTAAAGAAATAAAGTTGATGATGACAGCTCAAAGACTATTTTGTAGAGGAGAAAAAGTGGCAATGGCAAAGTGTAATTTATTTTGAAATATCTTTTGAAACAAACTAATAAACAAAATACTAAAAACGCTTTTGCGAAAATTCGAGTTTTTTCCAATATCTTCGGAAGTTGTCGGAATTTGTGTCTAAGGCACCTTCGACATGATTAAAAAAAAAGTTTATGCAAGTGTAACTTTTTCTGTGTAACTTTGAATAGAAATAGCAGGAAGGAAAAAAGTTGTAGTACTCTGAGCAAGTTTATTTAATAATAACTGGCAAAGCTCTTTCGGCTAATACGCCATCTTCAGTGCCCCAACTGAAAGTGAGACATGTCATATTCATGCGTCTTGCGTCATCGACGATGACGCATGACGCCATATTTGATATATTTCCATTGTGATTGTGTTGTATTGCAATTTTTGCTTTGTGGTGATTTCTAGTTGTTTTTAGATTTTCGATGTTTATTTTTGTGCCAACTGTTTAATTAAAAAGACTTTATCATGGTGCATCAGTGCATCAGTTGCAAGAAAACCAGTAGGAATTTTCCGAAACTTTTCTTCCATCGGTATATATTGAATGTCAAATCATTGGCGTCCCCTAAAGGCCCCAAAGTCCAAAGCAAGTAAAAATTCTTTATACAGTGCGTTTTTTTTAAGACGGAACATAGGGATTCTCATGTCAAAATTTCAATCCCATGTTAGCAGTACTTCTATTCGTACTGCACAGCTGAAACTTGCCGAAGATGAACTTTGGTGCTCCGAAATCTTGTTAGTTTGTCAATTTCGCCAGAATAACTTGAAAAAAGACTCAATAAATGCTTTAATTTATCAGAAAGTGGTACTTTTAACATGCCTTGTATTGTATATTGTATATGACGGTGACAACCAATTTTCTGACGTGTCTAACTTCATTGCCAATTTTTTTAACCACAAAAATTTCATTCTCATTTTTATTACCGTTAAGGATACTGCTTGATCGTGAATAGGGGACACTTTGAACAGTTTATCTAAAAAATAATGTTTGATTTTTATTATTGTATTATACTAGAAATAAATGTAATTACAATTTGACAATGAAGTTATTGGTTGACAGTGGCATATACAAGGCTGTTGAAAAAGTATTTTTTTCCAATTAGGTATTAAAAGCATTTTTTCAATCATTTCCCAATTTATTTTATGCTAATTGATGAAACAACATAATCTCTATAGGCACCAAAGTTTATCTCCGGCAAGTTTCAGCTGTGTACTTTGAATAGAAGTACTGCCAACATGGGACTGAAAATTTATTATGGGAATCCCTATGTTCCGTCTTAAAAAAAAACGCACTTAAGTTCTTTCAGGTTGAAATCTTTTTAACAAATCGCACCTTCTCTACAACAAGGACATAATTTAGCTTTAAAACAAATCGAGATGTGCCCTTGTTGTACCGAAGGTGCGAAATGTACAGTGCTTTCAATTTAATTTGTCACACTTCCAAAAGGCTGTAAAATATTTATTTTTTGAGCTAAAAGGTCGACCGAAATAAGGAATTGTAGGTTTTTTCGTAAAGTTTTGTGCTATTGAGTCAAATATTTGCATTTCCTCTAAACTGTTGAATAGAAAAGGCATGTCGTGTGCTATACTTTCGTGATCAGAAAAAAGACGCCTTTCTAAATATGTATATATATATATTATCTGAAACCCTTTCACCATACAATGGTGTAGGTATGTAATGATATACAGGGTCCTTCATTAGTGCGTCGGGCAATCCTAGCGTGGTTATTTACAAAAGTAGAAAAAAAAAGTTTATACAAAAGTTGTAGAATGTGACTTTATGCATATTTTAAAAATATTTTCAAACATACAGGGTGCGTCACAAAAGTATGGCACGAAAAAGTATGATTTTTTTAAATGGAACCCCCTGTATATTGATTGATATTTCAATTCTTTCTTCAATTTGGAACAAAAATTGTGATACAACTAATGTTCCTAAATTCAACCGTTATCGAGATATCGCGTTTTAAAAATGGCATTTTTGCAACTTTGACATGCTATAAAACTTAAACTATTCAAGTTAGAGGAAAATGGTCTGCACTTTCCTATCTTAACTTTTCAAGAGCTCTTCTGTCATTTGGATAGAAGGTAACGTCAACTGTCAACTTTTTTCGGCACATTTTGACATTTTTTCACAATAATGGATTTAATCTCCTTGAATAGCTCTTGAAAAGTTAAGATAGGAATGTGCAATCCATTTTTCTCTAACTTGAATAGTTTGAGTTTTATAGCATGTCAAAGTTGCAAAAATGCCATTTTTAAAACGCGATATCTCGATAACGGTTGAATTTAGGAACATTAGTTGTATCACAATTTTTGTTCCAAATTGAAGAAAGAATTGAAATATCAATCAATATACAGGGGGGGGTTCCATTTAAAAAAATCATACTTTTTCGTGCCATACTTTTGTGACGCACCCTGTATGTTTGAAAATATTTTTAAAATATGCATAAAGTCACATTCTACAACTTTTGTATAAAACTTTTTTTTCTACTTTTGTAAATAACCACGCTAGGATTGCCCGACGCACTAATGAAGGACCCTGTATAAGGTGTGCCATTTAAAAAAAAGTAAGTCATGTCAATAATTTTGACATTTGACAGTTGAGAGAATATTTTACTCAATAGCACAAAACTTTACAAAAAACCCTACAATTCCTTTTTAGCTCGAAAAATAAATATTTTACAGCCTTTTGAAAGTGTGACAAATTAATTTGAAAGCACTGTACTAATGTAAAACCCAGGTGTAAAGGCAATGCTCGAGGTAATGCTGCATTTTAAAACTTCGATCCATTTCTCAGTTTACTTGTTCTGGCGATTTTTCATAAAAAAATGTCAAGTGCTTTTTTTCACATTCGAGTGTTTTTGTCCATCTTATTTGAGTAACAAAAATCATTTAATAAGTCACAAATATCGTCATTTTTAACAATACAAAAATCGTGCGGAAAAGTAACTTTACCGCACTAGTGTGGAAAAGTACAACTTTCAAAACGAAAAATCGTGCGGAAAAGTAACTTTTCCGCACGCTCGTAGGAAAAATGAATTACACTTTCTCATTGCCACTTTTTCTCCTCTACAAGATGGCGGTATCAAATTGAAAATCTGACGTTTCGTCTTTGAGCGGCCATCGTCAAGTTCATTTTTTTAAATACGGACCTGGATTTTTTATTTAATTTTTAATCATCTTTTGACGTCCTTAATGAATTGAGGTATCGCAACCGTCGAAAAAAATACTCATTTGAAAAATAATACCAGAGAAAATGAGTTAGGCAACCCTTCTCTCCCTAGCTCATAGTTTGGTTCATAAATCTATCTTTATTCGACACGTTATTCTTATGAGAAAACCTGCACGACTAAACAAGTTTTATTGACCGAACCAAATCGAAATATCATCCAATAACATACATACATGTAATGAAATTAAATAAAATTGAATAAAATCCACAAATGACATGGAAAATAAAAAAAAATCATAAAAAACTGAATGAATTTCTGTTTTCAAGAATATTGCCATTTTAACAAAATATTGAAAATAACAATAATAGGTGAAAAATTATAGTCAATAGTGAAAAATAATTGAAAATATTAACGTTGCTAAGGCAACTCATTGCTCTACACCCTCATCTAATCACCTCAATGCCTCAAGGACGTCAAAAGATAACTAAAAGTGAAAAATCCAGGTCCGTATTAAAAAAAAATGAACTTGATGATGGCCGCTCAAAGACGAAACGTCAGATTTTAAATTTGATACCGCCATCTTGTAGTGGAGAAAAAGTGGCAGTGAGAAAGTGTAATTCATTTCACAATATCTTCTCAAATAAACTCAGGATAATAATAATAACGTTTTTGCGAAATTTCGGTTTTTTTCCGAATATCTTCGAAAGTAGGCGGAATTTTTCAAATTTCAAAACGGCATTTTGTTGAGCATGAAAATTCGCAACTTTGCAACCATTCAACCGACCCTGTATCTCTTATAATAACTGAGATCCCCATGCATGCACTTGAATCTGTGGCACCCTGTATAGGGTGTGCCATTTTAAAAAAAGTAAGCTATGTCAATAATTTTGACATTTGACAGTTCAGAAAATATTTGACTCAATAGTACAAAACTTCACGAAAAACCCTATAATTCTTTATTTTGTTCGACGTTTTAGCTCAAAAAGTGAATATTTCACAGCCTTTTGAAAGTGTGACAAATTGAATTGAAAGCACTGTACAGGGTGTCCGATTTTGGGTATTTTTGATTTTTATCCTATAACTTTTTGATCTGACCCTGTATACTAATTTCGAAGGCAGTACGGGAAAAGTATATAACTTTCGATTTTGCCTTCGGAATTAGTATACAGGGTCAGGTCAAAAAGTTATAGGATAAAAATTTATTTTTTTTGAAAGTGCATACTGTTATATATTTTCAAAAAGGTAAAAAAAGGCAAATATTATGGACTATAAATGTACAGGGTGTTCAATTAAAAAAAATAAAGTTGGGTCCGATAACTTTTTGACCTGACCCTGTATACTAATTCCGAAGGCAGAATCAAGTTCTACGGGAAAAGTTATATAACAAACAGTTTTCACATTTTCCATAACCTATCTGATAGTTTAGATACGAGGGGTACCTTGAAATGCAATATTTTCAGTTTAGCCCTGTATCTTAAAAACTAAAAGGGCTATGATTTTGTTAACGGCATATTTAGTTTCACGAAAAAGTAGCACACTGTCGCGAGAACCGCAACTTTCTATCTATAAGAATAACACCCTGTACAGGTGTCCCGTTATATTTTAGCCATTGGATAACTTTCTTATTATTGATCGTAGAGAAACGTTTAAATCATCAAAGTTGAAGTAAATCTCACCAGCATTCAGAATCCGTGGTCGAAAAACCCAAAATCGAATCGGAAATAGGAAATTTTGACAGATTCTTGAGTTTTTTGAATGAGACACCCTGTATACTTCATCACAGTTCGATGGAGAATTGTCTCCTGATTCCAAATATATATAGTTTGTGGGGTCTATCTTCAATGGTTCAAATTTTATAGCCACTTTTATTTACTTCCATTACTTTTATTACATCTATAAAACAAGTTAAGTTAAGTTACATCTATAAAACATATTATTATTTTGGATCACACTATTACAAAAGATGTTCAAAATGTCTCCCGTTCATCTGTAGACACATACGATATCTTTTTATCAAGTTTTTTTAAGGATCTTTTGATAAAGACTGGCCTTTCAGTATTTAAAAAATCAATCTACGTTATAATTTTATCTTGAATTTCTTGGAAGGATTGGGGCCTGTTGCTGTATACTTTTCCTTTAAGGTATACCCAAAGAAATGTATCGAGGGGGGTTAAATCAGGGCTGTTTGGTGGTCATTGCATTGGGCCATTTTTGCCAATGCACAGTTGGTAATTATTTGACAAGAAGTTTGTTACAGCCGCAACACCATGAGCAGGAGCTCCATCCACCAAATAATATTTAGAAACATATCTAACGGTAAATTATCCACTGAATTTTCAATGTCATTCTCTAAAAAATGTAGATATCTTTCTCCAGTAAGCGACCCGTTAAAAAAAAATTGCCTATTATTCTATCTATCAGCCACACCAAATTCCAATCGACCTTCTTCCGGAACGTTTGATTTCTAAAAATGTTTGTGGATTTTCACTCGACCGAAAATGTAAATTTTAATGATCAAAAAACGGGTCCAAAAATCTGACAGATTCCAAAAAAATTATTTCTTTATTCACTCAAACGACATGTTTCGGGGTCAACATCTTACACCCCATCTTCAGGTTCGTAGGTACATGGGCTGTAGAAGATAACTTATATAAAAACTGTTGGATCACAAAGCATTTTTTTAACTTACAATATCAGGTTACAAGGCACGTTGAAGTTGAAGAGATCGTCACACAATTAGACATTGAACATTGAACATTAAACGTGATAATAACATTCACAACAGGGAGGACAATGGTACAAGTTGGACGAAATTGCAATTTTTACAGAGTAGGTACCTCCATACCCTATCAGTGGTTTCAGATGGGGTGTAAGATGTTGACCCCGAAACATGTCGTTTGAGTGAATGAAGAAATAATTTTTTTGGAATCTGTGAGATTTTTGGACCCGTTTTTTGATCATTAATATGATGAACTTACATTGGTTATCAACTCATTCAATGTAAATTTTGTTTATTAGGTTTTTTTAAAGTTTTTTGAATTCTAGTACGGGTTAAGCCTAAGTCACGACTGCAGTCTCTGATTGAATGATTTGGGGAATCTGAAAAATGTGTTACCAAAACAATATTTCAACTAAAAAATACAACATTCAATGTGTCACCTTGGAAATACAGAAGAGTATCTAGTTCCACATTTTCGTTACATAGAACTTGTCTATTCTTCCGTTTAAGTGTCTTTCTGTCTCGCAATTGTTTATAAATATTTGTAAATGTCTGTGAGCTTGGCGGGGCCCTGTTGGGATATACTCTTATAAATTCGGCACAGGCCATATGCCTATCTTGATTGATTGCAGCGAAGAAATATCTCAACAATTCTGAATTTGTCTTCTTCGGTGAACCTCATCGCAAAATGTTTTCGAAAACAAAGGGGAATTTTGACAACTGGCAAGCTTATTAATATTGGAACTGCTATGGTTATATCCAACTACCCATGGAACATTGATATATTAAAGTGGCTATAAAATTTGAACCATTGAAAATAGACCCCACAAACTATGTATATTTGGAATCAGGAGACAATTCTCCATCGAACTGTGATAAAATATACAGGGTGTCCCACTCAAAAAACTCAAGAATCTGTCAAAATTTCCTATTTCCGATTCGATTTTGGGTTTTTCGACCACGGATTCTGAATGCTGGTGAGATTTACTTCAACTTTGATGATTTAAACGTTTCTCTACGATCAATAATAAAAAAGTTATCCAATGGCTAAAATATAACGGGACACCCTGTACTTCAGTGTTGAGGTTTTTGAAATATAGCCTCTTAAAATATGAAAAACTGTAAAAAAAATTGGTAGTGATTTAGGTATCTCGTCAATCTATCTTTTGATTTTTTTACTTTTTATTTCAAATATTTCACACATTTGTATGGAAGAAAGTTGTAGAACAAGAAATTTCCTTCAAAAGTTTGTACGCTTATGCTAATTTATCTTAAAACGCCAAATTATGGGTAAGAACATAGAAGACACTATGTTGTACGTTGTTGGAAAAGATCTCAATGAAATGATGGACACTTTAAACACCGACAGAATTTTCAAGTGGCTTTGTGCTAATAAACTGAGTATTAATACAAGTAAATCAAAATTTTGTATTTATGGTAATAAGTCCAGGTTGGCTAACGTTAATATGCAAAATATAAATATTGAAAATAATAAAAAATAATAACCCCAGTTTATCATGAAACTTTTTTTTCTAAAGTGCCTCCTAACAGATACAGCCATTTTCAACGTCAAAGTCAATGTCACGTTCAGTCAGAAAGGTATCAAACCATAATATATTTTTGAAATCAGGGAAATGAGCTCCTTCATAATATATGAGTTATATGATAATATGCAGGGAGTTCCATTGGAAAAATGCTACTCTTGCTGAAACTTTCATATTCACAAAATGTTCATATCTTCATTGATAACGCCGCTAGCGTATGGGTCAATATACAGGGTTTCCTAAACAGCCTCCTAACCGAGATACAGAGCCCCAAAGGGGTACTCATCGATTTAATTTTTAGCTCTAACTTTTGAACCGGCTTGTATAATTTGATGAAATTTTAGTATGTTGTGTAGGCCATAAAGACTCATAAAACCATAGTCAGGTCAATATTTGAAATTGCATGGGGAACCAGGAACGGACTGGCCACCATACCTTTTGGGCCCGATTTGTGACAGGTGTCATTTAACAGAGCTGAAAACTACTCTTTCAAATACTCTGACCTGTTTTCATCAAAAAAGATGCTCTTCTTTTGTTTAGATAAAACTAACCGTTTTCGAGAAAAATAGGTTTTTATTTACAAGTTATTGCAGTAATACACTAAAATACTACGGCGAGACATCAGTTGTTGTTATTGTTGGTATTGAACATTTTTTCGACAATCTCAGATCGATTGCCTATACTAGAATTAGTTAAACATTATTAAAAAAAACAAAAAAAGAATAAAAATTTTCAAAAAAAATCAAAAAATGTTTTGATTTTTTTTTTGATTTTTTTTTCTAATTTGGCAAATTCTAGTACAGTCAATCACTCTGAGAGTGTAAAAAAAAATTCAATACCAACAAAAACAACAACATATGTCTCGCCGAAGTAATTTAGTGTATTATTGCAATAACCTGTAAAACAAAAACCTATTTTTCTCGAAAACGGTTAGTTTGATCGGAACAAAAGAAGAGTATCTTTTTTGATAAGAAAAGGTCAGAGTATTTGAAAAAGCTCTGCTCTGTTGAATGACACCTGTCAAAAATCGGGCCCAAAAGATATGGTGGCCAGTCCGTTCCTGGTTCTCCATGCAATTTCAAATATTGACCTTACTATGGTTTTATGAGTCTTTATGGCCTACACAACAAACTAAAATTTCATCAAATTATACAAGCCGGTTCAAAAGTTAGAGCTAAAAAATTAAATCGATGGTTACCCCTTTGGGGCTCTGTATCTCGGTTAGGAGGCTGTTTAGGAAACCCTGTATATTGACCCATACGCTAGCGGCGTTATCAATGAAGATATGAACATTTTGTGAATATGAAAACTTTAGCAAGAGTAGCATTTTTTCCAATGGAACCCCCTGCATATTATCATATAACTCATATATTATGAAGGAGCTCATTTCCCTGATTTCAAAAATATATTATGGTTTGATACCTTTCTGACTGAACGTGACATTGACTTTGACGATGAAAATGTCTTTTTTTATTAAATAAAGACAAAAACCTTGAATAAATGTAGTTTTTTTGCTTTCTCTTGGCCCTGTGTGATGGTGACTATGAGAAAATGCCACTTACTCCGCAGGTCTCGGGAAGCGGTGCATGGCTCCATGTGGCGTAGGACGGCTGGGCTGTACGAAACGCCTCGAGGAACACTTCTTCTGTTTCTCTACCTTTTGTTCGACCTTGTCAGGATGGTGTCACTTAGCCTCATTGTTTGATTTGTTGTAGCATACACTGGGCGAACTCCCATTTGTTCTTCTGGCAGAAAGTTTTTTGCCATCGTGACTTTCCTTATTTTGTGGAGGATGCATATCTCCGGAACTTTTCCGATGGCGGCTGGAACATTGATCAGCTTCTAGTAATCCGGGTTGTATTCTGCGTTCCTATAGGTTTTTTGATGAGGATTATCAGGAAATGTTTTCACTTAGAGAGGAATCAAAGCATGAAAGACAACATGAACATAAAGGGTGACGTTCAAATGACTTCATCTATCATCATGACAATCTAATAAGCTGTCATGTGGCATTCGACATTCCGCCATCTTCTCGAGATCTAACGAACTTCAGGCACATCAGCGCCTCTCCGTGGATGCGAATCAAAGCTTTCACTCAGGCCCCGCCCTCCATTTACGTTTTTGTTCTAAACTTTGTATATGTGTGCTGTGCTCATAATATTATTTTCGACCGTTTGAACAGCACATTCTTCTGTAATCATTGAATTATTGTGATATGCAATAAACTACGCATCACCAAGAAGTAATAAAATTTGTAGTGTTGATACTCATACATTGATTAAATTATTTAAATGTATTACCTTGAATGCATTAAACTGGTTGCTCATTTTGAACAAACCACTTATCTGTTAATGAATGGGCAAATCAATGGAAGGTATACTTTTATAATAATGGTGTGTATTTTCAGGTGATTGAAAACGACGAACGACCCAGCGCTGATCATCAACGAATAGAAGATAACGTCGATGGTGGGGGTGTAGCTCAACCTGCTCAGGACCATCAACAACCAACTCCAGCTAATATATCTCGTCAACGTCGATCCGAGATTGACGATAAGTTTTGTAAATTTGAGATAAAGCGATTGATGGAAGGTGACGAGACTGTGTCCATTATATCGGAGACTTGGAGCACGGATGTTTTGGCATCTGATAATGAGACTATTGCCGATGGAGAGTCTAGAGCGGAAAGGCAACAACATATGCTGGAGAGAGTTATACAGGAAGTGCCGTTAGGTGAGTGGTTTTATTTTTTTGGGTGTATGATGCAGCATTTTCTCTTGTGTTGGTGTTCTCATGTGCGCTAAAAGGTTATCATGACATTTTTGCTTATTTTTTAATCGTTGATCTCTCCATTTTTGGGGGCATTGAAGTTGGGTGTAGCTTTATGAAAAATAGCCGAAAAAATAAAGTGATTCAACTGCAAATCTTCTAAATCACGAATCCCAAACACCCATAATTCCATATATCTTCAGATTTTCGTCACAAATGATCTCTCTGACATCAAAAAACATTTTTGAATTTGTATCGAGGTGTAGGTTTCGTGTTGAACCATGGCAACATCTTGTCGCAATACACTTTCTTGGAGGCCTTTGACGATATTGTTTACCGTTTTGTGAGGTTAGTGACTTAGTAGCACAGCCGTATGCTCCCGTGGTCGAGTTTGCGCTCGATCCACGCACGACGTCACTCGTTGAGTAGAAGTGCCGTCGTAAACGAGAAATGATCATCATTTAAATTTTAAAGTTGATATTGAAGAAGGTGGAAGGTGTTGATAATGTATGGATGCAAAACATGTTTTATGCCGACACGACATTAAAACTGAATTTTACTGCCTCCAAAGATGCAAGAAAGAAGGCGTTTCTAAGGCTAGGCCGAAAAAATAGTGACAAATGGCTAGGCGGTGATATTATAAATAATGTGTTCGTCGAGACCACATGTAAATGTCGAATGACTTTACAAAAACATGACTGAACACAATTTATATTGACGAATTAAAAGTAATGCACTGTATTGTCGCCAATTTGAACTCATCCGCTATGTTTTTGCTAAATTATCACATGAGTATTATGAGTTTAGATGGAATTTTAAGGTATTTACATCATAAATTGCAAAATTTAAACGTCAAAATGACTGCAAAACATTGTCGGCCATCAAGGTTAATTGATAGTAGTAAGGTTGCGTCGTTATACGTTCGAGTCTCGGACGAATCAGAATTCAGACAAAAATGACGTCAGTCGGCTCCGATCCGGTTCTGAAATTCAAATACACATTTAAAAAAAAGATAGAATATGGTTCACACTTGATAATGAGAAGATATTTCACTATATACCAAAAGCTGTGTGATAACTTACCCTCAAACACGTTTAAAAACGGCCGACACTCCGTAAAAAAAGTTTCAAGACCCTGAAATACGGACATGTTATGACATCAAGATGACACACCGATGAAAGGAATGTCAATAATGGAGCCCGGTGACGGGATTGATTCGGTTTATCGTTCGTGGATTTCCGATTCCCTAGTTACGGCGCAACCTCTACATATCAATCAACCTTGGTCGGCCATGTTTTTACAAAACACGATTGACCAATCAAGAATGAATAATGATGCACTCTATCTTTGTCACTGTCTTGTATAGAGTCAGTGTAATTTCCTGAATTCATGTGATTGTAGCATAATAGTTATACCTACAAATTAATATTCAATGTATTACCACCGAACAAATAACATATAGAAGGTTCACTCTACGTGAAGTAGCATCATCAAAAGCATCAAAAGATAGCCCGAAGAGTCATTCGGGAACACATCATTTTCTTAGCATCAAACTACGTGCCGATAATTGAGAATCACGAGAAAGCACTTTACGAGGGTTACTCCATTAGTTCTGTGATAAATAACTGCTGTGAAGATAATTTATGAGGTGTGGTTTTCTCGTTTTATTGCAGATCTCATATTATTTTGGATGGATAGGGGTTGCGTATCGGAAATGCTGATGAATAATTAAGGCTTTTGTTTGATAAATGATTTTCGCGGATAATTTGAAGATCGAAAAGTGACATTAATTTAGATTTTCTCTATGATCTGTGATTAGGTAAGTGGATATATATTTTGTTTGTCGAATAACATAATCAAAATGATTTTTATTTCTGACTGTAACTATTTGTTTGGAATCATCAAAAAGCAAAAGATGCGAAAGGGCCCTAAAAATGTTGTTTTCAGAATCTCTTAGCTTGTTTGATGAAAAAACTTTGGCAAATTCGATGAATGAATCTTGCAACCATTTTCTTCAATACACCTATCATTTCTTTTGTGAATATTTAAAATTACATTCGGTATTTGAGTAACAGACCCAAATTTGAAAAAAAAAGATAAATGAAAAAAAGAATGTCGGTAAAACTTGGTATGAGCCCGTTTTGAGGGATGCCAGATCCAGTGGCGTGCATAGATTTCTTTCTAAAAAAATCGCTAATATGGTGTATCAAAATTTTGCACATGGAAACTGGCAAAGTAGGCCTTGGATTTTGTATGAACGAGGTCATGTTTGGTGAGAAGATACAGTTTGTCAAGCTCTACAATCCAAAAAAAACTCGAGCCAAATCGGTCAATAATTTTATTTTTCAGGGTGACCCGAAAACAAATGGGTCATCCTGTATGTAGGTATACAACTTTCTGGGACACGCTGTATTTATTGATAATCAGTCACAAAACAACATAAAGAAAATTATTGTCGAAAAAAAAGGATATCCATAGAAAACACAGACACCGAAGATATTTTAGGTTAGCGAAGACTATCTCAATTAATATGATGATGATTGTGAAAGTCCTCGGTCGAGAATGGAATTTTCATTAGTAAACAATAACAGATACGTTAAGTCAACGTAAAGGTTCAATCATAGCCACCATGAACAAATTTTTCATTTAGAATTTGCTATTTCTATTCATTTATTTATTTTATCAGTTGCCATAAAGTGATAGTGCATACAAGTTGAAAGTTGGGCACTTTTAAGCATGTTTATGCTTTAGTTATTGAGATAATAATTTTATTGGAATAAAAATAAGGTCAAGCAATAAAAATGCTAGCATTATCTTGACAACTATGGATTAGTACGTTTTTTGTCATTTGACAATAAATATTGTGATTATTTGTCTGTTTGCGTTTAGACGGAATGGATTTCAATTTTTATTTATAATAGGTTTTTGTTTTCCTGCATTTTCTCAGTGTGTGCTGTGGATATAAATCAAAATAAGTTTAATGAGTGAGCAACAAAAACCGGCTACGTTTCTGTCAGGAGGATGATGTATTGATCTAGTGCGTCTCCGTGAATTGATCAATATATAAATAATTGAATTTATTTAAATTCAATTATTTCAAACTTTGAAACTCCGGATCAATAGAGATTTCAAAAAAATAAACCAAAACAATGAAAATACACTAGTGAAACACTGGATTGAAGATTTCTATTTGTTTGTTTATACATTTCTACGATGTTGTGGTTATGTTAGAAATAACGAAGAGTCGTGAGATATCTCATAAGAATGACAAGCCATATTCATGCAGGCTCCAATAACTGTTTTTTTTCGGAAGTAGTAACGTCATGCAGTATTAAAATAAGGTATTTGCACTAATAATGCTAGCACTATTTTCAAATTTCCAATAAATCTCGAATTTTTTCAATTAGGACTGTAGTCCGTATTCATACATTTAACTGCAATAACCTATGTACTAAAATAACGGTTTGATCAATGATTATCACTTATACTCTCGCTAAACTCGGCATATTGATATTATGTCACCCAAATGGGTTTCCAAAATCATACCAACGCTTCTCTTTGTGTTTAGCAAGTAGCTACCACAAAAAATTTAGACATTATTGAATAAGAATACTCATTCACCACACCACTCTTTTCAAAACATTGAAATGTATCAAAATAACAACCCAACATGAACAGTGACAGCATGTGGTGACAGTGATGGTGGGTCCTCATGGGCGTAACTGCCGCGTTTTGATTGCTTGAATTTCTGACAGTTACAACTAACAACAGTTAGGGCGGGGCGATTTTGAATTTTCTTTGGTTTATTAAAGATGATTGATTAAAAAATTAACAAATTTAAAAAAATTCCCAGCTCATTCATCCCTAATAAACCGAAGAAAATTCAAAATCGCCCCGCCATGATTGTTGTAAGTTGTAACTGTCAAAAATACCTCCAATCGGAACGGATATGTCATACGAATAAAATGTCAAAACGTGGCTGTGTATTTGACATAAATTTCAAACGATGCAAATCACAGATTTATTATTAATTGGAATTAGTCCCTAAATTAATATTATGATCTGAAGAAACCGTATTCATACGCCCAGTTTTAAATAATCAAACAATGAAAAGTCCCATATTTGTTGTAATTTAAACGGAACGCGAAACGAAGACTGAGGTGAAAGACTTTTTTTTATGTTAGTTTTGAGTTTGAGTTTCGAATATGCCCATATTCAAAACTCAAAATTTTCCGCCTTCGCAAAATGTATAATAGGTTGAAAAAAAGATATTATATACAACTTGGCAACGATGCGCACAGGTGAAGCGATATGCCTGGTTTACATTGAATTTCATTTCGAAGTGGAACTGTCAAATTGGCAAACGGGAATCATACGGTACCATCTACATTGAGTTTGTAGTAAGCGTGACTTTGAACACAAATACAATGTAGATGGTAGCATATGATTCCCGTTTGCCAAGTGGAAATTTGACAGTTCCAATTCGAAAACAAATTGTAAACCTTACAATATTATCGATTATTCTTGTCCGAAGCCACTTTTACGTCGTTGGTCGTTTATGTTTGTCAACATCATCAGCTGATGATCATTACAATTCACTGTTCGGTTCGAAAAATAGTGATTATATCATTATATTTTCAGTTATTGTTAACCGGTTGTTCTGCTTGTCGAATCGTCGTTTGTGTTTTTGATTGTGAATGGCCAGTGGAAAATTTGTCAAGGATCGCACGGTGGCATATATGTGTTGTGACGCCGAACATGTTTTGGCGGCGATTCTTGGCATTTGAATTTAAACGGCAGTTTTTGCTTAAAATATATATCCAGGATTTTTTTTTTGAATTTGCTAAATGATTTATGATCATATAGGTAAGCTTCCATTTTGACCATTTTCTAAAAAACGGGCAAATACCCAACGTCCCACCCACCATAAAACCATATACGTAACGCGACCATCTCGTATAAAACGACACTAACAGGGCTTCTTATGATAAACTGATACGTTCGTCGATGAATACTCTGAAATTCCCCCAGCGGGTGAACGGGGGTGTTGGGAACTTCGGTAATTGTCGGTCCGGTTTCGCGCGCTTGTGAGAGTGAACCTTTTATATGTTATTTGTTCGGTGGTATTACCATGTCATTCAGATAGTTCTTGTGGATTCTGAGTTAATTAAATCCTATACATTCATCAGGATACGAACTAAAGTTCACACTCTAACGTCGCTGTTTGTTTTGACTTCTGCCATCTTGGTTTTGACTTTGGCTCCAAAAGCTGACTACTGTGAGGCAATGTTGCCAAGTTGAAATATTGGATGGATGACATTGATTGTCGCCTTGACTACCAGGAAAATTGTTGAATTACGGTTTAAAGCTATATCGTTGATGAAGATCACTTATAAGGATAAACTCCAATGAGATTCAATAATTTCTGGGACATAAAAATGATGTGAGATAGTTTCAATATTTTTGATGATCAGCTATTTCGTGTTTTTTAAAGTAAGTCGTAGGAAATACTATTATCTACAGTTAGGTATAATAGGGTGCCAGCAGAAAAATAATGTGTACACCACGCCGATCAAGTGTTTTTCAAGGCTTCAAGAAGTGTCCAGACTCGCTAAAGCTCGCACATTACTTATTTTAGCCTGGAAGAACGTCACTCTACCGCCTAGGTATACAATATACTATTAATACTGTTTTGAATGTATTCATTACTTTTTTGTTTAGGTTTATGTTGTTATTTGATAACAAATTTAGCCCAACAGAATTTCAACACATTCAGTGTCTTATCAAATATACTGATTTTTTTAACCTGATAATAATAGGTCTGTTCGTAGAACTATCACAAACCAGTCAGAGCCAAATTCAGCATTTGCAGTTTGCAAACTACCTCTGAATGATATTGACCAATCAATGAAACGCTGACTGGTTTTTGATTGTTCAACGACCAGACCTAATAAAATGATGGAGGACAAAAACGTTTTCAGTGTGCTTGTTCTTCAAGAGAAATATTAGTTGGAAAAATTGGTTTGAGTATCAGTTTGGCAAATAATAAAACACGATTTGTGAACTTTGAACTTGTATATCAAAAAAGACGAACTTGAGTACGGTTGGATAATTTAATATAAAAATCTGAGATTATTATCCATTTTTTTTTGCTGTTTTTTTTCATAGATCTATTGAGTTCTTTGATACGGAAGAACATTCCAGACCTAAAAAATAGACGTTTTGCTCTCTCGGGACATTGTTTCAACTGTACTTCCTCTTCAAAAAAGTTTCGATGAATTTTGGACCTATTACTCGTCACCATTCATTCCAATAAATATTCTGTTGAGTTCCTCAATCTATAGTTCATGAATGTTGGAGGTTACTCCCACTGACTTGTTGACGACAGAGAAAAAAATCAAGATTGGAATGAATTTTGAGTGAGTACATCATCATCTTTCAGTCCCCGATAATATTTATGGCTGTAGTTTACATCAGGGAGCTGATGTTTCAAATTTACCTCATAATCATTACATGGAAAATGTTTTGAACAAACAGCAACAGTCTTGAAAACAATTTAAGCGTTTTTTTTTGTGGCAAGTTACCATTCTTTACACAACTCTGGATTTTTTTGAAATCTATGAAATTTAATGTTTTTATCCAATGGATTTACACCCACCAATAGCTTACCGCATATCAACAGATAGAGCAAATTAATGCTGAACAGCACGTGAAACAAGAATTTAGCGCAAGCTTACTATAACAGTTTCCTATTGTAACTAATGTATTTGGATCAGGAATTACTCATCGAGTGACGTCGTTCTCGTTAACTGTGCTCCGCCCATCATGCGTACCATCCTATCTAAGGACTATAAAGAGTCGTGAGTTTGTAATGAGTCCATTTCTCAATTGCTCAGGAGAAAACCTAGCTCTCTGAAGTATTTCTATTCCAAATACCGCTTTTTAGCGTTTTATTGATAAAACAATGACTAGAAAGTCTGTAGTGTGTGGCCAGAAAGCAAAACCAGGCGGACATGTTGTCATTCCACAGGTAAACAAAAACAAAGCTGGTCTCTTCTGTGTTTGGGTCAAAACATTTAATGTTAAAGATAAAGGCGTTGTGTCTTGTTGTAAATCTATGCCTACTTGCATATCTTCAAAGTTGTATTTGTATAGAATATTTTGCAGGTCTTGATTTTATCCATAATATCGGGAATTGCATAATATATCTGTCGAAGTGTTGCTTCACTTTTGTTCGATAGAGTCAGTAGCCAGATTCGGTGCAATCATTTGAACATCGATGTTCAAATCTCACATGAAAACTTCAACCTGGAAAACTGTTTGAAAAAATATTATTTGTTGTAATTAACATGGTAGGTAACCGAAAACTGACAATTATAGGCGTTATTAATTAAATTGGGAGTATTTTGATGGTTAACGTCTTTGGTGTTGACAATATTGTTGACACTGTTTCTTCTTAACTTGTCATTGTGGTGCTGATTCACTGGTCCATTGTCAGCAATATTAACGCTCACGCGACATCCATTTGTTTACCAAACCCAATCTAACTCAAACTCTTTGTCTGTCTCAACATTAGACACAAATTTAATATATCATTACTTCGGCGATCACCATGGCAACAAGTATGTCAACCAATCTGACCAATCACGGGCGGCGTCCCTGCTGCATTTTACTGTTGTCTACCGTTTAAGACTTTAGACTTTTTTATCTAAAATCAACCATTTTTTTTTAAAAGCAATCAATTTGAAATGCTTGCTAATATCCACGTTGTTCTTAATTTTTAGCATAGATTTCACCATTGAGTACTACTTGGACCACATTGAAAAAGGTTGGAAACTCTTTGGAATTTCTTGAAAGTCAACTAGAAGCACCTCTTCTTCACTAATGTTGCTTATTTTCTTGTTGGTACACCATTTGATAAACTTTTCATATTCTTGATAGTGCCTGACTTTGGATTTTTCTGGGAGCAAATCCAAAACCACTTCTTTTGCTGCCTTCATAATATAATCTGGGACACCGTCTTCCATGACGAAACTGCCAAATTCACTTACATTTATTTTAATAATAAAAAACAGAAGATAGGCACTCATTAGAAGCAACTATTCACAAATAAATAATAATGTCGAAATGTGAGTCTGTTGATTTCTAATAATAGTAACTAGGCAACCATAGTAACCTGAAAACCTGATGCATTGAACTCCATACTACGTACCTGGAACGTACCCAAGGTTTCTTTATAAGAGGTTGCCTCACTTTTACGGTCATGACGTCATTTGTGTCTACTGTAGCGCCACTGCGGCCATTTCTCGAACCATTCCATCATAAAATCAAGAATGTCATTTATCAATGTCATAACCATAACCTCACTATTTATTTCGTGGTGGACGAGAGATTTTTTGCTGTCGATGGTTTTTCTTTTGTGAAATTATCCATTTTCGTTTTGAAAACTGTTTATAAGTGTCTTATCCTTGGATTTGTCTATCAATTATACCGTTTTTAAGGTAGGTGTGTCTAGAAATGATCATAATAGAGTTTGTTTACATGTGTTCAACTGTTTAGTTTATTCTATTCTACCTAGATCTAGCTCTCATTATAGTTCAATAGTAGATTTCTCAGTATATTTAGGCAGGACTAATATAAAATAATAGATAAAAAGTTGTGGAAATCTGAGGGTTGATGTTTTGAATATACATATTATAGAAAATACTCACATTTGGAACAGTATTTTCGCTTCCTTGACCAATAATATACAAAAAAAAAAATTCCAAATTTTTCCCCCCAAAGATAATTTTACACCTCTATTAATATTTTATTTCGATTTAAATGATAAATTTAGCAAGAAATTCAACGTTTCATCAATCATTGATCGAATGACACATGACACGACACGATGCAGTCCGATTCAATTGCATGACAGGAATGACAGAATGCGGACTGTTTCAGACCGCTAGCCTCAAATGACGTCATACTTTCCCCCTTCCGTCTTTACCTCAGGCGAAGTGAGGCAACCTCTTATATAGAAACCTTGGAACGGATCCGCTTATTATCGAGAGTGAAGCAGGTAGAGATTGCGATAGTTACGGATATCTATCTCTTTCTAACTCATTGGTCTACAGGGACCTTCATTAGTGCGTCGGGCAATCCTAGCGTGGTTATTTACAAAAGTAGAAAAAAAAGTTTTATACAAAAGTTGTAGAATGTGACTTTATGCATATTTTAAAAATATTTTCAAACATACAGGGTGCGTCACAAAAGTATGGCACGAAAAAGTATGTTTTTTTTAAATGGAACCCCCTGTATATTAATTGATATTTCAATTCTTTCTTCAATTTGGAACAAAAATTGTGCTAAAACTAATGTTCCTAAATTCAACCGTTATCGAGATATCGCGTTTTAAAAATGGCATTTTTGCAACTTTGACATGCTATAAAACTCAAACTATTCAAGTTAGAGGAAAATGGTTTGCACTTTCCTATCTTAACTTTTCAAGAGCTCTTCTGTCATTTGGATAGAAGGTAACGTCAACTGTCAACTTTTTTCGGCACATTTTGACATTTTTTCACAATAATGGATTTAATCTCCTTGAATAGCTCTTGAAAAGTTAAGATAGGAATGTGCAATCCATTTTTCTCTAACTTGAATAGTTTGAGTTTTATAGCATGTCAAAGTTGCAAAAATGCCATTTTTAAAACGCGATATCTCGATAACGGTTGAATTTAGGAACATTAGTTGTATCACAATTTTTGTTCCAAATTGAAGAAAGAATTGAAATATCAATCAATATACAGGGGGTTCCATTTAAAAAAATCATACTTTTTCGTGCCATACTTTTGTGACGCACCCTGTATGTTTGAAAATATTTTTAAAATATGCATAAAGTTACATTCTACAACTTTTGTATAAAACTTTTTTTTCTACTTTTGTAAATAACCACGCTAGGATTGCCCGACGCACTAATGAAGGACCCTGTATATGGACAGAAATCAGAAATAATACATAAATTATATTTTTATTAGACATATTTAAGGAAAATATTATACAGGGTGATTCAGGAGGAAATGGAAATATTTTAAGGATATGTCCAGGAAGTCAAAATAAGCAAAATAAGCTAAAAAAAAAAAAAAAAAAAATAAAAAATAAATAAATAAACTCGCTACTAGATCAATTTTTAAACGCGCAAATAAGTGTATCGAAGTGGGAGGTAATGTTTTCGAAAATTTATTATGAATTAGTGCTATTTGTTTTGTTTTACTAGTTTTGTAATAATTTTGATTTAGTTTTTAAATTACAATTAATCAAAATATCTTTGAAACAAATAAAAATCGGACTTGAACATATGAGCTTATTTTGCTTATTTTGACTTCCTGGACATATCCTTAAAATACTTCCATTTCCTCCTGAATCACCCTGTATTATTGATTTGATTATAGGAAATTGAAAAGACATTCAGCATTCACGTGCAAGATTTATTTTAATCAGGAATAAAAAATGAATATATCCTGACTCTAGACTATATAAATTGAGTAGATTTGTTACTTGGGACTTTCCTCTCTGAAAAATAGTAGTTCAGTAGGCTAAACTCTCACGATGAGTGATTGTAATTCTGTTCCTTATTGTGGCGTATAAAAAAAATTAAATAGTAAATGAATTAAATAAATAGAATAATTATTAATATAAAGGTAGGTACAATAAATATCACAACCATTTCTAACTTTGGAATAAATTCAGTATAACAAAGTCTTTATATAATTTTTCATTGCGATGGAAACAACTTCCCTCATCAGATTTTGATGAGGAAATCATATCTTTGAAAAGAAAAAAAAACTACTCATCACCTTCCCTATATGAGTTACAATTTGTATTTTGGGAAGAAATAAAACTATAGCCATTTTTTCACCCCACATGAAGAACCCAACTTTTTGTTTCATAATGTCTTACATCGCATATTATCATGATACCTACTTATAGCATTGTAACTTTAACAATTTTTTTTATGATTGTTTTAACTTTTAGCCATGCAAAGACAAAATTTTCTTTCATCTTGAAAGTTTTTACATCCGACTGCAACACAATAGATCACCATATTTTTTCAGTCCTTTTCAAACTTTCTCCGATAAAACCAAGAGATTTTCAACACCAATAAATTAACACAGAACGCCAAATTACCACTGAATTCTCATAAAACCAGTTTTGTTTGCCCCTTCACCATAACCTTAATACCCGGTAAAGAGTTCGACAAGGATAGGTATCCGTAACACTGTCCATATCTCTGTCTAACCAAAATTGCATACTTTGACGCTTTGTCGACAACGGCCGGGGCCTTTCCAGGTACGTAGTATGGAGTTCAATGACCTGATGCAACCAATGACAAATAAAATGCAAATAAATAATGGGTGTGTTTGTTATCCTCCAGACACGAAACTGCACTTTTCTACCATGCGGCGTTTGTTATGCTGTTTGTGCAAGTACTGTAGAGTGTTTGTTATATTAGGGTAGGTTGCCTATTACTGCACTCGCTACCCCAGGTCAAGAGGAGGTGTGACAAGTGCAGCGTAGTGTAGAATAGGGTGGGGAGCTTATTTCGTGTATTTTGTAAACAAACCATGTCTCAAAACCTGACTTATAATAAAGATAAACGAACAAAAAGGAAAATCTGTAGCGAAGAATCAGTGTATATCTTATCAAATGAATTGAAATGGGTGATGAAAATAGTGAAAGTGAATGTAAACAGTCATACGATAAAGACTCCGATCAAACATACGAAATCGTTTCATCCACTCAAGAGATACAATTAGAAAGATGCGAAACTGGTAAGCTTTGTATTCATTTATATTTTTTATTCTTATTCAATTTCTTTTCCTGCTTAGATTTGGAATTCGCAACACTTCTCATAAACTCTCAAAAATCAACATTAGCAGCAATCTCGATCATGATTCCAAGCCAAGCTGCAGTGGCTTATCTGGTAGAGCGATGCTAGCCTAAATCCAACCCAACCCTAAACTGTTGATAGAGTATTAACTAAATTGTAGATATCAAGATAATTCGTTGAATAAAGCTCTGCCAATGCGAAAATGCTTTTTGAATCCAATATCCGCATAGGCAGGTACCAAAAGCACTACGTCACAAAAAACTCTCTCTATACAGTTTTGCTTCTTCTGCTATAAAGTGCATTTAAAATATTATTACGGTTAAGCTGTCTTCAAAATCAGAACTTCTAGATGAGATTCATCATCATCGTCGCAAACTTCAGACAATAATATAGTCCCAAATCCATAATACTTTATATTACTATACAAATCATCCATCGTTCACAGTTGTTTTGTTTGTTTATTTTTTAGGTTAGAATATCTGCAGAATCTCCACAAACGCGTTTGTTCAATCTCCCTTACACTGACAGCCATGACTTACACCAGCAGTCTGCACTACCCCACCCTACACCAAAATAACAAACACACCGAATAATAATGTCGAAATGTGTAACTAAGGGTCCATAGGGAGACAGTCAATCTGTATACATCGCGTAAAACACGAGATAATAAAAAAATTACCAGAATTAAAGTGAATGATGATCAAATAATCACAGATAAAAAGGAAATTTCACAACTTTAGCAAATATTTTTCAGAGGTGGGAGAAAAACTCTCCAATTCTGTCATAAAACCAACAGTGTCAGTGATGGGTAACAGAATATAAACAGCCATTCATCATTCCTGAATCCCACAGACGAATATGAAATGGGTAAAGCAATTGATGAATTGAAACTAAAGAAACGGCCAGGGTATGATCAAATAACAGCGGAAACCCTAAAAGAAATTAAAACATATATAATAAAACCATTAACCTTCTTGACAAACAAAATTTCTCAAACTGGTGTTCTTCCTCATTGCTTAAAGAGAGGTATTGTGAAACCTCTTTTCAAGAAAGGAGACTCTATGGATATGACCAATTATAGACCGATTACACTAATTTCCAACGTAGCAAAAATTATTGAAAAAATTGTCAAGTCTAGACTTACAACATTCACAAAGAAATACAATCTAATTTCCGAAAGGCAATTTGGATTTAAAGAAAAAACATCCACTAATGATGCCATATATCACCTAACTACTAAGAACTACAGAAAAATGGACAAAAACAAAAAAATCATTTGCGTTTTTTTTGGATTTGGCGAAGGCTTTTGATACCGTAGAACACAATATCTTAATAAGTCGACTAGAAGATCTGTGGGTCAGAGGCATAGCGTTGGATGTTTTCAAGTCATATTTAACAAATAGATGTCAATCTGTGGATATTGACGGTAATCTAAGTAGACCGAAAATAATTAAATATGGCATTCCTCAAGGTACTGTTTTAAGCCCTGTACTATTTCTACTCCACATGAATGGTATTTTGGAGATGGAGGAGGATGGAGGTGGAATCTCTTCTTTTGCACATGACACTGTGGCACTCCTTGAAGGGTCATCTTGGAAAAATGTCAAAAGGATAGCAGAAAGAAAGTTGGTACTGAAAAGTTGGTTTGATGAAATGTCCCTTACTATAAATTTTGACAAAACAAAGTATATAGCATTCAGCTGTGACAAGAGGAACATACCAAGTTACAATACTTTAACCTTACCCCATTCTCGGGATAACATCATTTATGTGGATGAAGTAAACTCAATAAGGTATTCAGGTGTTGAAATAGATAGACATTTGAAATGGAATTGTCACGTAAACATGATTGTAAAAAGACTGAGGTATATCCTGTACATGTTCAGGAAGTTGAAACAAATTCTAAGTGCAGATCAGCTCAAATGTATACATCCTGCTTTGGTAGGTTCGCACCTGCAGCATGGAATTACTAGTTGGGGTGGTACCTATTATACACACATTAAACCGTTGGAAATAATTCAGAAAGTTTTTCTCAAAACCATCCATAATAAAGAATATACATACCCCAGTGACGAAATATACAACGTCTCACAAATACTTGACATACAACAACTATTTACCTTCAAACTACTTATAGCCCAATATAAGCAGAAACAAGAACTACAAGAAATCTCTCACGAATATCATACAAGACACAAGGAGGAAATGAATACAAGAACTCACAAAGTATCCAAATCGCTTGTTCAGAGATCTGGATGGTTTCTGTCGCCGTACATTTATCGAATACTTCCTTATAAATTGAAACAAAGCAATTCAATATACAGCTTCAAAAGAGCTTTGAGAGAGCGGATTTTTACCCAGCCGCGAAAGAAAATACACGACTTATTAAATTTTGAAACTTTTGGGAATGTAAGTCAAATGCCTGAACGTGTTGACACCCCCTGTTAAACTTGAAATATTTGAACTGTATATTAAAAAAAAAAAAAGTAATTACCACTATAATGTGAAGTGTTTATTTATTTATTTCCATATTTATTGGCTAGTCTTTAACGTAGTGCGCTTGTAGATTTATTATAATTAGCCTTATCAATATTATATTATATTATATCAAACGATTTTATTAATTTATGAAATATATGTCCCAAACTGGTCCTTGGACTTTGGTGGAATATTTCGTTTACTTCTCTTATATGCAAATTATTTATATATTATTATATATATTTTTTGAAGCACTATTGTAATTTGTGGAAATAAACTTATATTGTATATTGTATAGTAACCTGGAAACCTGGTTGCCGTTTGTTATGATATTGTTAATTTTGTCATATCCGTGAGGAAAATCTGATTTTCCCAACTAGTTCGGAATAGTATATTGCACAACAAGCATGGAATGATACTCATTCCAAGCGAGTTTTACAATTAATATCACTATTGCTGCTAGGTAACGTTTCGACAATAGTGAATTATTTGAGGTTATGTCCGCACATACGACATTTTGCAATTGACTTCAAATTCACTGAAATACTGAACATTTTTGCATCTATAATTTGAATGTGTATTTCACTGTGGATTTATAAACTTGTGGCGTCGGCGTTGGCGTTGTGTGTTGCAAAAAGACATCTTCAAAGCAATAGCTTCATTTTCCAAACTCAGATAGCACAACGAATCTAGAAAAAACACCAAAACTACAACCAACGAATAAAAACTCAAGCGAAAGGCAAGCTGAAAATGATCAAAAGAAATGAAATGATGCGACGATAGAATTATATTAAACAACACCCCACATGTTTAATGTAAACAGTAAACAGCTGTGACGGAATCGAAGTGTTTCTATTGATTGAGACGGTCGTGCTACGAACGCATGACCTTCGGCGTTGGAAAAAGATGAAATTGGTTCATCTCGAACGCCAGCGCCGACGCTGACGTTTATAAATTGTCTCATGGAAATTATACGTGTTTTCAATTTCCACCGCCGGCGCGAGCGCCGACGCCAGTGCCAACGCGAAGCTTATAAATCCACCTTTAGTCTAATTTTACATAACGTCGGCTTAATCTGCAAAACCCGTAACTCCACTTTTAAAAACTGTTCGGGGTACCCAAAAAAACGTTTTCCAATAAAATATCCCATGTAAAATTAAAAGTTCAGGATTTGATGAATAGAAAAAATGATAACATAACGAGAACCTATGCGTTTTTTCACTTGTTTTGGAGTGATTTTTCGAAATTTCGTTACGCGTTTTGCCGAATGAGGTTGTGGTGTGAGCAGATACGAAATTTTCTACTTTTGAAATAACAAATGAACGAGTTAAGTTTTGAAGATACGCTCTTTGCTGGGTCATAGGTTGCGATGTCTTCTATCAGATGGCACTAAAACACTATTTTTGCAAAAAAGTGGAGCTACGGGTTTTGCAGATTAAGCCGACGATAAAAAAAAACTCTCTGCATCTAATTACCCCTTATAATTACCCAGACTTCGAGTGGACAATAAAACTCTTTCATCGTGTACAGTAAGTTTTATGCGTCGGGCCTATCAAAATACAATATTATGACGTGTGCTGTCACATTTAGGTTATTACTAACCTATGCTGTCCCTACTGTCAGTGCTCTCTGTGTTTTTTTCCATTTTATCAGTTCTAACTATTAATAAAAGGAGTGTTAGTGAGTTGTTGTATTAAAAAAGAACTTCTCCTAACGTTCTTTGAATATTCTAGATAGATAAATGTGAGTTATTTATTTGTACTAGCTTGACATATTTTGACATTTTAATTGGAAAATTCTTACAAAATTCGGTCTAGACAAAGAGTGTTTCAAATAATGGCAATATAATCTTCATAATCATAAGCAAATTTCGGATTTTTTCTGTTTGAAACATTTTGCCTCAACTACCAAAATAAAGTTTTGGGGGACGGTTAGATCTGTTTCTATTTAATGTCTATGTTGATAACTCCCGACTGGGTAATCTAAATCAAACTATGTAGGTCTCGTTTGAAGGAGCGTTCCTTTCTCTATATTCTACCTTATGAACAATAAGAATATGCATTTGATAAAGGGCGCTGTCTTAGAACTTCACAAAAATTGCGCGTTTTTTTCAAAAATTTGGAATTATATCTTTTTCATGCAAAGATATTGGCAGAAATTCACAATTTTTTGTCAAAAAAAGCATTGTTAGTAGTTAAGCGGTAGAGATCATGTAAAATTGTGTTATGAAAAGTTGTTCAGTCTTTGAGTCTCTGACGGGCTGTTTATCAAAAGCGGACAAACTCTAACCCTGCGTCAACTTAGCCCCTGCCGAATGGACAAATAATGTCGAACGTTTTAAGGTTATTCTAAGGTTATTGCCAGCTCAGGAGTGACTCTCGATTGATAAACAGACCCTGAGACAGTCTAGACATTAAGGCATTTTTTTTTTGTAAAAAAGATCTGACTCGAACTCCTGATCCGTTTTGCGCTTTAGGGCGTTTGTACACCGCCACCGTCACCGGCTCGCCAACGAGAACGAGATTTTTTGAACCAAACCTGACGTCCCGGTGACGGCGATCGTTTGTCCACCGCGAACGAATTCGGAGTTCGGAGGTTTAGTTTCAGCCTTCCGTCTATGAGTTTCAGTAATCCAGTTTGATTCTGCGGTCGTTTGTAAACGCATTTCCGTAAAGATAAACGTTTAAAAGATGACTAGGTTATCTTTGGACACCCCTCACCTCACAAATATTCTTTGCCTTATATGACCTCTATCAATGAGTAAATCCCGTATTCAATTTTTTTCACCATTTTTATTACAATGAGAAACAATAATAACAACAAACAAAACCACGAACGACGGAGAGCGCAAGATCGAACGTATTTTCTATTGCCAACATATCGGCCCGTCAAAATCTCGGGACGATTTTTTGCGGTCACTCCGAACTACTCAAAAAACCGGCGGCCGGGATGACGGCGCTTGGGTGACGAGCCTGCAGTGGATACGCGGTCTATTGTAATGCATGTACCGCTACTTTGGTGCCGTCATCTTGTTCTCGTTAACGTGACGGTGACGGTGGCGGTGGACAAGCGCCCTTATGGTGGTTTCTCAGGGTCAGTTTTATTATCAGACTTTAACCAAAGGTAAAGTTTCTCTTCAAGTCCAATTTAAAGTGAGCTAGAATTGGAGCGTTTCAAAATCATATCCATACGGACTTTCAACTAATTATCACGGGTACATTACAAACTCCCAAGATTTGAAAAAAAAGAGAAATGCACAATCTCTAAGGTTAAGTTTGTGTTGTCCGTTTGTTTTTGACTTCAATCTTACTCTTTTTGCTATGTGATGAAAATCGAATGAAATGTTTCTGTTGTCTTAAAAATATTATTGCAATTGCTCACCATAAACACTAAACGATTCGACTTGAGGCTGAAGGTTTTGGCACCTCCATTAAGTCTTCTATTGCAATAATTAACAAATCAGTCGCGTAGTATCGTAGTCTGAGAAGAAACTGAACCATTGGAGAAAAAGTTCATCCTCTGAAACATCTCTGCCGCACAACAAACACTTTTAAAATAAGTAAAGAAATGACTTTTAAAATATGATCAAGCTTACCTTCTGTTACAGTTGTTTGCAAATATTCGTTGGATAATTTGTATCTTGTAAACCTGCCTTTCACCCCTCAAAAGTGCAAAAATATGTCTTACAAAGTATGTATTGAAGTATAATTCATGTAATCAGCTTTTTTGCAAATACTTTATCATAAAACGACCATATTCAATAATTTATAGTGATAAGTAAGTATGTATTCTGAAAGTCCACCTGTTTAATAAATAAATTAGTCACATATTCGATATTTTTGTAACACTGATGTTTATCAAACTCATAACAAAATTTAAATACATAATGAGGAAGGAAATCATACAAAATAATTATTTAATACAAGCACCATTTCTGGCTAAAATTCCGGTGATTTTTCAAGAGATCGATAAACAGAAATCTGCAAGAGTTAACATCTTTGCTTAATTTATCCTAAAATCACAAAATACAGTGCGTTTTTTTCAAGACAGAACATAGGGATTCCCATGTTAAATTTTCAGTCCCGTGTTAGCGGTACTTCTATTCACACTACACGGCTAAAACTAGGCGAAGATAAATTTTGTTGCTTAGAGATTATGTTTTTTCATCAATTAACACAGATTCAATTGAAAAAAGATTAAAAAATGCTTTTATCTATGACTATTTACTAATAGACGCATTATGCTTGTGATAGTAACTTCATAATGTAACTCATATTACACATCCGTGGAATACAATTTTTTATACGTATTCCTATGGAGGAAGTTACAGTCCTCCATCAATACCCCCAGGGGGTATTGCCTCCATACGTATTCCATAACATGACCGCGTTATAAAATAGAATCGACATTGCTTGGATTGTTGTTACTAGGGCAACTAAAATGATTGATTTTGACAAATAGTGGAATATATAAACTTTGTTCTATGAATAGTATATTTGACGTTGATTTATTCATTATGAAAATTTCTAATTTTGAATAATTTTGTTGCAAATTACAATTTTTTTGGAAAATCTGCAAAATGAACAGTCGTAGATAAAGCATTTATTGGAAAGCAATATTCTTTTACTATGCCACTGTCAATCAATAACTTCATTGTCAAATATTGTAATATCATTTATTTTTAATAGTATAATACGATAATGAAAATCAAACACCATTTCTTAGATAATCTGTCCAAAGTGTCCCCTATTCACGGCCAAGCAGTATCCTTAACGGTCATAAAAATAAAAAAGAAATTTTTTGGTTAAACAAATTGAAAATGTAGTTAGACACGTCAGAAAATTGTTTGTCACCGTTATATACAAGGCATGTTAAAAGAATAACTTTCTGATAAATTAAAGCATTTTTTAACAACTTTTCCAAGTTATTCTGGCGTGATTGATGAACTAACATAATCTCGAAGCACCAAAGTTCATCTACGGCAAGTTTCAGCTGTGTACTACGAATAAAAGTACTGCTAACATGGGATTAAAAATTTAACATGGGAATCCCTATGATCCGTCTTGGAAAAAACGCACTGTATATTCCTCATGATGCAGGAACATTACTTGCATCAACAAAATTTCTTGATAAGCTAAATATCACATTTTGTTTATTGGGCAAGATTTTTGGTCTTGTGGTTTGATTTTTTGCAAAGAATTTTTCCTACTGTTCATAATTTAGGCCACTTGTTTCACTGGAAACCCGTCTTCAACACATTCCACAATTTTTGGTCTTTCAAGCCCAATTTATACTGAGCTGATCCCGGTATGGCTTGACTTCGGATGTTTTCGACTTTGTTTGATAACTTGTCGGATAAACAATGACATGATAGGTTATCAGCACAACTTGAACGTGAATTTTTTTCTGCCCAATGGACTAATGCAAGCCTTATGGAACTCAATGAATGCACACGACTGTACCTATTTGTTGAAAATATATTTTTGATTAATTGAAAGGAAATAAGGCAAGACAATGGGTTTTCTTATATGAAATTATTGAAAAATCAACATCAATTTTCAGAATCAAATGATAATTTATTTATGTGCTAATAACATATTGTGATACAAAGAAAATATTAAAAAATAACCGCCTTCGTCTTCGTGTTTCAGTGACTGAGATTTACAAAAAAATGACCTCAATGCATGTTTTGGAGAATCAAAGTCTCAACAACTTTTCCCTTTATAATTTTTCATGATCTTCACCGCTGAATGACTTACACCCAAAACCTCCGATTTAAAAAAAAACATATCAAGATGCGGTTTGTCTGAAATTTAAGCTTTTATTCTTCTTTACCAATAGCTAAAATCACTCAACATAATATCATTATTGTTCATATGGTAGAATATAGAGTGAGAAACTAGAACTCTTTTAAACGAGAGGGTCGCAATTATTCAATTTATCCCTATATGAACATGCATTTGATTTTCTACACTATTCGTGTACGGATTTAATTGGGGAATTGAGCACCAGTTCGTTTGATTCCGATAACTCAGTCCGGTTATTATCATTTAAATAAAAACAGATCTCACCTTCCCCCTCCACTTTATTTTGGCACTTAGAGCAAAATGGTTTAAAAAAAACGGAATTTACGATTGTTCCCACTACCCTTTATCAAAGCAAAATCTTGCAAAAATTCTGATTCGACATAGCGACCGTTCTAGAAGCTTGAAAATAATTTCCAGCAATTACTCGGGGCCCCTTTGCTAATATATTTTTTTTCCGTGGGTCTTACGGCTAATTCTTTCCGATATACATCCGAGAGACATTCTTGGTGGGACACACGAGGGTCTGTCGTCATCGATGCCGTCATTACCCGGGGAAAAAAGTTATGTCGTAGGGACAGTGGCTCGATAAAGAACAAAGTCGCCAACGAGACTCGAGCCGCCATGTTAAGGGGATTCATCCGCTAGAAAAAGCACTGCTAGCAAAATAAGTTTTCATCACGTCAGCAAACAGAGAGTAAGTATTCATCACGCCGGCAACCAAACTAAGAAAACAATACGCCTCAAAGGAGATGGGTATAGATTTTGTTTGTTTGCAAAAATAGATATTGGGTTGCCTATTTTGATATCTTACCTACCTTATAAAACTTGAATTGTTCCAAAAGGTGATGTAATAAAAAAATGGCACATTCCAGAAAAAATGCTTGCATTGAGTAAAATTTCCGGATGAATCCCCAACCAACCAAAGAACGTACCTATATACCGAATTTGAATCAAATTCATTGAGAAATAACGAAATTATGCGAACATAACTTCACTTAATTGAAAATACATCAACTATATTCTCCTCCCTCATAGAACCTACATAATAATATACTAAATCACAACTTCATAATCCATTGAAACATTGGAAACATAACTCATCACATTACTTTTTTTCACTTTTCAAATTGCATTTCAAATAGAACCTATATACAAACCTGATCCAATCCAAAATAATAAAACAATGTTAAAATAAACACATTGAATCAATGTTTTCAAAATGTGCTTACCCTAAAAATCAACGAAACGTTTGTTAAAACATTCATCCCATTTTAAAATGAAATAGAAGACATACATAGTTTTAGCCACGCCTAGTAAAGAGATATGTTTCAAAATGTTTCAAATTCTTTGGCAAAAAAAAACAAAGGTAGGTAAGTCTTCTTATAATAGAAAATATTTCTGAGGTAGGTAAAACTAAAGAACATTATCAACATCAGTTAGGGAAATCAATTCTGATAATCTCGTTTCACAAATCAACAAAAAAATCCTTATTATCATTTATTATCTCGTCCTTTCATAACATATTTTCTCAATTTAAGTAGGTACTTTCTGAAAATTGAATATCGAGCATTTTCACTAAAAACTACTCCGGAGTTATGTGGACGAAATTGAATATTAATCATATCATCTTGTATTGACCATCCCAAGAGCATCAATTTTCCAAGTCCATTAAAAAACCCAAACCGGTCCTGATATCATAAGACAAAATCCAAGCTGATACTTAAACTATGCCCCAAAATCGAGTTCAAATAATAATCTGTGATGTCGCTACTGAATAGGGTCCAAATAGGTGATAATTGGTAATGTGAAGGTTTTGAAAAACGCACTTTATTGGTAAACGGCAAAACATTTCTTTATGATTCTTTTTTTAGCCTTTCATAAAATGTTCAATACACATGTCCTATACTTTATTTCGACCAGATAAATTAAGTACATAGTTAAAAAAATTATAGTTTTAAAGTTGATCAACTTTGAGCAAAAAATCTTTAATATCTCTGATCAATCAAAGTCCTATACTTTTTATGAAGTATAGGACATCAATCAAGGCTTTGTCTAAAACCAGAAAAAAAAACTGTTCGGAAATGTCAACAGATGTTTTAGAAAAACGTGTATTTCTGAACCACTTCTAGGCCGCTCAAAAGCTCGCGGGACTCTGTAATGTATTTTTAAAAACTACCCATAGTTCTAATAAACAGTTAACCTAAGAAAAATACAAAAAAAAATCAAACAATATATATCAAAGTAATTATAAAAAAATCAATAATTTTTTAAAATTTCTACACCCTTTATCTTGGAAATTAGGCTCTTGCGGACCTATGTCCATATGAACTTTTTGTCTTGAAATCATTCAAGGATTATCACTCTTGAGTATCGGCATCAATTGATAAACACCTTGTATATTAGAAATAGGATTGGACCTAAGACCGTTCCTTGGGGAACGCCACATTTGATATATTCAAAGTCACTCAATTTATTAACTATTTTGACATATTGTTTACGGAGAGATAAATAATCGGCAAATATTTTCAGACAGACGCCCCTGATTCCATTTTTTTTCCAGAATTATTAGAAGTTTGCTGTGTGACATCAAAAGCTTTTTTTAAATCCAAAAAAATGGCTAAGACTTCTTTTTTTATCAAGTGCTTTCGCGATCGAATTGGTTAGAAAAAAGATTGCATCCTCAGTACCTTTCCTTTCTAGGAATCCATATTATTGTTGTTTAGAAAGTAGTCCATGATATTACTAATTAAGGATATTGGTCTGTAGTTATCAAATTTTAGCGTGGAATCCGATTTATGGATTGGAGTTATGACCGCTGTTTATAATTCCTCCGGAAATATTCCATTCGTTAGACATAAATTGAATATATGTGTGAGGTGTTATGATTTCTGTTACTGCTTTCAGAGTACTGCTCTGTATGTAGTCTATTCCAGGGCTTGATGTATTGTTCAAATTTTGTATAAAGTTATTGATTTCTAATTGTGTGATTGGTCTCCAAAACAGACTATGGTTTATTTAAGGTTCACTACTATTCTCCAACTCAATATTTTTGTTAATGTTTTGAGCTAATCCACGTTCAATATTTGTTAAAAATTTGTTAAATTCATCTGCTATATCGTATACGGATTTGTTAAAATTTTGTTCTCATGGTTCTGTAATTTTGAATTAGACAGGCTTCCTGTTATTTGTTCATTTGTTATTTTCCAGATTTTTTTCATATTACCATTTGCGTCTCTTATTTTTACAAAAAAGTTCGTTTGTTAAAACTACTAACTCGTTAATTGTGTTACGGTATCTTTTGTACTGTTGTTTGTAGTGATCATTTGTGTATGTTTTTTTGATGAAAGCCAAAAATGGTCCCTTATCTTCATTGAGTTGATGATTCCGTTAGTTATCCAGAGTTTAATTTTTGAACGGTTTGTATGATAATTATTGATTTCTATGAAGGAATTATCTATGCAGGATAAACTGTGAAGGAAAACTCTTGTTGGTTTGTTGATAAAATTAAGAAATCCATGAGAGCCAAGTATATCAAGAGAGTTTTGATTTGCTGAGTCAAGTATGTCAATATTGACGTCGCCCACAAACAACTCAAGTCTCTCCCTACACTTAGCAAGACAGGAATGAAGAGATTCAAAAAACTCTTCAAAATCATTTTTAGAGTATCTTGGACGTCTATACAAGGCTGTGATTCCTATTTTTGTATCTTTCTTATCAATAAGAGTTCGAATAAATTTAAAGGAGTTGATTTCTATATTGTTAAAGATTGGGTTCAATACGTTTTTTACATAAACAATGGTTTCATCGTGACTATCTGTTTAAGAATAATTATAATACATTGAGTATCCATCAATCGTGTGTGTTTCTTCGCTTCGCTGATTGTTAATAATTTTGTCGATACATCGGATACATGAACCGAACAATGATTGAATAAATTAATTCTTGAAAAAAACTTACCGATGGGCGGTTTCTTCAAAATCACCAAATGCTAAGAGTGAGGATAGGGGATAAAAGGGTTGGAAGGAACACTCGAAATGCACTGAAGTTCTTGGTTAAAATGATTAAAATGATAATCGCCCGGAACCGCCGATAATTCTACTGTGTTCGAAATTAGCATGATAACGCCGTTTTCACCGCCACCTATGTCTATTTTCAAAATTTTCCATTTGAAACCACACTGCATGGATCACTCTAAGTGCAAATATCTTGAAATAGGTTACTCCTAGCCACTCCCACAAGGTATAACTTTCTGATGTAAATTTGACGGAAAGGAAAGGTGTGTAAGTGGCGCCCCCTGCAAGTAAGATCCAAATCAAGGTCAGATTAGAATCTCGCATGTCAAACAATCCTCAATATACCAAATTTCATCAAAATAACTTGATTATTTCAAAAGTTATTTAGCCCAGGCAACGAAGGAAAAATAGAGGAAAAAAGTGGTGTATTTGCGGATTTTGGTATGGGTGTAGGGTGAGGTATCCTGAACAACATACTAAAAGTCCTGATCGGTGGGTGGCGAGCTAAGGTGGGGGAGGGTGTCTGAAGATTTTTTTTTTCGGTTTTTCATAAAAAGCGGGAAAACCAGGACCTTTAGCGAATAAACATAAGAATGCTTAATTATTCTACTTGAAATTCTCATCAAAAAAGGTTCAGTATTCATTGTCGCTGAGATTGACAGGTAAGGAGATATGGATGAAGGAAAAACTATATGATAATACAGGGTGTTTCCTAGACATTGGTAACAAAATGCGTGGGGTGATTTATTCTTAAGCGGTACTTTCATCAGGGATTTTCATAAAAAAAGTTCCTATAAAAATTTGACGAGAAATTTTATCTACGGGAGCTACGCCCTTTCAAATAGACCCCAAAGACTTTTCTTCCTCAATATTTCCGAACCCGTTCATACAAAAATAATGAGATTTCATATATCGCATGAACTCTCAGAGCAGAAACAGAATTTGAGCTCAAAATTTCAAAATTTCAATCAGTGGAGTACCAAACTGGAAGGGTTAGTTTGGGTTAGTGAAGTTTAGCTTAGACCTCGATAAATGGAGGTATACGGAGACTCTTGGTAGACCAACTGACACAGTGAGGAGTGGAGCCAATGACTGAGTGAAAATGCATCGGAGGCACGTCAGAGGAAGCAGTTAAAACTCAATTTATATTTTCATAATATGAAAATCTGATTTTTTAACATTAATCCATTTTCTTCAGTCTATTCTCTCCATCTAGCGAAAAAATACATGAGATCTTTTTTGTAGGAAATTTTACAAAGAAAAATGTAGTACTCCAGTATGTTTTCGCTGGTTGGTCTCGTCTTCAAGTTATTCAAGAGAAACCTAGAAAAATGACCAACAGAGACCTCCCTCCACTTTAGCTCGCCCCCCACCGATCAGGACTTTTAGTATGTTGTTCAGGACACCTCAACCTACACTTATACCAGAACTCGCAAATACACCAATTTTTTCCTCTATCCGGCATTTTTTGGTCTTCGTTGTCTGAACTAATTGAAAAAAATCAAAAATTAAAATTCAACTTTGACACCGTGTATCTCTTTTGATATCAACTTTCGGACTGGACAATTTGGGGTCTATCGTGATACTTTTGTGAAAGGTATAATACCTTAAAGTTTGGCAACATGTTTTTGAAACACTCTGTAGATAAATCATCATCATCCCCTGCCTTCGACTCTACACTATTTTAGTTCGATCCTGTATTAGGAACAATTTTTTTGTACATTGTGAGAATTATGTAGAATGGATTTGCGAGACATGTAGCTTTTGGAGAATCCTTATATGAAGGGTTTGAGAACTCGTGAGCGTAAAAAAATACGTTCGTGTAGGGTGAACGAAGTACTCACTATACACGGTGTCGGGAAAGGCATGTCGGAAATAATAGGACTCAAAAAGAAAGCGAAAGTATTGTTGGTACTTCATAAAATATTTTTTGATATGAGCCTTTGTTATGAAGTTATTTACCTTGAATGCGAATAATACCACGAAATGTATGTTCACAGTCTTTGATAGATAATCATCACTCATGACAATGAAAATCTTTTATCTAACGCATGATAAGGTGAGTTCGAGTATTTGCTCTGAACACTCGTAGCGCCAAAAATTGTACGCGCTTAAATGGACAATTTTGCGTTCAGAGCGAATACTCGAACTCACCTATAGTTATAGGTGTCATTATTGATGTCATTTTGGACAAGTAAAGTGTCAAATAACACACTAGTGTGTTATAATCCATAACTCACTACTAGAACCATGAATAACTATTATTTTTTTTCTAGCTGAGAGTATCTTAGACATATCTGAAACTCAAAGCGAGAGTGCTTGGTCTACGGATGTCATGACTTCAGACACTGAACGTCTGACAGAAGTGGACAATGATGATGCGGCAAGTGTTGCTCAATCAGATGACACCAACAGCGTTGCTCGTTCTGACGACACGAGATCAGAAACGGACGAGGTCGCAAGTACTCGAAGACTAAGTTCATGCTCAAGTTCATATGGAGGCGTATCTTTGCCGCATAGTTATGTAGCCAATGTGAGTGTTGCGACTACGAATTATGCGAATGTGAGGTAGGTAGATATCAACTATTTATCTATCCAAGACAAACATTTTTTCAATTACCGTACTAGAGTGACAGGGTTTTTTTTTGGAAAGCGCCCTGACAAGCCGTTTTTTTTAGTTTTTGAGTGGACCAAAATTATGTTACGATTCAACTTTTTTTTCAAATGGAAACATTTATTTTTTATTCCATTTTTGAATTTTGCGTCCAATTCTGAGTATATTTAAGTAAGTAAGTAATTCCTTTATTTAGCATAATAGCTACAATGTTTCATACATAATAATAATAACCTAAGTATAATATAAAAATAAACATTGAATAAAAATGAAGAACAACTGTTTGAAAAATACAAATCTAAAAAAAAGGATACAAAAAATAGGTGTATACGAACGTTACAATATCTAAAACTGAAGTATAATATGGTCTTTTAGTAAATTCTTAAATCTAGACAGGTTATCAAAGTTTTTCAAAACAGTAGGTAGCTGGTTAAAATCGTGGAGTCCTTTGCATAAAATAGAATTTAACATTTGGTTTGTGGAACATTTGGTGGTTAAAATAAAATTATCACAGTTCCTAGTTTCATAATTATGGACATCACCAAAGTATCTAATCCTATCACATATATGTATAGTCACGTAACAATTTCCTCTTGATTTTAAAATAGTACATTTTGTATCAAGGGCGGAAAGTAGATGATTTTGACGAGGGTATAAGTAGCAGCACGAGCGAAGCGAGGGCAGTTATTAGCCGAGTCAAAATCATCTTTCGTCCGTGGTACAAACAGTGCTTTTTGTACAACCAGTTTGTAATAATTTGAAAAAGAAAAATTATGAAAATCAAAAATAAATAATCGATACACTGGCACTACACTGCTGACAAGACAGACAACTGACAAGTTTAGTGACAACTGTCAATCCATGGTTACAATAGGTGTGTTCCCGTATTCTTTTGTGGTGCGGATTCATTGTCACCGAGATTGTCACGTGATTAGTTCCTTTAAGTATGCTAGGCTGTCACGTGGTTATTAGATAGAGGCGTTGGGATCCAAGGAACCGTTGTTAAGCGACCCACTTTTGCGCCCGCGGGCGCGAAAGTACTTTTAGGCCCGGCTGCCAAAATTAGCGAGTTTCCGGCTGCTTTGCATGCATTGAAAAGTGGACTTTACGTGTAGGTTGTACAAAAATAAATATAAAGACATCAAACACATTTTTTTCTTTCACAGACAACATATTAAGAACATTCAGCATTATCACAATGGGTGTATATTTATCACATTTCAATATCAGTCTCATTGCTCTATTCTGGATTTTTTGTATGAAATCAGTCTTGTACTTAGGTAGGCCATACAATAATGTAGAACAGTACTGTAAATGCGGAGCTGCAATGGCATTATATAACAATAGTTTTGTATGGGTGGATAATTGTTTACCTACCCTAGTAATGAAGCCTACTTTTTTAGAATATTTTCTCATCACGAAATTACAATGAGCATGAAAGTTCAGATGCTGGTCAAGAATGACTCCTAAATACTTAGTTTCAGCTTCGTGTTCTATTTTTACGTAGTTAATAAATTCTCCTATATTATTCACATTTACTCTGCTGAGTTTTGACTTTTTCCCATAAACACAGAATTAAGTTTTAACCAGGTTGAGACTCAGCTTATTACTACACAGCCAGTTGAAAAGTCTATCAAGTTCACTGTTCATTTCAGTTATTAGCATGTCCAAATCACTCCCAACAATGTACAACATTGTGTCATCTGCGAATTGCACTATTTTGCATTTTCCAGCCACATTCACCATGTCATTTATGTATAACAAAAATAATAGTGGTCCCAGTACAGTTCCCTGTGGGACACCAAAATTGACATACATTTTATCTGACAAACTATTGTTGAACTGTACACGTTGTTCTCTGTTTGACAAATATGACTTAAACCATAACAGAACAGTGCCCTTAATGCCTAAATGTTCTAGCTTATGCAATAAAATATCTCTATCAACAGTTTCGAAAGCTCTTTTGAAATCTAAAAAGACTGCCAACACAAATTTGCTTTCGTCGATAGCTTTGAGGAAATCATCACAAATATTTACAAGGACAGACTCACACGAATAGTTTTTACGAAAACCTGACTGACTAGAAACTATTATTTGGTTATCATCACAGTGTTTAATAAGTTGGTTTTTTACACATAACTCCAAAACTTTTCCATACGTGGGAACGGTATTTATAGGTCTGAACTCATCGTGCTGCTTAGTATTAGGAACTTTTGGCATGGGTGTAACGGTCGAAATTTTCCAGTTCTCCGGAAAAATGCCAGTGGTAATACACGCCTCATCTATATCCGACCGTTTTCGAGAAAATGGCATAATAAATCAATAATACTTTATTTGAAAATCAGATAATGCTCATTGGTTAATTAATTGAATTAAATGTTTTTTCAGCAACTTGAACAAGTAGTGGTGCTGCCTCTTGGCTGTAAATATGAAAGTTTGAGTTTGAATATGAAAATTTGAATTTGAATATGAACTACGCGATTCTGTTTTTTTGAGTTACCACTAGTTTCTACAGGGTCATCAACCATAATGTCTCCCCCCTCTACCTGTCTTATTTCAAGTGTCACATAAAATTTGAAGGTATGGTATGTTGGTACTGGAATATACATTTTTTGGGGGAAATCAAAAAGTGTGTTTTTTTTTTTAGATGTGTCACCCTATATTTGTATGTATTTTTCGATTTCTCGTGAAATTTTAACCATAATCCATATTGTATAACATTTGCCTAAATTTAACCGTTTCTGAAATATTCGCCTTTGAAAATTTGAAACGTTGACTTTAAAAACATTTTGTTTAAAGGTCAAATCAAACAATTAGGGAAAGTTTCCTGAATGATTCGGAAAAATAATTCAACCAAAATTCACGGTCTCTGAACCACCCTGAGTTGACACCAATGAATGCGGTTTTTTGGCGTCATCTGATGCGAATATTTCGAAAACCGTTGAATTTAAGTATACGGTATGTTGAATGAAATATGCTTAGAATATTTCAAGGAATTCAAAAATACATTCAAATATAGGTTGATTCATTGAAAAATACTTTTTGATTTCGCTAGTATACTGACGATTTTTGAAACATTTTGTAAACGTAGAGAAAAATTATTTTTCAGTACCTACATAACCATACCTTCAAATATTTTGAGACAATTGAGAAAAATGGCGGATGATTATGGCGGATCCCCATGTACTTGTTCACAATGCTAATTGGACATTAAATTCAATTATTGAACCAGTAAGAACATTAACCTGTTTTTAAATAAGAATCTTACGGATTAATTAAGTCATTTTTTTGAAAACGGCTGGATATAATATTTTGTAGGTATGGGGTGTGTTACACGGAATATACTCGGAATTCCATGAAAGTAATTTGAAAAGTTTGGTATGACGTTATCAATTACAAAGTATAGAATCTTCCTTATTTTGAAAATTTAACCCGATTATTTTTGAAAACATCCAGAAGGCTATATTTCGTAAAATAACCCCCATAAATGAATTGTCATAATCCTCTGAAAATTAGTCACGCGTTAAAAACAACGAAACCAGTTTTTAACAAGTGAAAATAGAGAGAAGGCGATTGAGTTGAGGAAGTCACGTGAAATTCAAGGTGTAATTTACATACGGTCGCGGCTATACAGGGTGTCATTGCGATCAGAGAGCAAGACATTAACTTTTTGTAGATAAACATGTGTCTGTAAACGTCTCGTATAAAAAATAAAGATAGAAAGAATAATAATTTCGATTTTTTATCGATAGATTCGAAACGTCTCTAGCAATTTTATCAAAATTGTCAGAGATTCGTTCCTTTTAATGCAAAAAAGCGCACACATCATGCAGTGGTTATGAAATCGATTGATTTTCCATTTTTCTTGTAGTTTGAATAAAAGTAAATTCTTCTGGCATTAGTGCGAAACAATGTTTTTCATTTTTTATCTCGAAAAGGACTCATCGATGAAGAAAAACTCAGGTTACCTTTTTTGCTTGAAATTGAACGGAAAATCAAAATATGATTTTTACTTTGTGAAAACTTAGTGGCGTACAATTTTTTTCTTCAAAACTAAAAGTTGAAAATGCTCTTTGGGTCCTGTCCTGAAAAAGTTGTACTCAATCGAATTTCTCAAAAGGATGTTCAAGAACCTCACTTCTACGGGTGTCCCACTAAGAATGGCTGTCGGCTGTATCTCGGAAAGTATTGGCCGTATGTCATGCGGAAAAATTATTAGTGAAGAGGCCATAAAAAATTGCTGGAAATTATTTTCAAGTTTCCAGACCGGCTGGTAGAGGGCGTAAGTGCTATGGCGATTCAAAAAATGGGAATTTTACAAATTTTGCCTTGTTAAGGCGTATTTTGAATTATGAAATCATAATCTCTAGCAAATTTGAAATATTTTTTGTTTGAACCATTTTGCCCTAACTGCTAAAATAAAGTGGTGGGGGAGGTGAGACCTCTGTTTTTATTCAAATGTCAATAGAGAGTTATTGGAAGTGAAATAAGGTCTAGCAGTAATAATGCTATCATTATTTTCACAACTACGCATGCGCATTTGACTCGTTTGATAGGGCTAGCGTTAATAACGTTTGTGCTCGACTTTATTACGGCACCAATAAAGTCGAGACGTATTGAGGTAATTTCGGCGTTATTTTGCGAGTTTGGCAGTTTTTTGTCATTTGACAATTCAAATTTGTATGTTTACATTTAGACGGAGTGGTTTTCAATTTTTGGTTGTAACAGATTTTGGTTTTCCTGCATGTTTTCAGTATGTGCCGTGGATATAAATCAAAACAAGTTTAATGAGTGAGCCAAAAATAAACCGGTTACGATTCTGTTACGAGGAAGATGTATTGATGTAGTGCTCCTCCTTAATCAATATACCTATATACGTAAACTCAATTATTCGAAACTTTGAAACTCCGAAACAATAGAGATTTAACAAAAATCAACCAGAACAATGAAAATATTTACACTAGTGAAACACTTGATTAACGATTTCCATTTGTTTGTAAATACATCTCAACGATGTTGTGGTTATGTTAGAAATAACGAAAAGGGCCGTGAGACATCTGACAAGCCATAAATTATGCAGGCTCCAATAACTGTTTCTTTTCGGAAGCAGTAACGTCAAGCAGTATGAAAATAAGGTAATTGCACTAATAATGCTAGCACTATATTCAAACTTCCAATAACTCTAATAACTCCGAATCGAATAGTCGGAATCAAACGAACAAGGTGTTTGAAAGAGCGTTCCTTACTCTATATTCTACTTTATGAACAATAATAATATGCATTTAACAGTAGACACCAGAGGGCACTGTCTTACAACTTCACAAACAAAGCGCGATTTTCAAAAAAAATCAAATGCAACACCTTGGAGATTTCGTCTCCCTTTTTCTACTGAGCAGCTAGCTCAAACCCATGAAATTAATACCTCCCAACCGCTAGTACAGGGTGTCTATTTAAGAATGGCAAGGTGCCAGATCTCAGAAACTAGGCATCCGATAGACTTGCGGAAAAAAAATTACTGGGTAATATGGAATAGAGAAAATGCTGGAAATATATCAGAAGTTCCCAAGATCGCCACAAGATGGCGTAACGGTGCTATCAAAACACAAAATCGCTGTTTTTTCGTGATTTTAAAATACAAACAAATACAAATGAGTACCGCTATGGATTCCTTGAGAGATTTTCTTCAAATTTGTTTTTTTGAAAAAAAAACGAACTATATTTTTAGAATTTGAGTTAATTGTTCCATTTTTAGGTTCTCACTGACGACGGGAGCAGATTCGTTCCCGAAACGTTTGATATTGATAGGTTTTATCATTTACTAATAGACTTTTTTCAGGTAATATAGAATATCGGGTGTATAAACACTAGTTTGATTGATATTTGATAGGGTGTGGCGAAATACCCAAAAAAATCTTGTAAATTATGGATGCGCCACAAAACTACAGAGCATATCTACATTATTTTTTATTTTTTTCAATTTATATTTTTTATTATTTTTTTTTATTTTTTTTGTCCTCTTGCTGAGCGTATACCCCATAGAACCTACATATTACCAACACAGACTTTTTATTTATTTTTATTTTTTAATTTTTTTCCCTAAACCATCTTTGGGTAGAGGATAATAACTTTGCAAATTTTCAGGTAATTCTGTGCTACGGCTCAAAAGCCTTAGCGTTAGAAACACAGACTTTCACATTTATTGTATACAGGGTGTCCGATAATACCGAAAGGTGATTGGCTTGTAATTGCTAAGGAAAAAGTGGTGGGGAGCAGTAAAAAAAAATAAATAAAAATTTGTTTTTCTGGAAGCTTATGAGTGTATCTATCACCCCTTTCAGTATTATCGTTGACTTTTCGGACATCCTGTATAGGAAGATACGAGAGAAGATAATAACACAGATTTTCTTATTTTTTTTTAAATTGATTTTTTTATGTTTCATTTTTTTTCCTTCCGCTTGCCGTAGAACCCCTTAGAACCTACTAAATACCACACAGTTTTTTTTTGATTTTTTTCAATGTATGTATTTTTTTTATTATTTTTTTTTTGTCCTGGTGGTCGTAGACCCCATAGAACCTACCTATTAACAACACAGACTTTTTTATTTTTTTTTAATTTATTCTTTTTTTTTCCTAAACCATCTTTGGGTAGAGGCTAATGACTGTGCAAATTTTCAGATAATTCTGTGCCACGGTTCAAAAGCTTTAGGAAAAGAAACATACAGACTTTCGCATTTATATACAGGGTTTTTCACTTAAAACTCCGCACGTCGATATCTCGGAAACGAATAGGAATATTTGATTTCTGTAAAAAGTAGTCAATGTATGGGGTCGAGTAGTTATTTTTCACAATTAAAAAAATTCGACGCATACCATGAGTAAAGCGTCGCGATCGAAAATATTAATCGATTGCAGGAACTTTGAAATTACGCGCATGCTAAAGAGCATGTTATTTATAAACTTTTTTGTTAATCAAACGAACTCATTTATTCTACTCAGTTTTGAGATATACAGTGTGTCCAAGATAAGGATGTGTATCATGGGGATCTTGAAAACCGTAAGAGATACAAGGTCGGTTAAATGGAGGCAAAGTTGCGTATTTTGATGCTTAACAAAATGCCGTTTTAAAAGCCACGAAATTCCGACTAAGTCCGAAATTATGCGAAAAAAAACGAAATTTTTCAAAATTGTTTTCATTTTTTTCTGACCAAATTTGAAGAGATATTTTGAAATGGATGGAACTTCTTCATCGCCACTTTTTGTCATTTACAAGATGGCGTTATCAAATTGAAGAACCGACGTTTCGTCTATGAGCAGCCATCATCAACTTTGTTTTTTTAAATACGGTCCTGGATTTTTTATTACGGATTTTAAGAGCCTCTTATGTTTCCAAACCAACGAGGTATCGCACTAATCAAAAAAGAGGTGGTTGTTTTTAATCCTATTAAAAATGTATTTTTTGTCTCTCTCTAACACATGAGTTGTTATGGAAAAATCCATCAATATAATTTTTTTGAATAATTGCGATACATTTTTGGTTTAGGAACATAAGAGGCCCTCAAAATCCGTCATAAAAAATCCAGGATCGTATTTAAAAAAAACAAAGTTGATGATGGCTGCTCATAGACGAAACGTCGGTTCTTCAATTTAATAACGCTATCTAGTAAAGGGCAAACAGTGGCAATGAAGAAGTTCCATTCATTTCAAAATATCTCTTCAAATGTGGTCAGAAAAAAATGAAAACAGTTTTGAAAAATTTCGGTTTTTTTCGGATAATTTCGGACTTTCTTGGCTTTTAAAATGGCATTTTGTTAAGCATCAAAATGCGTAACTTTGCCTCCATTTAACCGACCTTGTATCTCTCACGGTTTTCAAGATCCCCATGATAGACATCCTTATCTTGGACACACTGTATATCTCAAAACTGAGTAGGATAAATAAGTTCGACTGAATAACAAAAAAGTTTATCAATAACATGTTCTTTAGCATGCGCGTAATTTCAAAGTCCCTGCAATCGATTAATATTTTCGATGCGTCGCGATGCTTTACTCTTGGTAGGCGTCGAATTTTTTTAACTGTGAAAAATAACTACTCGACCTTATACATTGACTACTTTTTACAGAAATCAAATATTCCTATTCGTTTCCGAGATATTGACGTGCGGAGTTTTAAGTGAAAAGCCCTGTATAAGAAGATATCAATACCGTATAATAATATAAAGTAGAAAGTGTAAGATAATGCCCTCTAGCGTCTACAGTTAAATGCATATTATTATTGTTCATAAGGTAGAATATAGAGGAAGGAACGCTCTTTCAAATGAGACCTTGCTCGTTTGATTCCGATCATCCAGTTTGGAGTTATTGACATTTGAATAAAAACAACCCAACTAACCCAAACTAACCTCTCCCACCACTTTATTTTGGCAGTTAAGGCAAAATGGTTCAAACAAAGAGTATTTCAAATTTGTTAAAGATTATGACGCCCTTATTCAAAATACCCCTTAACAAGGCAAAGTTTTGTAAAAATCCCATTTTTTGTTTGGCCTTAGCAGTTAGGCCCTCTAGCGGCCGTTCGAGAAACTTGAAAATTATTTCCAGCTATTTTGCATGGCCTTTTTACAGATATTTTTTTTCCGTAGGATATACGGTCAATACTTTCCGAGATACAGTTGACAGCCATTCTTAGTGGGACACCTGGTACTCCCTGAAAGTTTGAACCAAATCGCCTGAGGCGTTTCGAATCTACAGACAAAAAATCGAAATTATCCCAAACTAAAAACATTCCGTTTGCGGACGCAACATTTTCCCATACAAAAAGTGGTTATCCCACTACACTCTATCCACCATAGCAAAAAGCGCACATTTTTCAGAATTACCCTCTGTACACTGAAAAGGGATAATTGTCTTTAATTTGACAATACTGTGGTGTATCTGATAATCTGATTATCTGTGATAATATTAAGTTGCATACAATTACACTTCTACATAGAACTTTATATCAATTATTATTAGTGAAAATCGTTATACCTACCTACGTTTTGTAAAAGGACGAAACAAAGAATGAATTTCAATGTCGTATGTCACTCATGTAGGCTTCGCGTGGGGACGAAGTGGCGAGGGTGAGGCGAGAGAACCACGCCAGTGCCACGTCACTTCTATCTGAATTTGCTCATAGGTTGACTTGCGGGTGAGACATGCCCGAATTAGGACATTTCCGCGCCATCGCCATCGCCACGCGCCCGTTCTCTCAAATTCCATAAAAATGTAAAATATCTGGAGATTTCACTCATGACGTGAAAATATTGGATATTTTCAATTGAGGTACTGCTCGAGATCATGTGTTAAATCATTCAACCATCGGACGAGTTTGAGTATAATATGCGCATTTATATAATGGGGTTTTGATTATTTTATGTGTTTATCAGAGCTGGTTAATGTTCAATGTTGTACACGAAAAATAAATTGAGTTTCTGATGTTGAGGACCTATTTTATGTATATTATTTCTAACATAACTTGACATTACCGTTGACTATTTTTTTCAGCATCAACAGTCCTATCTATGTCGCTACAACTAATTCCACCTTTATGTCCAGCTCAAGTGGAAATTCCGCATTCAAGACTCCATCCGAAGCAAATTTAATTTCTTTAAATCATAGCCATGTCACTTGTGCTACGTTTCAGGAGTTCAAGAAACGGGAAACTCGAATCAACGGCAAAATTAATGTGGGGATTTTGGATGGCAATGCAAATGTTTTCAAACCTATAGGTGGCCAGGGTGTATCTCAAAGCACACAAACCACAGTGTCTTTTAGTAGTGTCACAACACACGCCAATAATGGATTGTTTGCTGCGAAGCCTCAGGTCAGTGTTATTCAACTATGTTTGTAAATGGCATGCCGTACCTATGTCACATTTGAGATGAATACGCCCCGGTATTTTCGCTATTGAAGGAGTCAGGTTTCGAAATTTTTACATACTTTATGATATCTAACTGAAATGTTTTGATCTCGAAACCCAGCCTACTACGTCTTTGCTCAAATTCTTCATATTATGCTTCGCGTCAGAAATATCGAAGAGCTACAGGAAAAAATCGTTCTAAATTGTATTCCAATCCCGGATACCGAGTTTCAAGAGAAACTTCAAATTTTTATTTTTTTCTTAGATTAAATCAATTGGTACGTGATAAAAATCACATCTTCCCTTTAAAATTGTTTATAAAACGTCATGACAGTGTTAAATTGGGAAAGGGTCAATTTTTTAGTTTTTGTGCAACGGAAAAATGAATTTTCAAATAAACAAAAGTATTGAAAACAAATTTGGATTTTTTTTTATGAAACTTGGTATCTGGGGTGAGAATACAATTTAGAACAACTTTTTCCAGTGAGTAGTTTTTGTCAATATTTCTGACACTAAGCAAAATATCGAGAATTGGTCTTCTTTGTGGTATAGGCTTGTTCTAGAGATCAAATTGCAGTAAGATGTCTCTCAGATAGCGAAAATACAGGGGTGTATTCATATTAAATTTGACACACTTTATTATTTAATAGACATAATATGAAAATGAATATTAAAAAATAATCTTCATGTTTTGGTGAATATGTGCAACTATGACGTCTAATCATTGACTTAAATAAAACTGGATAGACTCAGTCGTGACCAGGCATGGCGAATTTACGACCAAAAATTGTAAACACAAAAGCCAGGGAGGAGTTTGCGTATAAGTTACATTTTCAAATCAGTCGGGCGACAGCACACGAGAGCCGACGAAACCAACGTCAGATGTGGACAGAGACGTACTCCAAGTTTTAGGTTTTAGTTTTAGGCGTTCAGAAATGTTGAGATAATTTTAAAGAAGGTTTGACAAAGGTACGGCAAAATCTGAATCTTTCCATTTGACTTGATAGTTTTAATTTCAAGTAGGGCTAAATTAGCACTACAAATAACACTGTTTAATTTAAACACACTTGGTCGATTATTTTCAAGATCTTGATGAAAATCCAGAAGTGAGGCGCCTAGATGCAAAACCAGATATTTTCATTATAAATGAAACCGAGAAAATCGCAAAAAACTGTCATCTCCACAATTTCCAATTTTCCTATGAATTTGCTATATAGGGGGTTGAAATATTTTGACTGATGTTTCCTTGAATACTGTAGATTTTTGTCAACATTGGGAGAAATTAACCCAAATACATACATAGAATGAAAATATCTGGTTTTGAAAGTTAGAATGCAAAATATCTGACTTTAAATTTTGCTAGTCTAAAAGTTTGCTACTACCGTTATTTCCAAGACTTAGTGATAACTCTACACTTGGTCTAGGTCTATTCAAGTGAAGAAGAGATACTTATTTTCAACTCAAAAAAATAAAAATAAAAGAAGCTGAACCAAACTATCACTTTCTTGTGCTTATAATTAAAAAATATCATCAAATTTTGTACATTTCTGGATATATCTGCATTTGCATGTTTTATATTGTTGGATATAACATCTTTTGAACTTCAGGCAAATATTTATTCAAGGTTTAGTATGTCAAAAATCTTTTTATGCATGTTGGTTATGCTTTTAATCGATGCGTTATTATCAAACTAAAAATATTGTTACATTTACCGCAAAAAAGTGAAAATTGGAAATATCTGGTTTTGTATCTAAGCGCCTCAAATATTCCAATTACTTACATATTTTATTTGTAAAAAAGTAGTTACAATTTTCGACAAATTGTCGATAAGTACGCTGGTACGCAACGGAGAATAAAAAAAAAATAAATAAATAAAGGGACAAAGATTCTCAACAGTATTTATTTCAATCTTATATTACAATTCATTGAAAAAATTAAACTTTCTGTCCTGAAAACAAAATTAATTTGGATAATGATTTTCTAATCAATTCATCTCTTCAGTTTGTCTTTTGGCAAAGTTTTGGATTCTTTATTCTTGTGTAAATTTTTATAACTGATTTTACTAATTGGTTTTTCGGGTTTTCCAAAAATTCGTGGTCAAATATGTGCTCGTCAATAATTGATTTAAACACGTTCTCATTTTGGATCATGGTTGAGGTCACTTCATTCACAAATGCGGAATAGAAATTGGTCTCATTCGGTGTTTTATTGTGAAGAGCATTGAAAATATACCGCAATCTTTTTTCCGTGAAAACGAAAATATCCGTAACATCTTTTTACGGAGTCAATAAACCACCCTTATTCTTGGATCTCAATAATAAAGTTTTTAAAGTGTCTTTTTTTTGAACGTGAAAAAAGGGCACTAAACATTTTTTTTAATCGCCAGGACCCGCAATCTGACAAATAGATTGAAGTTTTCAAATGCACCAATTCCTTGATAACTGTGCAGGTTCAAAGTTATGATGACATTAGAGGCTGCTTCCAAACTTTTTTTCGCGACTGTAGTTACCTCCATCAAGGTAATAAAGCTAAAATGCTATAAAAATATATATTCTTGATGCGGGCCGGGTAGGTGAGCAGTGCTATTGTTCGTGCAAAAATTATACTGCTAAAACTTTTTTTTTTAGAGTTATCAAGTTAGATATATTATGTAGGAAAATTCAAAACAGAGCTTTTATGAAATTGGAAGCTCCATATACAGAAAAACATAAATAATCAGTCGGATCTTATTATTTCGGACATGTCCTAGCCTAGGGCTCCTTCTTTTTTTAAAACATCCATAACCGCAGCAGAAAAAAATTATTAGTAATTTTTGTGTGAAGGAGGAGGTGTGTCATTTGTCAAATTTCAGTTGTAATAATGAGTTTGTGTAGGTTTATATCATCATTTACCAAGACAAAATGCACACAAGACAATTAATTCAGTTGTTCAAAATAATGCATCGTAATGTAGAGGATTTCTCTGATGATTCAGTCTTTTGAATACAAGTAAGTACGATGAAAAATGATTATCATTTGGGAAATAGATTGTATTCACTCTAAAGTTGATAAATCCGTCAAGATTCAACCAAACATGAACAAAACAAACTATAACTAACAGCAAACCGTCAAACAGCTGACAGAACATTCCCAAACGTTCAGAAATACGGGTGAGAAAATATCACACAATGGATCAAACCTTCAATTATCCACAAAAGTCAGACTCACACCGAGTACGACGTTTCCGAACTCGCCCCGAAGGGACTGTCAACTGTCCACTTTTTCCGACACATTTTGACATTTTTGAACTAGAATTATTTTTATATCCTAGGATAGCTCTTGAGAAGTTAAAGCTAGAAAGTGCAGACCGTTTTTCTCAATCTTGAACCATTTGAGTTTTAGGGAATGTCCAAGATACAAAAATGTCATTTATGAATCGCGATAACTCGAAAACGTCTGAATTCAGAAATATAATGTGTATCACAATTTTTGCTCAAAAAAGGTCTAAGAATTGAAATATCAATTAATATACAGGTGGTTAAATTTAAAAAAAATGCAATTTTGATCTGCCATAACTATATGCCCCACCGTGTACATTCCGGTTTATCACAGATATGTAGATTTTTAAAAGGATCACAGCTTTTATATGAGACATTTTTTTTTAACTACTGTACCTTTTGAAATATTCGACCCTTCTGGTTATTTATCCTAACCCTGTTTAGGCAAAATTACTTATAATTATTTTTTTAAAGGAAAAAACCGTTTCGTAAACTGTCACCTTAGAAACATCGCAGACGAATTGGGAATCATCATATATCTATTGACTCTATATGGGAACCGTCCCATTTGCACAACAAGCGACGCTTGATGCCAGGATGAGATAGAAGTTTATTCCAGATACGTTCTTTTTGCAATAACATTATACGTACACTTTTGAAAATTCTACCATTCCGGGCAAATCTCATGAAAGTAGAAGACTTGTTTTATCATAATATTGAAATAGATTTGAAGAAAACACTTTCCCAGTTTTTAAAAATCATTGGGTAAAAACTATTATTTTGATCTCTTACACAAATGGAATAACTTTGTTGCAATTGACCGAACTCAATTGGTTTTTATATATTCGACCAGCTGTCATTTTTGTGCCAATTTTGGAACACAAAAAATCAACGAGTTTATATGGGACAGAGTTAGATTTTTTTTTTGATCGCAGCTACTTTGTTTATAATAATTGAGAAACATTTGGTTGATGAAGGGTGGTTGATGAAGGTCTTTTGTGTTGGCATGCGAAAAATACCATGGATTTGGCTCGGAAGTCTGGGAGGGGAACCTTATTCAAATAGCATGTCGTCCAAAAATTCATAACTCTGTAACTTTTAACGGATTTTGATTATTCTTTTTTTGGTTTGTACTGCCTTCCCGCGTACTTTATAGGTATGCAACTTGTTTCGCTCATCATTTGGTACTTTTACCTGGAATGTTTTCCGGGAGTTTTGAAAATTTGTGATTTTATAGATCTCGATGTGCTCTTTCCAAATTTCAACTTTGCTCCCTCGTATCTTTGCCGCTCGCGCCACGATATTCGATGAATGGTACCCAGAAGCAGTTTTTTGACAATATCTCTGTTCCGACTCATTTCACGATGAAAACATGTATATTCAAAATGAAACTATAGAAAATTTCCTACAATTAATGTAATAACTTTTTTTTCGTAGAATGGATAGTTTTGACGTACGAGCGCCACAAAGTTTAGTTCAACATGCGTTTTGACCGAAAAAAAAATCGCACACTACCTTGAGGTAGAGTGTGCGGCGCGTTATTTTTTAATCGTGGTATCCCCAGTGGACCTCACAATTCCAAAATGTATCGTATTCTCCTTCGTTTCGCTGTTCTTCATTAACCAAGTGTTACAACAAGTTCTTTGTCTTTAGTACCGATCGAAACTTCACTGACCGAAATATTCTCCACATTATCCGCTATGGGATGATAAAGATTTTTTTTTGTAAAAAAAAGTAAAATTAGATTACATTTTTTTTAAATCAAGAAACATCGAGCATTCAAGCTGATGTCAAAATAACCATGAAATCGTCGTTCTCAAAGCCTCCCATGTTCATTTTAAAAATTTTCCATTTGAAACCACATTGTATGGATTACTTCGAGTTCAAATATCTTGAAAAAGGTTACTCATAACCATTTTTACAAAGTATACCTTTTTCATGTTAACATGATGGAAGAATAATTTAAAAAAAAAAAAAAAATACGAGTGCGTACAAAAAGTCCTGACTATCCAAATGAGCGAAAAAGTGTGTAAGTGGCGCTCCCTACAAGTAAGAGCAATCCCGTGTTCAGATTTGAATTTTGCATGTCAAAAAATCTCCATATACCAAATTTTATTGATATTACTTGATTATTTCAAGTTATTTGAAAAAATCAAATATTAAAATTCCACTTTGACACACTGTATCTCTGTTAATATCATTTTTCGGAATAGACAAGTTGAGGTCGATCGCAATATTTTTGTCTGAGGAATCTACTGTTACCGTTTGTGCAATTGCAACAATGTTATTCCATTTGTTTATAAGATCAAATTAATAATATAGTTTTTACCCAATGGTTTTGGAACACTGGAAAAGTGTTTTCTTCAAATCTATTTCAATATTATGATAAAACAAGCCTTCCACTTTCATGAGATAAAAAATTAGTCTACGTTTAATGTTATTGCAACAAAAACGTCTCTGAGATAAAGTTTTGGAATTTTGCTTGAGCTAACTTCTCAAACAATAATACACTCGTAAATTGTTTTTGACAAAAGTTTTTGTCAATTGAATATAATGCAAATCTCAGCAGTTTTTGCAGTTTTCCAATCAACAAATAGACATATCAGAAATTTCAAAAAAGCATTCTGAGATTTTACAATTCTCTATAAGATGGTGAACTATTTTTACAAGACTTCATTATACGGTGTGTCCAAGATAAGGATGTCTATCATAGGAATCTTCGACACCAAATCCCCGAAACGAAACGTTGTACGGAAAATCTCTCAACGCTGTTTTGTGTGTCTTTGGTTTTTTCATATATCTTCAGAAAAAAATAAAAACGAAACGGCAAATTTCGCATATCTCCGGAAATACTCAGAATTTTAAAACTATCTAAACGGCATATTGTTAAAGAGATATTGTTTTACGGTTATCCGATGTTAAACGGAAAGGTTGGTACAGAACCGTAATAAATGTCTAGAGTTACATCCATTTAAGGAGGGCACTACTCACATGGATGTAACTCTAGACATTTATTACGGTTCTGTACCAACCTTTCCGTTTGGCATATTGTTGGGCTTGATGATGTGCAACTTTTCTCTTATTTAACCATCTTCGTATCTCTTATGGTTTCCAAGATCCCCATGATAGACATCCTTATTTTGGACACACTGTATACTGACAGGCAAAAATGTACGAAAATTTCATATTTTTGATTGTTTATAACTCAAAAGTATCTCAGAATCTGCTATAGAAAACGCAGAGGTTTTTTCCTATAGACTCATAGTACTCGAAAAACTAGTCAATGTGCTGGATGGGTCAGTGTCTTGACAAAAGTACCATTTCCCAAAAATACCGTGCTGTTTTCTAAGCACAAAATTGCAAATGATGTGCTGTGAGGCAGGCCTTACACCAAAGATGCACGTCACATGTAGTAAGATGCACGCCGCATGCATTATACAAAAGTATCGCGATGCATTCAATGATCAGGAATATTTCAATACGGCCAAACATTTGTGGCGCGACGCATTTGCAGCGTGTTCTGCGTTTCTGTAGATAAGCCACAGACTGTGCGAAATAGAACATGTCATTGTTCTATTCTTGCGGCGAATTATGGACAACATGGAAAGAGAATGAAAAACGATTCAATTTATTTTATCGCTTTCATTGATGAGATTGAGCAAACTCCTGCACCATTATTACCACAGAGATCTTAGCAAAAAGAGAATGACGGAAATTACAAAAATAAGCAATGAATTTAACGATACAGGTGTATATTTTGTGCTGTGGTGAAAGTCTGGAAATAAAAACAACCTGACATAATTTTCAAGAAATATTGATAACAAGCGTGTTGTTTTGAATTCAGTGACAATTTACGAGTAAAACTTTTTTCATGGTGTTCTAATTTTTCTGCAACTCTGAAATTTCCAATGCGTGGACAATCCACATGGTAAGGCAGGACCCAGTATCTACGTCTTCTATTATTTCCAATCGAATAACATATCAAAAAGTCGTCTGACTTGAACCTTTGTAACTTGTAAACTAATCGTCGGATTGTCATGAAATTTTGACAGATATCTTTTTAAGGTTGGTACTTCCTACAAATCATATGGATTATTACATAGCAACGCCATCTATGTGTCATCCTACGGACTTATTGAGTGATGTAATACTTGTCCAAACCTCCTAGAAATGAAAACATCTTTACGGCAAAACTTCACCCATCATAGTCTTCTCGCCCTGTTAACTTGGACACACCAGATATAAAATTCATCTTCGCAAACTTTCGTGTTATTCCACCTATCACACAGAGCTGTAACTGTTTCTTGCCGATTACAAAGTTCACTTCACACTCCACGAGTGGTAATTTCTCGAACTATTCGCCGATAAGTTACCGATGGATTTGTTTTATTGCAGAATCATAAAATCACAATGGCGTTTTTTTGTCGTTTTATTGGTACAGTTTCAATTATTGTTCTTGAGTTTGCTTCACGGGGAATATTTTTTTTATTGCTTTAATCGACTTCAAATAATGAAAAATACTATGCCCCAGCTCGGCAAACGGGCATTTAACGTTCAATGCCCGTTTGCCGAACCCAAACTAACCCAAACTAACCCAAACTAACCCAAAAATGGGGTTCTATAACGGTGCAAACAACAAGTACTAAATAAATCTTGTCGTTAATTGTATTATTTCTCGTAACAAATATACGTAGTTTCATTTCTCATCGTATATAAATAAGCAGGTGGTATCATTGTGTTAGTCTGTTCACTTCCCTCACAACAATGCTAAAATTATAAAAGTTTAGATTATTTACGTTTTTCAATTTTATTTTATTTTCCTGCCTACAGGCTACAAACATCTAAGACCTACCCAAGCAGGTATTTTTATTAAAATAGTATGTATTAAAAATATAGTCATAAAACTTCAAAAGATTTCGGTGCGTCAATGAATAAATCTGCTGGTCTCTCGTTCGTTGTGACGTCATGCGCGGAAGATACGAATTTGAGTCAGATGTGTAGCTTAACGGTGTGTGTGTTGTGAGAAAAACGCTATTCAGTAGTTGTTTTGTGAGTCGTAGAAAAAAGATAGTGTAAAACTTGCATGGAATGACCATTTCCTATTCGTATAACTTGCAACACTCGCTTTTGGCTCGTTCTGTACACTTTCATACTGCGTAGGAAATGAATGTGATCCCATACTTGTTTTTCCATACTATCGCATAACTTTTATAGACCAGTAGCTACTGAACTACGAGAATCCTGTTGACCCAGTTTTTTTTTGGTCACGATGGTACCTTTTATGAATTATGTATCTGAATAATGAATTTCTTTATTTTTTAGATTTTGAAGCCGAATGAGGCAGGACCAAGTGGAGTTAACAATAAAGTCAATCTCCTTGACAATGATAATGATCGGAGCATGATTAAACAAAATTCTATAATGAAGAAATATGGTGACAGGCCGACAGAAATACTCCTTAGCAATTGCAGCTTGAATTCTAGGTTAGTATTCAAATTGTTCATGTCCTCTCTATAAATCAAGTTCAATTCAATCGCAACCCCTCAATAAATAGTAACGTCATGAGGACGGTATGTACAGGCTCTTTCCGTATATGCTTGCACCCCACTCAGAGAGTTTATTTGAAAATATATTGAATAATATAAATATAAATACAGGTACGTTGCGGTTATATCATGACAATAGTTAGGACCTAATAGGTTTGGGAAAAAAAATCTCAAAAAGTTAAGTGGGTGACTCTAGTTTATTTGTTTTGTACTAAGTGACGTCATAACTATGCCTGTTTCCAAATAAACTAATGGCCGATGTAAAACTACATATTTTCTAAGAACACACTAGCCTAGTTTACACCGATAACTCATTTAGTTCGGTCCGATAGGACCAAGTGGGTGGGGATAGTACGGTAGGACCAATGCTTGCTTCTCGTCCGTTTACACCATCTTGCAACGCGTGAACTAGATGAGTACGAGCGCAATTCGTCAAACGTCAAAAACAAGTCGAAATTATTTATCAACACAATTCGTAATCAAAAAAAACATAAGTAAGTACGCTCAGAGTGCCTTAGAAACTCAGAACCAACACAATTCACAATAATAACAATCAACATAACCTCATAATTTTGATCCAGATCGAACCAAATTTAGTTCGGTACACCTGCTGGCAAGTACCGAACCAAGAGCGGACCAGCTTAGTCCGCAGCTGTTTACATCATTCGAACCAAATATTTGGTTCTGATATAGTTCGAATTTAGTACTTGGTCCGCGGACCAAGTTGTCGGTGTAAACTAGGCTAATGTTTGAAAATATTGGATAGATGTTGAGGGATTTTGTCCAGTATTCGAGTTTTTCAGATGGCTGTGGATAAAGTGAACTTGGATTATAGTTACTTGTCATTTTATTTGGAAGTTTGAAGTACTCTGAAGGTGGGCGATGAACTATAATATCCATGTTTTGTGAATTAATTAGGATTTTTGGTATAAATATCGAAATTATGCACTTTAGAAATGGTTGTTTAGCGGGGTGATTTTCATTCCCTATTTCATAGATTTTACGTGAATCATTAAAAGTAACAAATAAGAAAAGAACCTTAAACAAAAGTGGTGATCCATTCCTTGTACAAGACTGGGTCTTTTGGAATCTGAAGGAGGAGCATTTTTTCTTTGCACAGTAATATTTAGGAGTCTGGAGCAAAACACATACCATGATAAACCTGAAAATTATCACCTTTAACAGTTATTCAATCTAGATTCTGGATAAAATTGACATGTTTTATCTAAATAGACTATTATATTGTTTATAGAATTAGAGCGGGAGGGTAGTCTTGACTGACTAGTTAAACATCAAGCTTATAGTCTTGGGGATGCAGTGTAAGGCCAATTTTGACTGCATCCCCAAGACTATAAGCTTGATGTTTATAGAATATGTATCAATAGAAAGACATAACCTCAAAATGCCCAAATCCATTATTTTTGACAAGCCAGATAGTTGGAAGTGATTATTTAGTTTGTAATCAAATAAAGAATACCTACCGGCGTTAACAATGTCCTTTTTTAATGAACAGCTTTTGAATAAGCAAGTTATCGACGATAACTCAAAACCCCTATTGAAAAACGCATTGGAAATAGTTTGTTCGGAAACAGCCGCTACCTTTCAGGGATACTAACCTTTGTAATGACGTTACACTAATTGAGTCTATTACCCAAGCTAAAATATTCAAGCATTGAGGATATTTTTGTGACAACACTAGTGGAAGAAAACCGACTGACCACGACATTGGACGCAATTATTCGTTGTATTATTTTATCATGTTTGCTCAACTGAAATATGAGCGTTTAGTTAGTTAGTAATCGTGATTCTTAAGGGCCGATATTTCAATGTCACCTTAAGTGACATTTTAGCTAAGGTATACCTAAAGTTGATGTGAATTTTATAATTGGCCACCAAAAATGATGTTTTTCAATTGCGCCACTCCTTTCATTTATCCAAGGATCTAATGTGAGTGTCGCAATTGATACACGGCACTCACAGGGAACAAATTCAAGATCCAAAATAACCTTTAAGTGTACCTTAATCTAAAATGGACATTGAAATATCGGCCCTAAGTAGTCCTTTATTATGGGCAATGTTTAAAGATGAGATAAACCAATGAATAATCAAATGTCTTAAGGGGATTCATCCGGTCTGAAATTTTACTCAATCCAAGCATTTTTTTTGGAATTTGCCTTTTTTTTATTACTTCACCTTTTGTAACAATTCAAGCTTCATTAGGTAGTTGAGATATCAAACTAGGCAACCCAATATCTATTTTTGCAAAAAAACGGTTTCTCAATGGTCAAGAAATACGAAAAATCTACATATCTTTTGTGAGAGACGTATAATCCGTTAAATCAAAAAAATCTATAGTGTATTAACTAAATTGAACCTCTCCGAGATCATTTCTGGCAATCTCCGTTTGATATAATCAAACACAAATCAGTTATACCATCCACAAAATCTCATGTAATCTTCTTGATACAGGGTGTCCACTCTGAAGTGTCCCACCCATGTAACATTTTTGTTTATCAACCGATTTTCATTTTTTTTTTGTTTGTTAGGTCTCGTCGAACACTTTTTGAACATTATACCAAATCAGTTCCAGGGACGTACTTTAGGGTGATTATGGGGGTTCAAAGTGGGTCAAACTTCAGAAAATCGTATTAGGGGATTTTTTAGAAAAAAACTGACAACGGAATCTCAATCAGAAAGACCAAAAACCTCCCTGTTCACATTTAAAAAAAAAAAAAATGTTACTGTTTTGGTTATTTTTTTTTCGTTAATTTGTTAATTTAATACTTATACTGCTCATTGAGTCTTCCTGTACGTTCTAATTAATAAGATGTTAATAAAATCCCAGAATGTGTGTTGTAAACAAAAAATCATCGATACCTAATACAGGGTGGGCGACTTCAGTGTGGACACACCGTATATAAAAATGAGTACTGATTTCTTCTGGAAGATCAATAACTTGAGAACGGCTGGGGCAATTCGAGTTTTTTTTTTTTGAATTGTTCCTTAAAGTCTTGGGATTGTTTTTATGGCGAGAAAAGCTGGAAAATCCCCCGAAAAAACCTGAAAACACAACTTTTCATTCGGGATGTCACATGTCACCTTTCCGTGACAAAACGAACTAATGTCAATGTCAATGAGTAAATCTAATATGCGCGTTCAAGTTTCCGCTCTCAACACTCTGAGCACGAAGAGGGTAAACTTGAACTCACCTTATGATATTTATGTCAATTCAAATCATAGACCTGAGAAATGAAAGAGACTCTAAACTCTACAGCATAGCAGTGGCGGCTATTTTCAATATCAAGACAAAAATGACATTATGAGAGAAGAGTATCTCTATTTTTTTCCATAAAGGGATGTTGTGTGCGTCTGTTAGAATATCTACCCGGTAATGCGAGTTACAGGCAAAGTCCATATTCATTTACAGAGTTGATACCACGTCCATACAAAAATTAAAACTTAAACAGAATCATAGGTCAGGACTGATAAAGCAACGTTGCCATAATGTTAAAATAGGTGCATTCAGTGAACGTAAACATAAAACTGAAACAGTGCTGACGATGATTCTATCCAGGCTTTTATCTTATCTAATATATAATTTTGAATCCCCTTTTTCTTGGTCACTCCATCACTTGAGAACGGCAGAAGCAATTTAGGTGATTTTTTTTTTGAAATATGAGGAGTGATGTTATGAAAAGGAAAATTGGAAAATTTCCCTCAAGAACCCGAAAACATAACTTCCCTTTCTTTGAAAAAGTGAGGTTATGTTTGCATAGTTTTATTATTTGCCAGTGGATTTTGTTCAAATAATTATATAGGTTCCAATCTGGTGTTTGATCAAAAATTGACCAAGTGCGGTTATGTTTGCCTAATTTTGTTATTTTCCAAAAGATTTTGTTCAAATTACATAATAATATCGTAGGTTCTATTTGGGATTTGATCAAAACATTTAAAAAAAAAATGACATGGTGACGTTATGTTTGCATATAGTTTTATTTTCCAAACGATTTTTTTCAAATCAGATATGTAGGTTCTATTTGAGATTTGATCAAAATTTTATTTGAAACATTACATACAAAGTGAGGTTATGTTTGCATACTTTTGTAATTTGCCAAAAGATTTTGTTCAAATAACCATGTATAGACTCTAATTTGGTGTTTGGTCAAGAAATTTCACAAAAATTGACCAAGTGAGGTTATGTTTGTTTAATTTTGTTATTTTCCAAAGGATTTTCTTCAAATCAGATAATATATCGTAGGTTCTATTTGAGATTTGATGAAAACATTTTTTTTTTAAATGACATAGTGAGGTTATGTTCGAAAAGTTTTGTTATTTTCCTAATGATTTTGTTCAAATCAGATATGAAGGTTCTATTTGAGGTTTGATTTTAGAAATTTACCAAAGATCGTCCAAGTGAGGGTTATGTTTGCATTATTTTATAATTTTCCAAAGGATTTTGTTCAAATTAGATTATAGAGGTTCTATTTAGGGTTTGATTAAGTTCTTTTTTCAAAAATGTGAGGTTATGTATGCTTAATTTTGTTATTTTTCACAGGATTTTGTCCAAATTAGATATGTTAGTTCTATTTGGGATTTGAAGTGTTGTAACAATAGATACGCTTTCAGTTTACACATTTCAAAAAAAAGTACGCCAGAAATGTCAGATATTTAACATATCATCCTAACTGGAAAATCGCTGGGAGGATTCTTATTATTTTTTATATGTTTGTTATGTCTGCGCCCCGAATAACAAAATAATTATTATTGAAACATCGGAAAAACTAAAAAAAAAAAAAATGTGACACAAATTAATTTAGCACAACATTAAGTATTGATTATGAGGCAGTTTGGAATTTGCCGGGTCAGCTAGTTTGAATATAAAAATACCAACGTTTAACCTGGTACGTTCTTTGACATTTAGAATATTCAAGGTGTCCGTCATGATTCTTACAGGTGTGTATCTGTTACAGCCTAAAATCACTCGCATAGCTCGGTTCTGGATTTTTTGAAGCTGGTCGATTTTGTAGTTGGGCAGATAATAGAGTAGAGTTTAGCAGAATTGTAGGTGTGGTGCTGCGACAACATTGTATAGGAGCAGTTTGGTGCTTGGGGATAAATTCTTCCCAACTCTAGAGATAAATCCCACTTTTTTCGCGTATTTCCTCATCAAATAATCCACATTAGCGTTGAAGTTTAGGTTGGCATCAAAGACAGTTCCAAGGATTTGAGTTCCTTCACGTGTTCGATCCTCTCGTTGCTCATTTGAATTATCAAGTTTTCTTCATTGATACGGGCTAGTGCAGATCTCTTACCTAAAACACAATATTTTGTTGTCTTTACATTTATGGCAAGCTTGTTAGAATTGAGCCAATTATACAGATGTTCAAAATCCTCATTAATGCCCTCCACCATTTTGTCGATGTTCTGTCGTACGATGTAGATCATTGTGTCATCTGCAAATAGGACGACCTTGCTATGTTTAGTTGCACCCACGATATCGTTTATGTTAAAAATAAACAACAAAGGGCCTAAGACCGAACCTTGCGGTACTCCAAAGTTAACGGGCACTGGCTCAGACTCACGTTTATTGAACTGAACCAACTCAGCGCTCTTCTCTGAACTCCCAGAGTTCTCAGTTTTTCCAACAAGATTTCTCGGTCCAGCGTTTCGAAAGCTCTTCTGAGGTCGAGGAACACAGCTAGTACATAATTATCACAGTCAATTGCTTTTAAAAAGTCATCACTTATGTTCACAACAACAGACTCACAAGAATGTTCAAAACGGAAACCAGATTGATTAGGAACTATAAGGTTGTTTGTATCACAGTGTTCAATTATTTGGTCTTTGACTAGAAGTTCTAAGAATTTTTCATATAGTGGCATTGAATTGATGGGCCGAAACTCCTCACAGTTTGTGGTATTGACTACTTTTGGAACTGGCACAACAGTAGGTGATTTCCACTCATCAGGAAAAGCACCATAGAGACAAATTGATTACATCAAGTAAACGATTCATGATCACAGATACAGTATCACAGATCACTTGTTTTGAGATCCCACAATCTCCACCACCTACATTTTTCATGCTCTTGAGGACAGTCTTCATATCTTTCAGATCAATTTTCCGGAAAGTTGAAAATGTATTTGTTATAACTATACCTGAGTTGGGGTAGCTTACTGTAGTCGACGGGATGTTCTCAACTATTTCCGATATACTATCAACAAAATTATCATTGAATTTGTCGGCTATGCTCGTGGTGTCTGGTGCTGTCTTCCAGGTGGAAGTGTTTTTGAATTCTTCCATAGTCGTCTTGGATTATTTTTATTCACATCAACAACAGTGTAGTGATATTTTTCTTTTTCTTTTTTGATTTTATCAACTACTGCATTTCTGATGGTTTTATACCTGTCCCAAGTGTCATCATCCCTTTCATAGATTGCTCTATGGTACAGTTTGTCTCGCGCATCCATCATGGCCTCTATTTCACAGTTGATCCATTGCTTGTGTAAATATTTTCTCTTCACATGTATTTCTATCTTTGGACACATACTGTTGACGATTTGCTTGATAATTCACGTGTAATCATGTAACTTATCGACATTATAATGTTTGAAAGTCCTTTGGTATTTTATCACAGTTGCTTCGGGTTCTTTATACTTTTCTAATATCACAGAGAGAATGGAATGATCACTTATCTTGGGTGTCATGTGTCAATCCTTGGAAATGTGACCAAAGCTACAGCACTTATAAAATCGAATGACAGCATAATCGGTGTACACCCAACAACGACACCAGCCAATGTTCATTCTCTGGTTATCGATGAATGTGCTGTGAGTCGATTGATCCACTTCCAAAATCATGTTAAAACGATTTCTGTTGACATTCGAGCTTTCACACTAGTGTTGAGAAAATCCACATCAATAAACCGAGGCTCGCAGGCCGACCTTCCGGCAAAACTTTGTGTGTCTGTGCAGGAAGAATAATAATTTTCTTTAAACATTTTTCATATTTCCAAAAATAATATTTCAGCTCTAGTGGAAGTTCAAACAATAGCTTCGAGAATAAAGCTGCAGCTACTGAACATTCCGGACATTGGGAGTCAAAACCATGGATGAACAGTTCGGGAAGTAGTCTGAATGTCACACTCACTCCATCAGAAAGCACTAGCGAAATGTCCGTGATGAGCATGAACAATATGCCGAACCATCTCACAGCAAGTCAGGGCAATCCGGTTGGTGCGATTAAAAAAAATAATACAGCGATTAACCGTAGTTTGAAACCTTCGGCATCAACAGGCGCCATTCCTAAAAGTATCAGTTTCGATATGAGTGTAGAAAAGGGATTGGATGATGATTCAAGGTAAGTATATGCTAAAAGAGATAACCTACTGAAAATCAGAGAATACAGAGTGTCACAAATTCGAGTGTATGCATGGGAATCTCCGCTATTATAAAGGATAAAAGCCCAGTTTCACAATTACTACGTTTATTTCGACGGTTCGATCCGGATCGGAACTCAAGTGGCTTTGTAAATCCCACTTGAATACCCTCTAATCCTCGATAAAAATGGTTGAGATTGAGCGCTCAAGCTCAACGAAATAAACGCTTAATCCATTTTCTTTCCGGATCCAACTTTTGCGCCTACCTTCACTCTCTTTTGAAAGTGTCAAATTAGTTCGAAAATGGAAAATTTGAGGTTAGATTTTTATGTTTGTCACTCAATATATAAAAAGTGAGGTTACAATTCGGTGTTTTGGTCGTGTCAAATACTGTCAATCTCAATCCTCGAAATAAACAGCCGAGATCAAGGATTCAATTTTCAAGCCACTTGAGTTTCGATCCGGATCGAGCTGTCGAAATTAACGTACAGTTCATTTTTTATTCAAAGTTACAGTGGCAAATCAAAATTGGAGGTTGAAGATTGGCAAAAAATAAATAAATGACATAAAGTGCCCGCTAATGGAAATGAAAAGATAAAATATTTCATAATAGACTCGATTTTCTCGATTAAATAAGGATTTTGATGATCAATTAAAACAATTATCATCACTCTCTATTCTCGAACTTTTTTTTGTCAAATCAAATACATTTTGAACATAGCAAAATAAAACTAATCTATTAGCGGTTTCGACTGGCTGCACTAAGCTGCACTCACTGCGAACTCGAACAGAATTACAATTTCGACTGGTTAGGAGTGGAGCAAAAGCAATGGAAAGTGCGTGTTCGACTCGCTTTGCACTGACCCGGTGCAGATTGGTTTTTTTGTTCGGCTGCATCAGAGCGATTCCGTAACTTGGCACTCGGTGCAATTATTTTGGAACTGTCATACATGATCAGTTCTGTGCATTCTGCATTTTTTCAAGTGGTTTATTTGTGGTTTTTGCTCAATAATAAATTAATACATGGAAAATATTAAAACAAATATTTTCTAGCGAAATTCATCTAGTAGTAGCAAAGATGAAGTTTCGTCAGGTGAATAACTTATCAGTATTCTTCTCAACGATAAGGAGAACATTCAAAAAATTACAAAATATATCAATGTTGTAGAAATGTATTCAGCTATTGAGGTAAGTGTGTAGACTTACTAGTGATATATTGTAGCTGAGTTTATAGCCCAGCCGAATTTAACAAAAGAGTCAATCCACTCTCGAGCGGCTCTACTTTGTTATTGCTCCTTGATAGTTTTGCACCGACTCCGTATTTAGTGCTAGATTTTCATACTCTGAAGCAAAAAAATGCATGAATACAGAGCGTGCGAACTGAGAAGATTCGGGCCAGTCGAAATCGTCATATGTCTATCGTAATAAAACATGTTTGCCAACCTTTAACCTACAATTTTGATCTGTCACTGTAACTTTAGAAATGAACTTCATTAAAAATGTCAGGTCACCTTTTTGGTGACCTAACCAAATGCGTTCACAGTAAACAATGGTTAAGGCATGTAACGTTTCACAGCGAAAAAATGTTTGTTGGTCAATTAACCACTAGTTTGTTATAATTTTTCTTGGGTTAAAAGCAGAGTTTTTAGTTTTAAAGATTTTGGTGTGACAAATCGCAGTTAAATTGACAAATGTCACAACAATAACAAACTATTGAAGTTTTCACATATTCAAATTAATTTGATATTGAAAGTTATTTCTACTATTTTTCCAAAAATCGTTCTTATTTCTGATATTTGGTGTCGTAGTCTAGAATGTATTTTGACGATAAACATTATTAGGTACAGTCTTGGTTAATTTGAAGAAAATTGTCTGTGGCAACTTGAGCCTCATCATTTGTGTTATACATTTTCCCATTTATAATGTTACAAATTCGATGGGATAGCATTGCTAATTCCTAAACCATTAGAGATACAGCGTCGGTTAAATGGAGGCAAAGTTGCGCATTTTTATGCTCAACAAAATGCCGTTTTGAAATTTAAAAAATTCCGACTATTTCCGAAAATATCCGGAAAAAATCAATTTTTTCAAAATTCTTTTTTATTTCCTCCTGAGTTAGTTTGAAGGAATTATTGAAAACGAGTGGCACATTTTCATGGCCACTTTTTCTCCTCTTGAAGGTAGGGTGGTCGGAATTTATATCCGACGTTTCGATTTTCCGCAACCATCATCAACTTAATTTTTTCAAATACAAACCCAACTTTCTTATGCATTTTTGGATAGCTCCTGACTTCCTGAACATCATGATGTGTCACACTTGTCATTCCAAAATATGCAGAATTATAATCCGAGATTTTTCAAAATCAAACCTCTTGATCTCTTTGTAATGCAATGCGCGTATCGTAGTCATGGTAACAATAACAACTTGTCACGCCTGTGGATAGTTTTGGAGCTTGGATAATAAAACTCCAGCTTAAAAACAGTTTCTCGACTAGTTTTTGATCATCAAAACTATTCATAGGCGTGACAAGTTGTTATTGTTACCATGACTACGATACGCGCATACATTACAAAGAGATCAAGAGGTTTGATTTTGAAAAATCTCGGATTATAATTCTGCATATTTTGAAATGACAAGTGTGACACATCATGATGTTCAGGAAGTCAGGAGCTATCCAAAAATGCATAAAAAAAGTTGGGTTTGTATTTGAAAAAATTAAGTTGATGATGGTTGCGGAAAATCGAAACGTCGGATATAAATTCCGACCACCCTACCTTCAAGAGGAGAAAAAGTGGCCATGAAAATGTGCCACTCGTTTTCAATAATTCCTTCAAACTAACTCAGGAGAAAATAAAAAAGAATTTTGAAAAAATTGATTTTTTCCGGATATTTTCGGAAGTAGTCGAAATTTTTTAAATTTCAAAACGGCATTTTGTTGAGCATAAAAATGCGCAACTTTGCCTCCATTTAACCGACGCTGTATCTCTTATGGTTTAGGAATTAGCAATGCTATCCCATCGAATTTGTAACACCCTGTATATAATATGAGTATAATAAATATAATATATATGTATATATACATCCCGGTATCGAGACTATATATTATTTAATTCTTTCTCATCATCGCTGAATGCATTGATGTCATAAAAAAACAATTTTACCCTACTCTACCTGTGCTAATTCATTATGATTGGTGAAAATATTCAATTTAATCAAAAGGCAGAAGACAAACCTCACAAATGCCAGAATAGTCATAGTTGGGTTATGTTTCTTTGGTTTTTGCTTAACCACTGCTTGATCAGTAAATTTTCCACTGGTCAACTTAACCTATAGTTAACTTTAATAGTAAGCTTCACTATCGAATGTGGAACAGTTTATCACCTTTAACTCGAGGTTAACTCATAACCAAATGGTGACCAGATAACGGTTTTTGTTTTCATTCATAAAGTAGGATAGAATATTGCCTTTGTAGGGAAGTCACGGCTCCATATTTGCGTGTTTATGAATGACTGCCTCTCTCTATTCTATTTATAGTCGTAAGGTTTGAACCGGTTATACTCCATGAAGACTATTCCGCGTGGAATATTACCGGTAGGGGGCGTCAAAATATGTAAGTTTGTTTAATAAACCATTGTCCGGAAATAAATGAGAAATAGCTATTATTATCAGTTCAATGATACAGCTCAAGAACATTTTAGCAAAAAATGAAGAATTTATATTTATTTTCAAGTAAGAATATCGACACAAGATGAATTCGAGTGAGACTCGAACATTTTGCAACCGGTGAATTCTTTTTTATTTGTTTCTTTGAATTTGCTGAAGTGCCCAAACGGCAAATTTCCGGCCAATGGTTTTTTACGTGAAATTGCTTATTTTGATGCCTTCAACAACCCTTATCGGTTTGGCAAAACAATAATTGTAAAACACCCTCTATGTAATCCGGCTGAATAGAAAAAAACTATTTAAATGTGATTTTAAACATTTTTGAGCATGGTGATATTCACACTTGAATAAGATTAATCATTTTATAACTTTGAAGATCAGGCTTCAGTCAAGTGAAAATTTTATTATAGTGGATCAAACCTATAGTATGAGAGCTCTCAGACATTTTTGATTTGGTATTTGAGGCACTATGAAAACTTGTGGAATACTTCTTCTATGATATCTAATTACGAAAACGTAGACCTGGTTGGAGGGTACCGGGGCAAAACCAAGATAAGTACAGTTTTTTTTTTAAAGGCATATTGAAATTTTCATAGCATCAAAATTTAATATTTGGGGAGTGAGAAAATAGGTTTGCCAGGTGATTTAGCCGGGCCTAAACCTTTGTCAGGCGTTGCCAAAGTTTCACAGGATGGTCTGTTACAAGTATTGCAAGAATGGCTTTTCCAAATGTTTTGAATTTTGGTGTCGATATCAACTTTAAAAAATATTTTTATTTCCCAGTATCTTTCCTATTTCAAATAGGGCACCCTGTTTACTATTCGATTTTTTAATTCTTGATCAAATTGTGAATGGCTTTCATGTTACATAATATCTTACCTCTGATGATGACAGTTTCTTAGATATGCGTGATTTTATTTTTAAAATGACAAATGTTAAAATATTCAAGAAACTATCATCATTAGACTTAAAACATGTTCTTTAAAACTTATTCAGAATTTCATAGAAAATTCAAAAATCAATCAACATACAGGTTGTCCTATTAGAAATGAGAAAACTACTAGGAAAAACTAGTCTATCTGGCAACGCTGCAATAACCTTTTTTTTTAATGTTGCATTACACTTTCATATCGAAAATGGCGGCGAATCGTGCATTAAATGGTGTAATTCTAATTTTTTCGGGATTGTGTAGGGAGTGGTCTCCTGGAGAACGTCTTATATAGTCCCATTGATTTCAGGCGCCGCGGGGGGCGAGCGGGGCTCTCAAAGGTCACTTTTTTGAGTTTTCAGCTTTTGTCCCAAAAATGGTGAATCGCACAGAAAATATTGCAGTACTGAAAATTAAAGCCGATTCGGACGGTTTATTCATTTTTCCACTTAAGTCTAGGAGTTTTTAAATGATGGCCTCTTGAATATGAAAAACTGTCAAAAAATGGGAGCGATTCAGGTATCTCGACAATCTATATTTTAATTGTTTTTCTTTCAATTTCTCACATTTCACACATTTGTTTGAAAGAAAGTTGAAGAACAAGAAATGACCTTCAAAAGTTTGTAAGATTATGCTAATTTATCTTAAAACCATAAATTGTGGAAAAGAATGTTTTGAAATTTCAGAGTAGACTTTTTAACATTTTGCTTGAACTACTTTCGTTTCTAAAATCTGTATTCTTTCACTCTTTATCACTTTGCATGCTTTTAAAAAATAAGTATCATAATAGGCCGTCAGATAACGACAGGTAACGACGGATTTTAACCACTAAAAATATAATTATTGTTGAGCTTAAAAAATGAAATGTAGCGACCGCAAGTGTGCATGGCATATGAAAAAATTGGTTTTTTCTTCTGCAGAAAAAGTTAATTTTTGTTTTAATCTCCCGTGTATGACATTTCAACTCATCAAAATAATACATGATACTATAATACTATAACAAACAAGAAATGATCTTGCGCAGGTTTCGCTGACGTCATTGCGTGTCCGAACCTCAAAATTCATAGGTTTCCTAGGTAACTTGGTTACCATGATACTGAAACAAACAAGATAAACTCTCGCACATCCCACTTCAGTGGGGGACACATAACACCTACAATATAATGGAAACTGCAATGATAAAGGTTGTTGGAGAGTTTTGACGTTATCAAGTGGCGCCCTACAATGGTTGTTTGGATAACCACATAAACCACATGACAGGATATGGTAGAACAGAAATCTACATCAGTATACAGCGCCATCTGCAGGTTTCTGTCGCAGCCATATTTCTGCGGCAATTTCAAATGCTTATAACTTTTTTGAGCTTTTGTTCCAGGTTTTAAAATATGTATGTATATTTAACCCAAATTTCGAAATAGATACGTTTTCAATCAAAACTTTCTTAACACTATTTTAATGATGAATGGTTTGGAGAAAGTTGTTTTTATGGCGTTTTTACTTTTTTTGACTATTACATGGTGATAATACCCACAAGAGTGGAAGTATTTGGAATATTCATTTCAAAATGTATCCACTATGTTCATTCTTATTCACCCAATGTTAGAATAGTAACCTCTATTGCTGCCGACTGTTTCATTCGTTTTCAAATAATAAAACAAACATTTTGAGATCAATTAGAATGTCCAACTATATTCATTTTCGCTACCTATTTCCTCTGTACGATGCGTTCGAAGTGTTCCATTTAAAATAAACATGATTTTTATCTTCTTGAGTTATTATTTTCCAAGACAACTGGGTTTCACAAAAATAAATTATGTATTTTTGTTTTTTTCATTTATCTTCAAACGAATTAGCGGGCGGAGCGGCAAAGATGAAATTCCAACATCGGTTAAATAAGAATCATCTTAGTAATCATCACAAAATAACTTTTCCACAACTACATATGATTCTAGAATTAGGCACTAACTCGTGACGTCACACACATAACCTCAAATTTGATCGGGGGGACAACAGTACGTAGCTAATGCTCTTGTTCTGTGAAGTTATTCGTGTTTTGTAGTGTATTTGGACTTTTTTTCATCATTTGTGAGATTTGGACTCATAACTTTCAGTTTTTAGTGCTGTGAAGTCGCGTGAACATTTAAAAAAAAAAATCATGTTTTCGCAAATGTGTCAACACCGTGTCACTGTCATTGCCGTATTGCCAAGTGTATTGAAAGTAGGTAATATACATTTTATATCCAAAAATTGTTTTTTTCAGTCCAAATAGCCGTTTTTTTCATCTGTGCACGTGGTTTTGTATATTCTATAGACACTAGAATATGTCCATATAGGCCAAATTGCTTATGATAAGTTTAATGGCAAAAATCCGTTTTCTAAACTCCCTTTGTTGTCCTCCCGATTAAAATTTGAGGTTATGTGAATATGACGTCATAGCTCGCACCTTATTATGATGGAGTTGAAAAAAAAATCGAATAAAGTTTTTTTTTTCGTAATAATTGGGTTAAAAATTACCATATTTTAAAACCATGATTCTGGATATCACACACCAAATAAGATCTATAGATTTGTTCATAAGTCTTATTCTGCAGTAATGGATTCCGCACTTCACAAATCCACTTTGCGAAAAGTTCCGCACTTGCTAAATCATGACGATTAGGAATAACACAAAAGCTGTTATAACGACGCTTTTGATTACACTCCATTTTCAAAAAGTTTACTTCAACAAAGATGAAATTAAATAAGCTATAACAAGAACTTTTGACAATGACAACAAAACAAACTTTCCTTAACAACCGATCAACCAATCAGGGAGAAGACAGCAACCAGATTCTAGGGCTGCGGTGGATGTTTGGCGAAATACGCATTTTCATGTATTACTGGTTGCTGGCTAAAAACGTGTCACAACATGTAACGTGAAGCGGAACGATAACGATAGATAACGAACGCTATCCGTTTTAATGAGATTCTGTAACTGCTCGGAGACTCACGGAAACATACGAAGCCTTAACGCAAGCGATAACGAGAAATTTTGAATGTCTTTATCACCGCCGACTGATTTGGGTCTCGCGTATCAAGCTGTTTTATCTATAAATATTTGTTTAATTCATGTGGGGAATTTGAAAAAAAAACAAACAAGAGGATGGGAAGGACTCATGTTTCAAAGTGGACAGCGTTTTCTTTAGACTTAAAAAAAAATGCTTCTGTTAGTGGTAAAAAGAAATATTATGATGAGTTATCGACTGAAGTACAGTTATTTTGAATACTATGTTTTTTTTCAAAAATCGACAGAAAAAAATGATTTCTCATTTCTAAAACCATAATGCTATTTATCCTTTGTTGATACACACCTCACTTGAATTTCTTATTGAGCTGCTCATGTTAGGTTTAAGTTCTTGATATAAAGAGTACACAAGAGTAGAAATTAATCGATCGTTTAAACTGGAAAGATCACTTCTTTCTCGTAAAAAAACAATTTCCTCACGTGCGAGACAAACTCGGATTGACGTTCGACTCCTGCGTGTGATAAAATTTGAGTAGGCAACATTTTACTTTGAAAGCAAATAAATATGTATAGTCCGTTTCACGAGGGTTTGTACTCACGTCATTGATTGTCTCTCCTTTTCTAACTCATGGAGAGGTTTAAAAACAGACTGAAACAGAATTAATGACGTAATAAACATCGGTCGTTACTAGAATCCAAAATAGCCGCCGAGCAACAGCTGATTTCTATCATCTCTGAATAATAATAACCTAAAATTTGGTTATGTGATCAAGTAATTAATCAAAACAATGTTGTTGTCAAAACACAAGTCAGTTAACTTCTCCAATGTCACAGTTTTGTTGTATAAAATACCTTGTCGGTATTCAGAATGTGAACAAAATACGATAAAAAAGCTTGTGGTCTACTTTACAAAGGATGGAGATGCTGAAAAACCTTTTTTACCACTTGAGGCAGTTTTGGAGGTGAGTTATTTCATAAAACTAGTTCTTTGTACCTATTCATTTCCTATTCCATCTCCTGAACTTTTGTAGAGAGTATCTGATGCCCTTTGAATTGAAATTACAACTCTTAAAGATCAGATCTCATGGAATCAGAATTGATGAGGACTTCAAGGCATCCACGTCAATTGCAGTCCAGAGATCAGAAAGATAGATGGATTATTGGAGCAGTCATGCGTTGTTGAGAAAAGAAAAAAAGGGCTAGTATATTGTTATTGAACGAATATTTTGGGCAGGCAGAATTTGACATTATTTTAGTTTATATTCAGTTCGTGTTCATGATTTCAGTCTCCTTATCTATGTTCCGCTGGTACTTGTTTGTAATAAAATTACGTTTATTATTTTCTTCTCCTATAATAAGGAATGTGACTTATTTATCACCTTATGATCGGACAGGAAGTGATGTCTTGCAGTTGATAACTGATCTGAAAAATGTTTCCATTTGAGAAAAGAAAAAAAGGGCTAGTATATTGTTATTGAACGAATATTTTGGGCAGGCAGAATTTGACATTATTTTAGTTTATATTCAGTTCGTGTTCATGATTTCAGTCTCCTTATCTATGTTCTGCTGGTACTTGTTTGTAATAAAATTACGTTTATTATTTTCTTCTCCGATAATAAGGAATGTGACTTATTTATCACCTTATGATCGGGCAGGAAGTGATGTCTTGCAGTTGATAACTGATCTGAAAAATGTTTCCATTTTTCACTCCCCCTCAAATGGCCGTTATTTAATGAGTTAGGTATAACAAAATTATTCATAATTTATCATTTTTTTATAACTGAAAATAACGGCTATTAAGGCGGTTTGCAAATTACAAGGAAAATCCTTTACTCCGCATTTTCAAAAAACACAATAGTCTGATGCTTTGTTCTTTTTGACACTATCATAAAACTTGGAAAAATACATACACTCTGTAGAATCAAAATATACACTCACGGTCGGATAAACAGCACATGCCTAAAACTTGATAAAACTTTGATATTATAATATAATATAATATGATAATTGTTTATTAAGCTAATAAGCTTTACAAAGTCATCCCGCTTCAGTTATCAAAAAATTATTGGTGCATTAAAATGGTTCAAACAATCTGTCATTTGATCGGTCATGGCGATTTTATTCAAAATATTGTTCAGGTCTCTTTGTTCACGTTACAAAAAAAATGTGTGAGTTCTGGAAAAATTGGTTAGCACCATCCGAAAGGGAAAATTTGTGTACCCTATGAAAATCGAAAAGAATCGCTGGTTTAGTGAACTGACAAATGGATTCAAGTTCTTTAATGCACCATTACATCTTTGATAACTGTTGCAGGATCAAAGTGTTATCAAGTTTTAGGCTGTTAATCTACTTTTGGCCACCAAACTGATGTATTAAATTTTGTTTACCTAATAATTCATAAAAAAAATGCTGACTAGCGGATTTCTCGTGGGTTGATGTTCATCCAGTGATGGGGGGGACGTCTACTGATAAGAATAAAACTCGACTATTGTGGCTTTTTGCGATAATGGTACTTTCTTAGTTTTTTATTCAAACGTGTCTATATAGCAACGATTGCTTATTAGTATACCAAGAGAAGTCCGTTTTGTGAACTATTATAAATAGAAAAAAAACCCTTTGCAAAAACACACAATTGTGGCGAATGTATCCCCCAAAAAGATCAGCTCCTCAGCAATTTTTTTTTTCAATAATGATATTTCTACTGGACGAATGTATGGATCAATGTATTTTTCACTCTCTCGAGCTTGCAATCCCTCCATGTGAGGATTTTTCAAAAACTACATATCTTGGAATTTCATTCTACATGATTCTCTTAATGCACAAACAGAAGCGAACTGGAATAGCGTTGAGTCTAATGGTAGAGTCACAAGCAGTGCACGCTGTAAGCTGCCTAGTCTAACGATCGCTCGCATCCGGGTGGCGGATATACACGCGACTACGCTTCCAATGGATGACCAGCCTGAATCCAAAATCTAAATGGAAAACAAATCTGAACGTGTTCTGGAGAGCATTTTGGAACATACTTGTTCGGCTTCAATACAAAATTTGAACGCTCTTGAAACTATATGAATTAGCTACGACATACGTTTTTTTTCAAGTAATGACGTCATCTATGACGTGAGTATGAACCCTCGTGAAACGGACTGTATCAGGAAATGAGCATTGAAAACAAAAATATGTAAAAAGTCACATAATTTGGGTTATATTTCATCTTAGTTCTCTTCTTTTTTTTTGGAAAAGCAATGGCATTTGCCGATTTGCAAATTTGAAATACGCGACGTTTTTGAAAACGTCACATGCACCATATGATTGGTCGTGGCCGAATTTGGTATCCAAACAAGCTTTTGTGACATGTGGTTCTGTATTGTGTGAGTTTAAAATCAGTGTTTGTGTTTAAATTTGGACTTCTTTGGACTATATTTTTGGGTGTATTACATATATCGTCTGTACCGTTAGTGCGTATTTGATTAGTCGAGTGGAAAGTCAGCTTTTAATGTGATAAAAAATAGTTTGTTTGGATATTTCCGTCTGACAGCTGACATGACGTCACAGAAACCTAGCGTATAGCTCGTGTATAGACCGTGGAAGTGTTGACGTCACTGTCAGATGACATTTCGAAATTGGGTAAAAACAAACATCAGCTCTTATCCAATCTGTATTGATTTACCCATTTGAAAAGAGACTCTTGAATTCAAATTGCTTTTACGAAGTGGAAACGTGCTTTTAAGCTTTCAAAAAGCCAATACTTCTCCTCTCAGGATTCCTAAGGTTGCACAAAAAATGCGTACATAGACCGTGAAATCATTTTTTTTTTAAGCAGTGTCATAGGCTGTCAAAATATTTACATGCCATGCAAACAAACTTTTTATATTTTTTACAAATGAAGATGATATATTGTGGGTACGACTTTGAATTTATTTACTCAGTTCGCTAAGAAAGATTTAGATTATTTTCCTTAAAATCCGGTAGCAGAACTATTTCTAGCCAAAACTTCTTGTAGTCGTCGAACCATGGAATTTGATAAATTTCGACAGTATATCATTGGCGAGGTCATTCAACGCATTAAGAATGGCATCTAATAGTTCTGCCTGATTCTGAGCTGACCTCCAGTGTCTTTGGTATGAATAAGTTTTGCCAATAGTCTCCACACATTCTCCATCGGATGTAGATCTGGTTATCTAGTCATTTAGTTCTTCTTACCGACCATAGGTCCTTCACTGAAGCGTGTTATCATTTGTGTTTTCACAAAAGTGGATTATTATTGCAAATTGCAACTGACAAAACTTGACGTTCACTTGTCACCTTCATACATTGCTCAAACCAAAACAATTTTACCAATTCAATGTACGCATTTCACGTGCAAGTTAGTGTACCATCAAAATCCATTTTGAAAACATGCCCACTTTCAAAATTTTTCACCTTTTTTGAAGTAATTCGTCTTTGAATTTTTCAAAAATATCACTTGATCGGACGATAACTAGCATTCGCAAATATATGAACCATTGCACAATATTATACTTCTATAGTCTTCAACTTGAGCCTTAAAATGATTATTGAGGCTCAAAAAATTATTTTAGATAGAATAAGCTAGTGAATCACGATAAACCAAATGGCCAAAAAGTTTGTTTTTACCCAAAATAGCTGTCAGTGACGTCACACTTCCACGGTCTATGATCGATCGTAAGCGAAGTCGATAACGTTGCGGAGCGAACAAGTTATGAAATTGAACTACGATTCGTTTTCGTTATAGATTCGCTTCGCCTCGTCACTGTAGCGAAAGTAACAGAATCCACCCACAGAAGTCATCACGTGACCTGCTTCAAATCTAAACAATCAATGTCACGCGGGAACTTCATGCGTGAGTCAGTTCAAATTTTGACCAGCAAATGGTAACTAGGTAACGTTATGGATGTCTTAAATCCAACCTCACTTTTGGCTCGTGGTGCCATCAATTAACCTTGCGCGGTGACGACATGCGCGGCTTGGTTCTAATCTCGTCCAGCAATTGGGTGTTTCAGGGCCATTGACTTCAAATACTATAGACTGGGCATCCCATTCATCAAATGGTATTAGTCTTGACGCCAACATCACAATAAGTGCGAAAGAGACAACACTATGAGTGGAAAGAGATAAAACGAGGAATCCGAACCCATCGGGCAACACCGCATGAGAACATGTGATTCTTATAATACGTACGTCCGAACTCGATTGTCATCTGGAACAGCGGCGGCACATTTCGAGTTTCTACCGTTTTGCATGAAAAATATAAATGAATATTAATTTGGGTAGGCACCTATGTCGTTATTGTTATATGACAGTATATCACATTTTTGACTTTCTGAATCAATAAAAATGGAAATTTTCATAACATTAAAAATTAAATCTCCTGCTGTTCTTCCGACAATAATGAATTACGGTTCCGAATAAAATGACAACCAAAATACAAAATATATTTCGCCTTTCTTACATAACTCTAAGGCCATTTTACTCAATTTGCCATATGATTTTTGTTTTTGGAGACGGGAAACTGTATGGTCTGCCGGTGGGTCATGATTGGCAAGCTTCCCGGTTTTAAATATTTGATTCCATCAATGTCACGTAAATAGTCTTGTGGGTTAAAATGGGCCGAACACAAAAAGGGAGTTTTGATTCGAAGTCGGTCCTCGTCAATCCTCACCAAAGAACACCAAATATTTCGCAGCTCTTCATTTTTTGGAAATCTAAAATTGGATAACAAGAAAAAAATATAAAAAATAGGAAACAGCAACGTTTTACTTTTCTTGTTTCTAATACATAAGTATATGTACAGGCGAAAAGTATTATAAATAAATGGCCGAAAAACTATTTTCAACTATACCAAAATGATTATCAGTGCTGGAAAGTGAGTGGAGATAAATTCAAAGAAATATGGTGCAGGAGTCATACTAAACAAAGACCGCAAATATTGGTATACCTGCAAATTGAAGCAGGTAAGCAATATTGTTTATTGGTCTATTCTTCTTTAAATTAATGTCTAGACATAAATTTAATTTTGTATGTTTAGACATAAATTTGGCCCAAAAACATTCATGTCTAGATATACATTCAAAGAAGTATGGGCAAATAAACAATACATAATGCGTAGGTACCCTGCTTCACTTTGCAAGTACCAATATTTGCAGTTTCTATTCACTTTTCGCATTCTCCAGAAAATTAAACATTTTTTATATTTCCTATACCTACCTTAAAAACAAAATTGCCATTTTTTGGCACGTTTTAAAATGTAAAGGTTTATTCGGAAGCCTTGGGAACAGGGTAAATATCTATTTTCAACCATTGAACTTTTATTTTAAACTTTTTTCCAAACGTCAAATTAAAAAGTGAATTGCGGGGTCCATTTAGCTGTGCCCTGTACAAGGTTTCTTTATATATCAATTTAGACCCCCTTTATCTTTTTTATATGACGTTTCTGACAAAAATGTCCCTTCATAAAAGTCTATTGATTGGTTTCGAGCAAATTGTTGGAAAAACTATATTTCGCTTTTACAGGAAGAAAGACTGGGCGTCGTCAAAATTTTTGATTCCAATTGAAAGGTACAGGCAAAGAGGGCGATATGTCAAAAAGTTAATTTCGAGATAAACGCAAGGTTTTAAGAGCTCTAAAAAGTGATTATAATAATAATAATGGTAAAAGTAAGCATTCTTACTGAAGACTTCAACCCCATTGTAATAAAAAAAACGAAAATAAGACAGTTGAGGAAGTATCCAATAAATAATTCATCTTTACTGTGTATGAAATAATCGAGGAAATAATAGAATAGGTATTCAAGTAATATGAATATCCTTTCTTATTTGAGAACAATCGGTTCCTATTGCATAAAACACTACCATTCAGGCTTTTTTTCCAAATCAGTTTAATTTTTTCGTTGTTACCTATTCACGAATAAAAACAAACATTTAAACTTCCTGAAGATTGAAAAATCCTCATTTTCATGAATGAAATATGATGATGCCTACACTCTACACCACTGGATCCCTCTCCAGTCAATGCTCAATGCAAATTTGACACTTACCTGTGAATGGTGATTTCTGGATCTGAATGGTCCAGTTTTTAACACAGCAAGCACAATCTTACCATTTTTCACAAATAAAGTCACAATACAACACTTCACAAGCACGAAAGTAGAAGTTTTCAAGTTGAAACCCCATGGCATCACCGCACTACCTTCAAAATCTAAACCGGCTGTTTAAAGGCAGCGTTGCCGTGTACTAGGACTAATATTTACTATGTATCGCCTGTATCCAATGCACAAAAAATCATTATTTAATGAATGTTAGTAATTAAGCTTTGAGTAGCAAAAAAATGTTTCACAGTATTTATGATATGAAATGATATCATCATTAGACACTATCACCGTTGTTCAACATTGAGTTGATTCACACGAAATCATGGTTGTAAATGTGTCTGATTATGCGATAATCTAGAATAGTGAACCTTGATGCACCTTCTTGAAAAATGAACAATACTCAATCCTCCTTAATTTTCATTGTATCATGTCTTATCAATCAATTTCGTACACAGAGGAATTTTCATTGATGAAGATTTGCCCAAATCGGCAACCGCGTCCAAAGCAGGTCAGTTTTCGGCGACGCAGATAGATATAACTCGACAAGGATAGCGATACAGTGAATTTCTCAAGACATACGTCCAAAATTGGATGATGGTGCCATTATTTTTGAAGGTTTCCTTCTCTAAAGCCTTATAAAACTCAATGTTCAGGGCCCATATTTCAATGTCCATTTAAGATTAAGGTACACTTGAAGGTTTTTTTGAACCTTGAATTTGTCTTTCGTGAGTGCCGTGTTTCAATTGCGACACTCACATCAGATCCTAAGCTAAATGAAAGGCGTCGCGCAATTGGAAAACCGCACTTTCGGTGGCCAATTTTAAAATTCACATCAATTTTAAGTATACCTTAGCTAAAATGTCACTTAAGGTGACATTGAAATATCGGCCCTCAGTAACACGAAAATAATATAACAAACTAAGGCCCAGTTTCACAATGTCTGGTCACTTTTTTGGTGACAACCAAATGCGTTCACAGTAACCAGTGGTTGAGGCATGTATCGTTTCACAGCACAAAAATGTGTGTTGGTCAATTATTAACCACTGGTTATGGGAAGAATTTTCGGTTTTAAAGATTCCGATGTGGGAAGTCGCAGTTGATTTTGACAAATGTCACAGCAACAACAAACGATTAAAGTTTTCGAATATTCAGAAAAAAATTGAAATTGGATGTCATTTCTACTATTCTTCCAAAAATCCTTGACATTTCTGATATTTGGTGTTGTAGTTTGGATTGTATTTTAACGGTAAGCTTTATAAGGAACAGTTTTGATCAATACATACACACTAGCATTACAACCCTTCGTGGGTTTTAGCTGCAAAGACGATTTGCCTCCATTGGTTTCTGTCCAACATGGTCTCTTTCCAGTTGTCAATTCCCATAGTCTTGAGATCTCTTATTATGTTGTCTCGCCATCGTAGTCGTGGTCTTCCTAAGGGTCGTGTTCCCCTGGGGTTATTTTCCCATACTGTTTTAATCAGTCTATCATCAGGAGCTCTTTGGACGTGTCCAGCCCATTGTAAACGCTGCGATTTTATACATTTTGTTATGTTTGGGCTTTGGTATAGCCGTTCTATTTCCGCATTTGTTCTTATACGGTATAGCCCTGTTATTGGGTCTTGGATAGGGCCGTAGATTCTCCTTAGGATTTTGCGTTCGAATCTTTGTAATAACAGTTCATTGTTCTTTGTCAGGGTCCACGTTTCGCAGCCATAACAGATGGTTGGTTTGATGATTGATTGATATATTCTGACCTTCGATCTTCTCGATAATGTCCTCGATCTCAGCAGACTCTGCAGGCCAAAGTAGCATTTATTTCCACTCTGTATTCTTGCCTTGATTTCTTCAGTAATATCATTATCTGATGTTATGATGGTTCCCAAATACTTGAACTGTCTTACACACTCAAAATTATAATTGTCCATCGTGATGTTCTGACCGATTCTATCTCTAGGACTCCTGCGGCTTGTATGCATATACTTTGATTTATCTTCATTTATGCTTAGTCCAGCTTTTTTGCATTCTTCTTCCATCCTTACAAAGCTCTCCTTAACTTTAACTGTGCTACCTCCGACTGCATCGATGTCATCTGCAAAGGCCAATACCATCTGTGTTTCTCGATTAGCGAAAATTTCTGTACTGATGTTTGTCTTTTTGATGGCCATGTCAAGTACGATATTGAAGAGGAGGGGTGATAGTCCATCTCCCTGTTTTAAGCCATTAGTCACTGTAAATTTTTCTGTTGTTTTGTCTCCCAGTCTTACACCGAGTTCTGTGTTGTCAATGCATAGCTTTGTCATGTTGATCAGTTTTCCCGGTATCCCTGTGTACTGCATCGCTATCCAAACACTATCCCGTATGATCGTGTCGTATGCCTGTCGGAAGTCAATGAAGAGCTGATGTACATCTTGGTTATATTCCCAGCTTTTTTCAAGGATCTGGCGGATAGTAAAAATCTGGTCAACAGTTGATCTATTGGGTCTAAAGCCGCACTGATATTCTCCGAGATTTTCTTCCGCGTATGGTGTTAATCGTTTTAGCAAGATGTTGGATAGTATTTTGTATGTAGAGTTCAAAAGTGTGATCCCTCTATAATTCCGGCATTCCATTCGGTCTCCTTTTTTGTGTATGGGTATGATTATACCTTTCCTCCATTCGTTGGGAATTGTCTCCGAATTCCAAATGGACACTATAAGCCTGTGGATTCTCTCGTGGAGTGCTATTCCTCCATATTTTAAGCATTCAGCTGGTATGGAGTCGGTTCCCGGGGCTTTGTTGTTTTTGAGTCGGTTGATTGCATCTATGGTTTCCTGGAGAGATGGTTCATCGATTCTGTTTTCTGCTGTCTGGTATGGTGGATATATTGTTGTTTGGTTTTCGGCGTTGTTCGGATTTAAAAGAGTTTCGAAGTACTTCTTCCAGGTTGATAACACTTCAGCTGTGTCTGTTATTAGTTCTTTATTATTTTTGTTTCTCAGAATATTTCCCGTTCTGGATTTATAGCCCTTCTTCTGGCGTGATGTTTCTTCGAAGAATTTCCTGCTATTATTTTGTCGTGCATTTTCTTCTAATGATTCTAGGCGTTTATGTTGCTCTTCTCTTTTCTTCTGCCTGATTATCTTCCTAGCTTCTCCTCTTCTTCTATTGTATTCCTGGATGTTTTCATTGGTAGGGTCTTGTAACATTTGTAGTCTGGCGTGGTTCTTTATATCTTGTACTTCCTTGCATTCTTTATCATACCATTTATTTCGTTTCAGCTTTCTTTTTTTTCCTATGGTTTTCTCTGTAGCCGATATTAATGTTGCTTTCAACATTTGCCAGTCTGCTTCCACGTCATTATCCTTCGTGCTCTGCTGTAGCAGTTTATTCTCCACCTCTGTTTGATATTTCTTTCGTATATCTTGGTCTCTCAAGTCATCCACCTCCCATTGTGCGCTGTTACTGGTCTTCGGTGTTTCTCTTCTGTTATTTCTAATCCTTAGTCGAAACTTTGCATGGACCAAAAAATGGTCTGAGTCTGCATCGGCTCCTCTTCTACTCCTTACATCCAATGCGTTTCTCCAATATCTTGCGTTCACTAAAATGTGGTCTATCTGATTTCTTGTCTTATGGTCATTTGACACCCAAGTTTCCTTATGTATGTCTTTGTGTTCGAACATTGTGGATATCACCATCATGTTATTTGCAGCAGCCAGGCCCGCCAGTCTTTGTCCGTTATCGTTTGTTGTGTTGTGAAGGCTATGAGGGCCGACATGTGGTCTGAGTGCTGTTTCCTTCCCAAGTTTGGCATTGAAATCCCCTAATAGAATCAGCATGTCTTGTTTTGGTATTGTGCTAATCGTATTTTCTAGTTGGTCATAGTTTTGATCAATATGAACGAAATAGTCTGTGGCGACTTGACCCTCATTTTTGTTATACATTTTCGCAGCTCTCGTTATCAATTTATTCCGGGACCTGATGGTTTTGGGTCGGCGTACTATATCTTTCTCATCATCTCTGAATGCATTGATGTCACATAAATCCATTTTGGGTTCTTGTAAACATTAGGCATCCACGTATTTTTCACTTTTCAAAGGCGAATTTGGAAAATTATCCTTCGTTTAACTATTCTAAAGAGAAAAACTGCTGGATGAATTACTTTTTTGTAGAAAAAACACTATCTTAGGCACATTGTTTCATACGAACATTTTCTTAAAATCTTGATTTGTTCCAGTTGTGGGTCATTGAAATGGACAATATCTGTTGTTCTCATGTACTACAGTTCCTCACGTAACCACTAAAGAAGTTACATATAGTTAAGCAGGAAAAATACATTTTAAAAATTTGATTCACAGAACATCCCGGTGAACTCGATATTATCAATAACAACTGTCAAGATTGTCAAGACACTAGACACTACTCACTAAATAACGACCGAGAGTGAAAAATACGCGCTGTTGCCAAGTTTTCCTTTTTCATTTATTTTTCTTTTTCGTTTTGGAGCCATTTTATTGATGTATATTCAGATGTCCATCATGCCGCCATATCTAAAATATCGTTTAGAAAGTAACTCTTCTCCGAGTAAAATGGTACGCTCCTGCCCAGCGTAGCCGGTGGATGTTCTCTTAAATATCGTTTAAAAAGTAACGCTCCTGCCCATATGGTTGTTTTTTTTTACTTTTTTATTATGTTTGTCATAGTACTATATTAAAATATACAGACAAAAACTATTGCATTCGTTTTCAAGAAGTTTGGGTAAGTTTGGCAACATTGCCTGTTTGCTCTAACATGTAGCTTGTATGGATTGTAACAATGTGACAAAGCTGTCACTTAAGGGAGTTTTTCTCACTGAATCCTGATAAAATTTTAATTTGTTATGAGATATTTTTTTTTGTTAAAAGCTGTTCATCCAGCATTTTTTTTAGTTGAAATTGTTCTATTAACACAAAACTATGCTCAAAAATTGTAAAAATTCATTAATTTGTGGATGCCTAATCTTTACAAGACCACTCTACTTGTGCTTATTTATTGTGATTGTTAAAAATATTGAATTTAGTACTGAAGAAGCAGGAGACAAACCTCAAAAAAGGGAGTGACTACTGCACTGTCTAGACAGATTCCCAATAAAAATTGCTGCACTGTCCAACATGCGCAGTGCGATGTCGAGCTAGACGGAACCGCAAGATACCGACAGTGCGGGAAGATAATAGGGAGTTTTTGAACCCTTTCTTTATTTCAACGTTATTAACGTATCCCGCTATACTAAGCATGCGCAGAAAACAAAACATTAATAACGGAGAGGACACAAAAAAGAGATTTTGAAGCTCGTATCTAACGTTTGACGTTGTGTCATCACCATGTAATCTCTGTCATCATAGTGATTAGATTTGTTGTGGTTTTGGTTGGACCAGATTTAATTCATACTACCAAATATAAGGTTTACATCTTATTTCACGTCCGCTTGGCAAAATGGCAAACGGAAATCATAATAATATGCTATCATCTACATTGAATTTCTGTTCAAAGTTACTTTCACGCCAAATTCAATGTGGATGGTAGTACATAATTTCCGTTTGACAAGCGGAAATCTGTCACTTCCACTTCGAAGTAATATTAAATGTAACTCAGGCGAAACCACGAGTTTCATGGGCAAAACACCGACTGGAATGATAAACAGCTGATCTCCATCAACATCAATTACACTGTTGCCAATCTGTAAAACATAGGATCAGTTTCTGTTGGATATTCAATAAAAAGACAGGAATCTTACAATTCCAGTGCAACTGTAGTCATTTTTAACAATTTAAGTTGTACTTTGTATGTTTCACGATTTCTCTGTAATAATTAAATAATACTGTATATCAATATGACAACATGAGAAAATAACCGACGGTTATTAAGCGAACGTTAATCGTTAATCGTTATCGGTTAATAACCGATCCGGTTAATTCCAGACATCTGCGCAAGCTCAGAATATCCGGCAACGTTAATAACGGGTCAAATAAGAGCTTCAAAAACTCCCTAATATTGCTGCGCTGTCTATCTTGAGGAGACAGTGATTATCTACATACAGCATGATTTTGTAAAGGAAGAAATAGGCGCAATAAAAATAAGACAAGCATTTTCCATCAACATGGGTCCGAAAAAGCGTCGTTTCGTTGATCAATGTGTTTGAATCTGAAAGTTTAATTTCTATTTTTGTTAAAAAATAATTAAATACTTGTCTAATAGTCTAATGATGAAAGTCTTTTGAAACAGGTTACTTATTATAATTTGATATTATTTTTTTAATTCCCTCAAGAGTTGAGAGCAGTTGAATGGATATATTTTTTTGTTTTATTGAGTAATTGCTTTTTATTAACACATCATATTCATCATCATATTTCCAGCTCGTCAATTTTGTTCGTAATAACATCATAAACATTTTACCGTTTAATTTCAAATTTGAGTTTCATGCAATGACAATTAAGAGTGTTTTATTTTGTTTTTGATATGATAGTTGGAGAATATATTTTTTTTTTAAGAAACAGAATAGCCGAAAATTGTGAAGACTATTACTGGACTGCAGCAAAACTACCAGTAAATGAATTCTATGGTGTAATTCAAAATTCACTTTTTACACGCTCGCGGTGGAATCTACCGACTGGCGTGTGTGTATCTTTGTTCTTCTTTGACCAGTAGATTTTCCTCTGGCCAACTTAACTTATAGTTAACTTGAATAGTAAGCTTTACTATCGAATGTGAAACAGTTTATCATCTTTAACTCAAGGTTAACTCATAACCACATGGTGACCAGACATTGTGAAACCCTAGGTAAGAGTAAAAATACAGTGCCATAAGATCTGCACGAATCTATATTGTTAAAATAAAGGCGCCATCTTGTAAAAATGTTCTCATCAACTCGAGAGAAGCTCAGATTGTTACAAAAGATCCATAATCGTGCTTTCAGAACTATTTTATCGTGTAATTTGTTCACTCCTAGCAAATTAATGTTAACCACACTACATTTATTGAATGTAAAACAAGTAATTATGTACAAAACTTTTAAATATTCAAAAACAATCTGGTTCCGAGTTACATGTGTAGAGAACTATGACTCGTAAGTGAAGTACATGAATATAATACGCGAAGCGCTAATGACTTATGTAAACACTACAAGACTGAATGGAACAAAGAATAGCTTATTTTTTAAAGGATCAACCGAATACAATAAACTACCATGTGACACAAAAAACTGTGATCATTTTAGTAGCTTTATAAACATCTTTATATCGTATGTGATTAATTGTAGCGTGTAAATAGATATTTTTTATTGTTTATTTGCTTTTTACACTTATATGTTATTTTTATATCTGTAGTACGCCTTCATTCAGCGCATATCTGTATATTATTCAATTATCATTGTCCATTGTATAGCTTTGCTAAATAAATAAATTATTATTAAAAGAATACTCGGTTGCCGAAGCATTTTTTTTCTTCTGCCAATCAACAGAATTAATTATGATATCATCATCAAGAGACCGACAAAAATTTCCCATAAGCAGGTCAGCCGGTGAGAAAAATATACCGGCCGGTCAATATTGTGAAGAGATTTTTGGTATGCCATGCACACTTGCGGTCGCTAAATTTTCATTTTTCGTGGTCAACACTGGCATGATTTTTAGTAGTTAAAATCCCTGAAGCGAGAAAATCAGGCAGCAAAATATGTCGTTGACTGCAGGTCTATAATGAGTATTCTCAAACTAAATATGATATTATTATATTCATGTTGTCAGGCATTTGTCGGGGACACTGGTTAAAAATGGCAATTTCGCGCGGTACACGAGAGCAAACAATGTTTATGGGATAGATACCATTTTCGGACGTGACGTATTAAGACATCATAGAAGAAGTATTCCATAGGTTTTCATAGTGCTTCAAATACCTTCTCAAAAGCTCTTGGAGTAGGTGCCAATAAAGTCGTTTTTTTTATATAGTCTGCTCATAAAACAGCCTGACGAATTTCAGACTCTTTTTCATCTTGCAGATCCAAACGAGGGGGCTTTTTCGGCAGACTGCGCAAAGGATTCAAGAAACGTCCAATGAGAAACCAGGACGATCTACAAAATGGTGAAATTGAGGAGTGTTTGATGAAACCAGGCACTGGCGAATCACCTATAAGGAACAATAGCAACCATTCCGGTAAAATCAATCATGAAACTGACTTTCTTTTGCCTAAATCTGAATAGGATAAGCGATCGGATGGGCGGCTTTCTGGTCGATATTAATTTTGTGCTCGCACTATTATCGAATACCTAATTGAAAAAAAAATGAAAATTATAGAAATGTGAATGGAGCTTCGGCGGCGAGAGAAATATACACTGTCTGCCATAATGTTGGGTACATATGTGAATTTTCTTTATTATTATTTTTGAGAAACTTGGTTCTTGGATAGTCGGTGCATGTCCGATAACCAAAAAATCAATGTTGATACATGTCATGAGTTCTTCGGCTTATCGAGAATTCGTGTAAAAGTTCATTTTGGTGTCAAAAAATGGGTTAACTCGACAAGATATCGAAACATTTTATTGGAAAAAGTGGTTGGAGCAAATCAGATGAAAAAAATTAAAAGTCATATTTTACCCTTTCCATTAAAATGAAATCGAAAATGATGATTTTATTCTAAAATCAACTTTATTCAACCAAACTACAAAGGTTTAATGTAAAATCAGTTGAATTTTCTATGAAATGAAACATTCAAGTGATATAAATTAAAAATTACCGTCTTGTCGTGTTCCCAACTGTACCCATGTTCATTTTCTCAAATTTTCTGACAATCAGAAAAATATTAATTGATTGACGAATATTCACTTTAGTTCGCCTATAGTTGAATCTTGAAAATAATGATTTTATAGAATCGTATCTACTGTGGAAAAACGGACATGGGTACAATTCTGTTAAGGACATGATCAGACGGTATTTATAAAATTATATCCCTTGAATTTTTTATTCGATAAGAAATTCGTCTGATCTGATAAAACCGATGAAGTCTAGTGGAATAAAGTTGATTTTAAGATAAAATCATTCGATTTTCCTTTTAATGGAAGTGGACAAGGTTCAAGGTTAATTGATAGTATTAAGGTTGCGTCGTTATACGTCCGGGTGTCGGACGAATCAGAATTCCGATTCGGTTCCGAAATTCGAATACACCTCTAAAAAAAAAGATAAAATATGGTTCACCCTTAACAATGAGAAGATATTTCACTGTATACCAAAAGCTGTGTAATAACTTACTCTCAAACACGTTTAAAAACGGCCGGCACTCGGTGGAAAAAGTTTTAAGATCCTGAAATACGGATATTAAACAGGAAGGTTGGTACAGAACCGTAATAAATGTCGAGAGTTACATCCATGTGAGTAGTATCCTTCTTATACCTGTTTTGTCCCGAATATGGACTCGTCAGTAAGGCAGCATGGCACCACTCAAGGTTAATTGATAAGTAAAGGTTGCGCCGTAACTAGGGAATCGGAAATTCACGAACGTTAACTCGAATCGATCACATATTGGTGACGTCACCGAGCTCCATCATTGACGTTCCTGTCATCGGTGTGTCATCCCAATGTCATAAAATATCCGTATTTAAAGGTCTTTTTTTACCGAGTGTCGGCCGTTTTTAAACGTGTTTGGGGGTTAGACACACAGCTTTTGGTATTCAGTGAAATATCTTCTTAGTGTTAAGTGCGTGATACAGTAAATCCGTCCTTTTCCTGATAATTTTGGGAAATACGCAAACACTTTTTTAATTCGTGGAGGTGGTCCTCAATAGCTTGACTCTGAGTTTTCGGGAAAATCGATGGATATCTTACCACGTCATCTTGAAAATAAGGGTTGTTGTTCTTGTGATTATTTCGGACGAGGACCAAAGCATCGTCAGTGGTATGCGTCGTTTATAACATAGGAAACGTCATTGTAATAGATGTTTTCAATTAAAGTCCTCAGAATGTGATAACTAATAATCAATAAATTTATAATACTATTTTCCACATTACAACACTAAAACACTTGAGTAAATGTAAATACAACAAAAAGCTGACGCCATTCGGTAAACCGCTATATCGCTGAGTTCGGCTCTTCTGTTAAAAAAAAACTTCAAGGAATGTGCCCTGTTTTTACTGGGGAACGGTACCATTTTTGCTGCCTTCAATGTGAAAAGCTTGATCGAGAACGCTGTATTTTCCAAATTTGGCGTATTTTTGCCGATCTGAGGGAGTTTTTTTTTAATACACTTCTCCAGACATGCAAGTCGCACTCCACTGTATGTACTAATAGCAGAGAAGTGATTTTTTTTTTATTTACTGATAACTGTGTGTCGGAGATTTTGCTCTGAAATAAATGAGGACTCTAAAACTAATTTGTATTCTTAAGAAATAAAACAGTGGCGTGTCATTTTTTTCTCAAAATTTTTTTGATCTGTGTGGGAGGTCACAGACACCACTGGTAGAAATAAGAAAAAAATGTCTGCATCAGAAAACGTCCCTTGATTAGTATCTGAAAACAAAATGTTTTCGGTTAGGTTATCAGAAAAAGCGCCTATTTGAAAAATAAATAGGTATTATTTTTATAAATCTTGTTTTTCTTTCCTCTTTCAGATACTTCTGATGATATTCTGGCCAAATACCGAAAACCCTTCTCTGAAAATAGTCCCGCAAAGACGTCTCAATCATCTTCAAAGAAAATATCCAATGCTAGTCATCCAGATGATAACATCAATTCTGAAACAAACTCTCTTACCGACATCAAAAAAAAGATTCGCATGGTTTTAGGAAATACCACTGAAGTACCACTGTATATTAAGCGCAATCCTTGTAGCATAAAAAACAAACTAGAAACAGTATTGAGGTTAGAACTGGGAAAATGCCGAAATCTGAGAGATTGGAGTAGCGCTGCTCGTGTAGCAGAAGCTCTACGATGTGTTCAATTGTTGGACGGAAAGAGGTGCTCAAAAGTGTTTGATTCTTTGAGGGCAGATTTGAGAACGAGGGTAACATATTTGAGGTATCTGGTGTCAAGTAAACAGGCTCTGCTGTTTACTGAGATGTATTTGGATACGTAAGTACTGGATTTATAGTTGAGAGTCCTTAAATCAAAGGCGGCAATTTTCACCATTAATCGTCACCTTTTGGTAAAGCGCAAAAAACTGCAACACTCTTCCTATTGCTTATTTTAAAATGATCATAGTTTTCAATGAATGAAAATGGTAAACTACATCAGATTTCTAAGTGATCTCATAATGGGTGTTTCATTTTGATTGGCGACAATTGGCTATTTAATTAAAAATAAACCGAGTTCGTAGTACCCAGAAAGATTTATCTTTTCATAAAAGAAATACGCTGTCTCTAGGTACACGCTAACTTGTACGTAAATCGGAAAGTTATATACACGCGAAATGTCATTGATTGTATTCTCCATACACACTAAAACGAAAATTCAAGATCCACATCGATCTATTGCAAGGGTACAGGGTGTCCCTCCGGTAACAAGCTCGATCTATATTATTATTCCTCGTGGAAAACTATACATAGGACGATTTTGAAAATTTGGCAGTATATCATATGACGATTTCGACTGGCCCGAATCTTCTCAGCTCGCACGCTCTGTGATCATGCATTTTTTTCGCTCCAGAGTATAAAAATCTAGCACTATATCGGAGTCAGTGCAAAACTATCAAGGAGCAATAACAAAGTAGAACCGCTCGAGAAATGATTGACTCTTTTGTTAAATTCGGCTGGGCTATAAGCTCAGCTAAAATATATCACTAGTCTACACACTTACCTCAATAGCTGAATACATTTTTACAACATTGATAGGTATATTTTGTAATTTTTTTGAAGTTCTCCTTATCGTTGAGAAGGATACTGATAAGTTCTTTACCTGACGAAACTTCATCCTTGCTACTACTAGATGAATATCACAAGAGATTTTTTTTTATGTTCCATGTATCAATCTATTATTGAGCAAAAAACACAAATAAACCACTTGAAAAAGATGCAGAATGCACAGAACTGATCATGTATGACAGTTCCAAAATAATTGCACTGAGTGCTAAGTTACGGAATCGCTCTGATGCAGCCGAGAAAAAACCAATCTGCACCGGGTCAGTGCAAAGCGAGTCGAACACGCACTTTCCATTCCTCTTGCTCTACTCTTACCAGTCGAAATTGTAATACTGTTCGAGTTCGCACTGAGTGCAGCTTAGTGCAGCCAGCCGAAACCGCTAATAGTCTATTGGGGCAGTCAAGCTAAAATATTTTTAAGATGATGGCACTTCGCTCATACCGGAAGTTGTTAACTTGCTTATTTTAAATAGAACACCCTATATATTATTATATTTTTGGATTCTACGTAAAATTCTAGGCAGATTTGATGTACCTTATGCTACTTATACCTAAGAAAATTGCATAAAGAATTGGAAAAATATAGGTTGCCTACTTTTCTTTGGGTACAACTATAAGGTTGCCAGGTACAAACAGGTGGAAAGGCGTTGTAAATATACCCTCATCTGTTCTTTGATTGTTTTTTTTTTCAAAGAAAGCTTATTTAATTCCCTATCCAACAGTATAGGGTTGCCTGATCAAAAGTGTGTCCCATCCATGGTTGCCTAATGTCAAAGTTAAATTTTAATTTTTGAGTTCTTTAAATAACTTTTGAAATAATAAAGCTATTTGGTTGAGATTTGGTATATAATGGTGGTTGGACACGCAAAATCCAAATCTTGTATGATTCTTGCTAGTAGGGGGCGCCACTTATATACCTTTTCACTCATTCAAATAGTCATAAGTTTTTGGTACACACCCGTACATACTTTTTAAAATGAAAAAGTGTTTTCTCCGTCTTTTTTACACAAAAAAGGTATACTTTGAAGAAGTGGCTGGGAGTAGCCTTTTTCAAGATATTTACACTTAAAGTAAAGCATGCAATGTGGTTTTCAATGGCAAATTTTGAAAATGAACATGAGGGGCATTGAAAACGGCGTTATCATGGTAATTATGACAGCTTGATTTAATATTCAATGTTTCTTAATAAAAAAAAACAATCTAATTTTATACAGGGTGTCCCTGAAAAGACTGTACAACGCTTGACCACAAATTCCTTGACCAAAAATAGGGCGATCTAGGTGAACTTACCTATATCCAAAATTGCTCCGTTCAGGGCCGATATTTCAATGTCCATTTAAGATTAAGGTACACTTAAAGGTTATTTTGGACCTTGAATTTGTCTTTCGTGAGAACCGTGTTTGAATTGCGACACTCACATTAGATCCTTAGCTTGATGAAAGGAGTGGCGCAATTGCAAAACGGCACTTTCGGTGGCCAGTTTTGAAATTCACACCAACTTTAGGTATACCTTAGCTAAAATGTCACTAAAGGTGACATTGAAATATCGGCATAGTATAATAAACAACAAGTAGCGACAGCTCCATATATCTGTGGTCAAATTTCGTTCTGTCTCAATGACAGAAATTCGCCTCATTTATACCCTGCTAACAATTTGGAGTGTAAAACTGTTTTCTAAATCAAGACTTTGAAACTTCGCATAAATCTTTAGACATACTGCATAGTGGGTACCTAATCGTATTGTATAACTTGATTGATAATTCACCTATGTATCAGTATCATTGAAGACATGGAATCGGCTACAGTATGGTTTTATTTTACATTTCATAAGGTTAGCAGTGTATAAATGAGGCGAATTTTTGTCATTGAGACAGACGAAATTTGACCACCTTTAGGTGTATGGAGCTGTCGCTACTTGTTGTTTATTATACTATGATATCGGCCCCAAGTCTACAGAGAGCGTCAAAGTTTCGAAAAAAATTTGGTTTTTCCTACATTTTTCAAAAACGTACAAATCGATTTTGATAATTTTTGGTACCTAGTCTTGGACCATGAAATTGCGTTTTTTGTTTCTATAGCGAATGGTTGTACTTGATCGGAAGTGTTAAAAAAGTGACTTCACATGTTGTTATTTCTTTTGATTTTTTTGAAATTGACTTTTTGATAATTAAGATGCTTTCATCTAATAGTTCAATGTATTGGGGAGTTTTTCTCTCTCTTGAGAAATTCCGCTAGTATAAGTGGTTGTGCCAGAAAAAAAATATTTTCAATTAGGTACACAGATACTTTATCATTGATTTATTTTTTACTAGCATAAGTACTCATCCCAGCAAATTTTTTCAAGAGAGGAAAAAACTTTCTTACACACTGTGTTATTAGATGAAAACATCTGAATTATCATAAAGTCAATTCCATAAAAAATCAAAAGATATAGCTGCATATTATGACGTCACTGATTTTTTATGGTGACTTTCTGATGATTCAGATGTTTTCATCTAATAACACAGTGTGTATGAAAGTTTTTTCCTCTCTTGACAAAATATGCTGGGATAAGTAATAATGCTGGAAAAAAAATCAATAGTAAAATATCTGTGAAGCCATTTGATTTTTTTTTTCTGGCACAACCACTTATCCCAGCGAAATTTCTCAAGAGAGAGAAAAACTCCCCAATACATTGAACTATTAGATAAAAGCATCTGAATGATCAAAAAGTCAATTCCAAAAAAAATCAAAAGAAATAACATGTGAAGTTACTTTTTTACCACTTCCGATCAAGAACAACCGTTCGCTATACAAAGAAAAAACGCAATTTCATGGTCCAAGACTAGGTACCAAAAATTATCAAAATCGATTTGTACATTTTTGAAAAATGTGGGAAAAATCAAAATTTTTTTGAAACTTTGACGCCCTCTGTAGACTTAATGAAGCAATTTTGGATATAGGTAAGTTCGCCTAGATCGCCCTATTTTTGGTCAAGGAATTTGTGGTCAAGCGTTGTACAGTCTTTTCAGGGACACCCTGTATATTTTTTTAACTTTTTTTATCATTTTTGTATCATCTTTTTATTTTTTTCTTGTTTTTTTTTAATAAGAAACATTGAAAATTGAGTCACTTCTCAAAATTACCATGACAACAACGTTTTCAAAGCCACCTATCACTTCGAGATCGGTATTGGAAATATACAGTGTGCTACAAATTCGAGGCCAAGTATGGGGATCTCGAAAACCGTAATAGATACAAATTCATTCAAATGGGGACAAAGTTGCGTTTTTTGATGCTCAACAAAATGTCGTTGTGAAAGTCAAGAAATTCCGACTACGTCCGAAATGATCCGAAAAAACCGAAATTTTTCAATATCGTTTTCATTTTTTTCTGACCTCGTTTGAAAAGATTTTTTAAAATAAATAGAACTTTTTCATTGCCACTTTTTGCCCTTTACAAGATAGCGTTATTAAATTGGAGAACCGACGTTTCGTCTATGAGCAGCTATGATCAACATTGTTTTTTTAAATACGGCCCTGGAATTGTTGGATTTGATTTTTGACACCTCAAAGGCAATTAATTAAAATTAAAGGGAATAGTGGGTTTGCAGTTACTCCATGATCTGCATGAGAAGAAGAGAATGGTCAGAAAAAAATTAAAACGATTTTGTAAAATTTTGTTTGTAAATTTGTATGAGGTTGTTCTTTAAAAAAATTTGTATTTTTGAAAATATGTTTTGCCAGTTAATGAAATATTTTTCAATGTTTTCCGTTTGTGTAATTTGAGCGCTGCGGCATGATTAGTTTACGATTTGATGGTAAATAATCATACACCACCAAAATAGGAGTCTTCTAAAATAGCGAAAAGATCAAAAAAATACAATAAAATGTACAGGGTGGGCATTTTATTACCGTAACCTATAATCACCGCTTCTCAGAAATTAACATCACAAAAAAAATGTTGATACAAATGTTTCTTCGTTCTAACCAGATTTTTAAATCAAGTTTTATCTATACATGGTGTCCCAAAAGTGCTACACCTATCGCAAAACCAGAAATTAAAATGGGACACTCTCTATATTTTTACATTTTCTGATTCCTTGACAGAAATAATCGTAAGTTTCATCAGAACTTCCCATTCAAATTTTGTGTCGTTTAGACAGAAACTGAGATCATAGTTTTTTCTTTCACCTACCTATCTTAGATCGTTAGAAAGTAGTGTTGTCCAGCTATGATTCCAATTTTATCAAATAATATTAGCTTCTAGCCTCACAACACGCTATTTGCTGAGGAAATAATTTTCAAAAAAAACTATATATCAGTTTTTTGTCAACCAAAACATGCTTTATTGTACAAAATACAATTATTGTATTAATCACAAAGCGCAAAAAAAAGAAGTACATAGTCTTGAAATCTAAAATGTGCCCACGTAAATAAATAAGAATATACAGGTTAACTCATTTAAATTTCTGGTGTTGTGATCGGTGCGGCACTTTTAAGACACGCTCTATAAATAAAACTTAAACAATACGGAGGTTTCATGAATTCGAAATTTAACAAAAATATATGAACATGTTTTTTAGAATTGCTCAAACAGTACTCTGTGAGAGTTTCAAGTCATTTGGTGAATTTGTCAATTTACTAGAGCTGTTTGAAATTTTGATAGAAATTTGAAACCAATTTCAATGGCGCGCTCTGACGTACTATTCTTAGCTTTTCCATCTTTCTCGATTAAACAGAGACAACCTTTGCCGATTTAGCGTGCATTCTGCGCGTTTGCCACAGTTTACGTTTCACTCCTGAAAATAAATGAGTGGGGTTATATAGAAACAAATCAAACATTTTTTATTGAATATTCCGAGTTATCAAATTGATCAACCATTAGTTTATTCAAGTTTGAGCCAAATTTTCAAATTTATTCAAGACTAAATCATATAATATTTGGTTAACAAGCATGGTCTCATGTGATTTCTGTGTCAATGTGGCAACACAGCGCTGGTGAGCGCCGTCTCCTTCTACTCCTAACCTCAAATTTTGTTTTGTTTTGCTGTTTGCTTCTCAGTAACTGCAAACTTTTCATTTTTTTATACGTTAAAACCTAATCAAAACCCTTCAAAAGACTTCATATATGTATATTCGGTGAAGCTCTCATTCAGTGAAAAAAAGGAAAAGCTTGTGTTTGTGAATCTGTGACAAAAATGAAGAAAAAGTGCTTTGTGCCATCATTGTTATCAGTGGCTTCCGGGTTTTATGCTCTCATATACCAGTGAAACAGTTTATATATTGCGTGACAATAAAAGGTAAACACTCATTAATGTCTTTTATTGTCCAAAATTCATAAACATACTCCAATACAAAGCTTCGTAACTTCTTAGAAGAAACACTTATTAAGTCACCTCGAACAACAAAATGTTCAGAAAGGATGAGGCTACAATATGTTAACATAAGAAAAAGTCCATCTGCACCTGTATCCGGTATACTACACAGACTGCTTTCCAGGATATTTCACGGAGTCGAGGCTTTTCAACTGGCTTTTTCGTCTCCAAAATTTTGAACACTCTATGGAGAACTAAGACAGGTGGAAATGGACATTCCATAATTTGTGTGTGTATTGGAATATGTTTAGAAACAATAATAACAGTAACAAGTTACAGTACCCAAATCACGGACGTGAACATTAAAAACAAGGTTAGGTTACCCACATGATATTGATGCGGCGTTGCCAGCTCGTTCGCAATTTACCTAATAGAGTAATTTGAATAAAACCGTTAGAAAATTAGCAGATATTTATCGAGTTTTCTAGAATAAATATGGATAAAAAAAAATGAAAAAATTGTTTTTCGCATTAGTATGCATCAAAGAATTCACAGAAAAAAAAAAAAAAATATCTCCCCATTAAAACATTTGGTTAAAACCAAGAAACTTGTCAAACAACATTTTTATTAAATTTGTAAAGTTGTTAGTTTCTGAGAAAAGGTATAGAGCACCCAATAAAATCCCCACCCTGTCTGTACATATTTTACTTACTTCTGACATGTCATGATTTTCATGTTTCTCTACTAATTGAAGAAGATCACCTATCTTAGTAGCCCGAAGTTTGATCAATGCTGGACAATCCATTTTGCAAGTTCTGAAATAAACATGGGTACATAAAGTAGGTATGTATGTACAGGGTGTCTTTTTAGAATGGCAAGGTGCCAGATTTTTTTTCCTAACATGTCAAATAAGACAGGTATCAGCTGTCAAACCTTACAACGCAAGAATGCTCATAACTTTGAAACAACCCAACCGATTGACGCGATCTTGGTCTCATATGAAAGAGCATGATCTGCACTTCAAAAAACTTTTTTGGTTCTGAATCTTTGACCTTCGCCGTCGCCGCTGTTTTTGAGTTTTTTCCAAAAAAATCAAATGTAATGGTATATTTATTTTTATATATTTTAAAAGGGGATACATTTTCCTAGAAAAAAAAAAACAAAAAAAATAATGTTTTTTTTTTATTTATTTTTTTATTTTTTTAATAGGAAAATCCATCAATAACGTTACCTAGTTACCATTTGCTGGTCACATATATCTATTAACTCGCTGGTCAAATTATGAACTGGCTCACGCATGACGTTCCCGCGTGACATTGATTGTTTAGGTTTGAGGTAGATCACGTGATGACTTCTGAGGTGGATGTGCGAAAGTTCATCTAGTTTGTTTTAGTGTCATGGTAACCGAGTTACCTAGGTAACCTATGAATTTTGAGGTTCGGACACGCAATGACGTCAGCGAAACCTGCGCGTAAGCATATTATCTTGTTTGTTATAGTATCATGCTCTCGACCTGGTAAAAACATAGTGAACAAGTTTGTCTCGCTTCGCTTCACTTTTCGACGCTGCCCGTCAGGCGATCGATAAACTTTGATCCTGCATCAGTTATCATTGCATTAAAAAACTGCAAACCATTTGTCAGTTTGTTTCCTGGCGATTTGGTGACCGAGTGGTGATTGCCATTCTTATCAGAAACTACACTCATGAAAGTCTTATTTTTAACCCTTTTCAACGCTTAAAAGAGCACTAAATATATATATTTTTTTTAATCATCAGAACACGTTAACTGACAAAGGAATTGTTGTTTTTAAATGCACAACTTCTTCTTCGATAACTGATGCATGATCAAAGTTTTATCAAATTTTAGGCGGTTTCCCTACTTTTGTCGGATAGTGTATATCGATTTGGGAGTGTAGACTTATTGTCTCTGATGAAATTAGGAAAATTTATTTCTGTTGCTTGTTCAAAAAAAATTTGTTTCAAGAGTTACCTCGCTTTGATATTGCCGTAATATTATGAGATCAAACACCAAGCCCTCTGTTCCAAAACGTTTATAACTTTTTCAACTCATTTGCCTTTTTTACTGGAAGACTGATTAAACCCACTTTTTAACATCCTTATTAACAGTATTCAGGGTGAGTTTTTACGTTTAGCACAGGGATCTGCAGATACGAGAAAGTTTAAATGGGCCAAAGATTTACAGTTTTGTAAGCTCTACTCAAAACCATTTCGAGTTTTGAAAAAGTTGACAGCTATCAAAAGATACTTCCATATAAACTGATTTTCCTAAAACATTCGTTTCGAACATTTTCTTCTACAATAAATATTCGCGAAGCGTTTTGGAAAATCACCCAGTCATTTTTTTTTCAATAATTGTCTTGACAGATGTCAAATTTTTTTAAACTGTAGCTTCCAAGATCCCTGCTACAAACATAAAAAAAAACTCACCCTGTATTTTCTAAACGAATTGCGAAAAAAGAACACATTTAGCCTTTTTTAGAAATGGCAATAAAAGCAAACCTACTTTTCTAGGCTACACGGACAAATCAAGCAAGACCGATTTCAATGTGAAGTTTATTTCGCTGCTGTTTGCGTGAAGGAGTTTCTGAGTGAAGAAGAATCTCTCATCAACACTTTCTGCAATGAATTCCAGAATTTAAGCTTGTCAGATGAAAAGTGTGACTTTTTGCACAGCTTCTACCTCAAGCTTTATGAAATGATGAATGGAGATCGAAAGTGGCAAGGTAAATATCTTCATAGTTAGATATGATTGTAAGATTTCGTAGCAACACTTCAAATTAGAACGAAATGAACAGCGTTCAGACAGAGCGAGTGAATTTTTCATTTCACGACTTAATAATAACTATTATTCTATACAGCCGATACAATTCTGCTCCACTCTTCCTCTATTCTCTTCCCAACCACAAAATCGACCAGCTACAAAAAATGGAGAACCGAGGTATGCGAGTGATTTTGGACTGTAACAGATTACCACCTTTGAGAATTATAAAGGATACCTTGAATATTCTAAATGTCAAAAATCGTTTTAGGTTGAATGTTGGTATTTCTATATTCAAATTGAAAAACAAAACATCGCCAAATCTATTTGCGATAAGGTCAAATTATTTAGTAATATTATTGCGTCCCGGAAAAAAAATGGAATTCATCTACATAATACTGATATTTTGACGAAATATGTGTTCAGCGGACTGACTCTTGTAACAGTTGGTGGAGGCGCCGGATATTTGTTCCACCACTACGTGTAGAATCGATTTGTACATTCTAGCGAAACTAGATGGCGTCGAACCTTCTGCGGGTTACTAGAATATTCTTTCAATCCTGGTGAGGGGATATAATTTTGTACTTTGTTCAAATTCAAGCATTTTTCTGTATATACTTGGATTTTTATTTTTTCAGGGTATCACATACTACTTCGTAAAAAATCTTTTATCTACAACTGTCAAAAAATAGTTGTTTTATGCAACCATCTATAGATATAAAATGTTCCACATATTACACGGCCTGAGAGAAACGCGTGGATCATAGTTCTTTATCCACGGGCAGGTTCTTTATTCGTGGTCAGTGGGCCAATCATAAGCGAGTATTACCAGTAACGCAGCGATCATTGCTCTTTATCCACGGGCAGGTTCTTTATTCACGGGCAGTGGGCCTAAACACAACTATTTTTGGCTTTATTTAGTGACTTTTTTTTCCAAATTTTTTGACAGTTGTAGATAAAGCATTGTATTTGACTCGCATATTATAATGAACATATTACACTCGAATAAAATTAATAACAGGCGCCTTCGGCTCGTGATATAAATATTAATCTCGTGTAATATTTGGCCCATTATATGCTCGTTAAATAAAATACTATTTAAGGCTCAGAGTTCCGATCTTTCGAATAATAAAGGGAGGCAGCGGTAGGACGTGAGGTTGCCAGGTGGACTGTAAAAGGCGTTTCTACATTCGTCTCTCGCATATCCTCCGGTACACCGATCTGAACAAATTCAGAATTCGATCGTATTGAGACAGCATGAATTCCAGGGCCTGACGCGTTATTTTATTTGCCGGGTTGGACGGTGTTTCTCTTATTGTAGTTCGGTGATTTTATTAGTGATTTTTAAATTTATGCCAATTTTTTTCTCCTTTTTTTTCCAAGTGCTGTCAAACAATGATTTGTGTTTGTGTAATAATTTACTCATGTTGAAAATTTCATCTGAAACGGATTTAAAACAAGACAGGTTTTATTGCGGAAAAAGAAAAGTTTTTCAGTTTCCTCAAGGATTCATCCTAATGGAACAAGTTGTCTCCAAAGAATGTTGTTTTCCACTTCGAACATTTCATACAGGGTGTCCCAAATTTGAGTTTTTTTTTATTGTGTTCAAATTGGCTGCTCTGTAAGTTCTGTTTGGGATTTGATGAAGAAATAAAAAAAAATACATTTAGTGAGGTTATGTTTGCATGATTTAATCATTTTCCTACGGATTATCTTTGAACAATTATTATGTAGATTCTATTTGGGATGTGATATATGTAATTTAGAATTCAAGAAAAAGATTTTGATGAGGTTATGTTTCCATAATTTCGTTATTTTTCAATGAGGGCCTGTTTATCAGAGTCACCCCTGGGCTAGCAATAACCTTAGAATAACCTCAAAATGTTTGACATTATTTGTCCATTTGGCAGGGCTAAGTTGACCCAGGGTTAGGGTTAGCCCGCTTTTAATAAACTGCCCCTGAATCTTGTTAAAATTGGGCAGGACCTACAATGTGTGTGATCTATGGGAATAAGTTGATATATTTTTAATTTAGTGAGGTCATGTCTGCATGTCGACCGGTGTACCAATTCTGGGACCGATAGAATGGTCATATGGGAGAGATAAACGATCACCTCCATATAATTTTTCGTTCACTGTCTTTCTCTTTCTCTCGATATGACCGTTATATCGGTCCCAGAATAGGCACCCAGGTCTGCCATACCATATCCGACGACCTGGTCTGTGAGCGATCTGATATGTCGTGTCCACACACGGACATACCAAGGTCTTTCACCGACGACGTATTTCACCGACCGGGTCCGTCGTTCCGCACTAACGGGCGGTCGAAGTATGCAAAATTAGACAGACACTGTCCGCTGCATACCAAGTCGCTCAAAATGTCGCTCCGTGTGTGGGGCCCTATTATGCTCTGGGGCTGTGGCTGTGAAGTATATTGTCGAATGGAGAATGGAGGGGAAAAGTCGAATGCCCGGTGATGTGTAAATGGATGGATGGAGCAGATCACACGAATATTTTGTTTTGTGATTGGATTTGTGGATTATTTTCCATGTTGTGATTCTTTTTAGACGTGCAAATAAAGGGACGTGCAATACTAGTGGCTGATTGCACCAACCTATTTTGAGGATACTTAACGCTAAGGGCCCCTGACTTGACAACTTTACATGCAAAACTGTCAAGTTAAGGGTCCCTTAGCGTTAAGTAGGGAGTCCGGCACTTGTCTTAACCGGCAAATGTACTAACGAGCAAATGTTCTACTCATGTTGCCGGTTGTTTGCATTTTTCTCTTGCGTTCCGAAATCCGGTATGTGCCAATTGCGCGTGGTGGCATTTGTACGAAAATGCATCTGTGCTATTTGTGCGAAACATATCCTACGGCATCGCGTTACTCGCGTTCTGTTGTCAAATTGTGCATTGGTTTTTCTCAGGCATTGGCGCGATCATAGAAATAACACTAGTGTGTATTTGTGTGTAGTGTTATTTCTATGGGCGCGATCAACGACTTCGACGTCGTTGGGCGCGATTCATGTTGCCATGCACTTTCCAGATAACCATTTGACACATTCATTTCACACCAGCAGGTTCTTAGGTTTTTTTTTCTTCTATTTATGTTTTGTGATTCCTTGGATTGGATAGATGGCTGTTTTCTGTTCGTAGGGATCTAATATATTTAAAAGTTGATGTCATTCTCGATGTCTTATATGTCTCCACAGCAAGTCACAGCATTGTATGATTCCATCATTGAATTAGCATAACTAATGTTGATGAAATGTACATTTTTATATTCATAATGTTTGTAGAAGAGAAAAGAGTGTGAATCTGTGAAAGATTGGACTGTTGGACTTTGGACTACTCGTTTTGGTTTTATATCAAGACCGGCCGGTATGGTTTTAGGCATACCTACCTAGATGTTTTAGGAATATCAAACTGGTGGATTGAAAGAAGTACCTATGTAATTATAAACTTGTAGGTAGTAGCACCTTGAATTTATTTTTGAAATCAAAAATATGCATATAACTTTTCAACAATGCTTATTCCTTGTTGCCTTCCACTTATTTTTTTCATCAGTTTAAGGGGTGTGTGTTAGTTTGATGTGCCGTAATTCCCAAGACGCATTCCTGAACCAAATTCAGGTAAAAAGGTTTTATAACTAACGTGTCCTAGATATACTTCCTACACCTTTTTCAGAAATAAAGATCACATTATATTTTTAAAGCCGAGCAGGACATATTGCTACATTCAGTTCATGCTATAAAAGACAATAAATCCTGGGCTTTGTGGTGACAGTCTCGGCCAACAGCTGACCTAACATATCGTCCAGCCATCTTCTCTGTGGTCGTCCTCTGCTCCTTTTAGTTTCTCTTGGCCGCCAGTGGGTAACTTTGGTTGTCCATCTGTCACTGTCTTGCGACATGTCCTACCCAGCTCCATTTAAGTCGTGCCACTCGTTCTGCCACGTCTGTAATCTTGGTTCTTTCCCGAATCTCCTCGTTCCTTATTTTGTCTCTTAACGAAATTCCGAGCATCATGCGTTCCATGGCTCTTTGTGTTGTTCTTGATCTTTTTACACTCTTTTTTGTTAGGCTTATGGTTTCTAGGCCATATGTAGCCACTGGTAAGATGCATGAGTCGTTAACTTTTTTCTTTAGGTTTATAGGTATGTTGTTGTTCCCAAAGATGTATCGCAGCTTACCAAACGCTGCCCATGTGAGTCCTATACGTCTAGTAACTTCTGCTGTTTGATTTGGTTTTCCTAGCATGATCGTATGGCCAAGGTATGTATGTCCAGCGCTATATAAGGGTCTGTTTGACTCATTATCTTCGTTTTTCCAATATTCATTCTTAGTCCGACTTCTTTGGCTGCTTGGTTGAGTTGTTGCATCATTTCCATCAGCTCCATATTGGGTCGCTCGAAATTAGGACGATATCGTCGGCGAACCGCAGGTGATTGAGATACACCCCGTCAATCTTTATACCTTCCGATTCCCATCCAAGTTTTTTGAAAACGTCCTCCAAAACTGCAGTAAATAGTTTTGGAGAGATAGTGTCACCCTGGCGAACTCCCCTGTACATTTTTATTTTCTTGGTGATTATTTCTTCGTTGATCCTGACGTGGAATGTCGCATTCTTGTAGATGTTTTTGAGTAAGGTGGAGTATCTTGAGTCTCGGTTATCTTTTCGATTAAGGTTCGCAATGTTTGTAGGTGATCGATGGTACTGTATCCGCTTCGGAATCCGGCTTGTTCTGCTGGCTGGTTAAGTTCAAGTTTTTCTGTTAGGCGGTTGCATATGATTTTCGGTTAGTTAGGGTATTACTAAGTGGGACAAAAAATATGTTTTCACTAATAAAAAACTCAGTTATTGAAATATCGAGCTATTTTTTTTTCAGTATATTAAATATATTGTTGTAAGCTCACATTGAAATATTTCATGTAAAAGTTTTTAAATGGCTATGGAAATTGTACTGTATCACTTAGTACTGGGTGTCTCAGTTAGCACCAAAAAAAGTACGAGGTGAAACAGGGTAGGCTGTAAAGTGATACATACACAGGTGAGCGTAAAAACACATGTAAGTTAATCCCGAAATTATACATGGTTGATAGCCTTTTTTGTACTTCCAGGTACTGGATTGGGTAAAATAGCGGAAATGTCCTGTCAGGTCAATTCAACTTTCATCTGGAACTTGTTTGAAAACAAATGAGTTGTTCCCTTTTTGACTATTTCTGAAGATATAAGGAGCAGCAAACACATTTTCTTATTTCTAAATAACCTTTGCTACATAGAAAATTCTTTTTTGAAATTTAATTAACAAACATTTTCATTCCAAAACGATTTCAAAAAGATGGGCATCTGATTATCTTCTAGCGAGTCCAATTTTCTGTTTCCGATAGCTCCTCATATTCAGGACACTCATATCCTCTTGACTGCTATCGCTTCAAAATTGTTTTTTCTAATGTTCGCTTTTCAGCTTTCAATTTACTCCGATTATCCTTTTCTTTATGTTGTGAAGTTTCAATATTATTATTCATCTCATTTTATGATATTTTTAACATTGCCTTTTCAACTAGTTTGTATTTTTCAGGGGTGAATTTCATCGTTATAAATAAAGTTTTACCATAAAGCAACATACGGTACTAAGTGAGGAACTGTCTCACCTTGTACCGTGCAACATGTCTTACTTGGTACTTCAACACACAAATATAAAAATTTATCGAAACAAAAAACTAAAATGTTATTTTCGCTACAGATGCACGCCAAAAGTTAGATTATATTCCAAACTTCAAGATTAAGTTGATAAATCAAAGAAATATGCATTAACTGGAGCATCACAAAAGTGCCTAATGATTGTGTATACTTACTTGAATTTGATGAAATCCATTTTTTTGAAATAACTTTTATGGTTGTGGACCTTTATCGCTATAAATTCACACGTGGGTAGCAAACAACTAGTGGTAAACAAGGCATGCGCGTCGGCAAAAGGGAGAGCGTAATTCACAAAATATTCCGGTTGTCTCACCTAGTACACTGTCTCAGTTAGTACCACCCTCCCCTACATTTCAAATGACTTGAAAATCTATATACGTTTTTTACCCAATATTTAAAGGTCGATCAGCAAAAAAAAAATGAATGAAAACAGAACCCGAATTTTGCCACATAATCGAAGAAGGATAAGGGTGTTACAGCAATCCTCTCTCACTCGCCAGATAGACAGAGATTTTGAAACTTGGCATACTTCAATTAGTTCAATTGCTGTCGAAATAGGTACTACTTTTTAATGTCACTGACGTACTTCTAGTAGGTATTCAAGATGGCGGCTGGGCGCCATTTTGAAACATTTTTTTAAATGGAAAGGGGGGTCGTGTGACACATCATTGGATAGGTCGAGTAGATTATTGTGTGAAAATTTCATAGGATTAAACGCATCCGTGCGGATATAAGACAGCCTGCCTAACTTTTAGTTTTTAAAAATGTTTTTTTCTAATGTCGATATTTCCGAAAAAGTCCGTCAGGAGTTCTCAGACAGATTATTTCATTGTTTGGGGGTCAACGGAGGACATTTTCAATATTTTTCACAATAAAAATTGAAGTATGCTTTCTTTGTTCTTATTTCACGAATGTCTTTTATCTTGTTAGTTTGACAGTCTGTCATCCGCACGGATGCGTTTAATCCTATGAAATTTTCACACAATAATCTACTCGATAAGAAAATCCCGGCAATGACATTTTTGCATCTCAAAAGCTATCCAATGACATTAAATAAAATTCTTGTCAAAAAATGTGAAAATGTGTCGGAAAAAATTGACAGTGGACAGTACCTTTTATTAAAATGACAGAATAGCTCTTGAAAAGTTGAGATGACAAAGTGTAGACCATTTTTGTCTATCTTATACCGTTTGAGTTTTATAGCATGTCAAAGATGTGAAAATGTCATTTATAAAACGCGATAACTCGAAAACGGCTGAATTTAGGAACATTATGTTTATAACAAATTTTGCTCAAAAATATAAGGAGAATTGAAATATTTATCAATATACAGGGGGTTCCATTTAAAAAAATGCAACTTTGGTCTACCACAACTTTATGCGCGACGCCGTATATTCCAATTTATCACTGATATGTAGACTTTTAAAAGCCCTACAACTTTTGTGTAAGACACTTTTTGCTAACCCCTGTACATTTTGAGATAATCGACCGTTCTGGTACTCTATCCTAACCCTGAATAGTATTTGCACCAATGTCGATCTTTTGATAAAAATTGGTGTTGGGAGGTTTCTTGTCATGCAAAACTTGAATTTTTTTATTTTTCCTATTAATTACAGCCGTAACTTTTTTGTACGTGCCTGTATTATATTTTTAAGTAAAAAATCAGATTTCTTCATCATTTTTACGCAGAAAAAGTATACTTGTTAAAAGTCGCTAAGTGTAACCATTTTCGAGATATTTGGATTTGAAATAAAAAATAAACGTGATTTTGGGATTATCGTCGAGCAAGGTCTTGCATTTTTTGACAAAAAAATCAGGATGAGTCTCCCTTGTTGAAAATAAGAAGAAAACTTTCCATAGACATGTGTCCGGATATGCTCCGTTACGCTACAGGTTGTTGATTTTTTTTTATTTTCTCCATTTTTTTATAATATTTTAATAAAAATTGTTGTTTACATCACTCATCAGTTGAATTTTATCTTTTTACTAAAGATATGTAGCATTCATACGAATTAATTTATAACTTTACCTCCGCCATTATTTCAAAATCAGATATGTATTTATTATTTCAAATTCGAATATCTCGAGAATGGTTGCCTGTAGCGACTCTTAACAAGTTTACTTTTTCTGCGTAGAAAATACAAATTAATCTGTTTTGTCAAAAAAGTTATGGCTGTTAATAATTGGAAAAATAATTGTAGGTAGCGCCCTCTACAAGTTTGACCCAAAAAATCCCTAAACACCAATTTTTATCAAAATATCGACATTGCTTCAAATATTATTAAGGAAAAACAATAATAAAACTTCAACACTCTGTAATGAAGCATTTCCGGATACGTGTTAAAAGGAAGTTTTTTTCTTGTTTTTAGACTGGGAAAGTCATACTGATTTTTTTCGTAATATTAATGAAACACCCTGTATATTGGTGGTTAGTTTGAGTTAGTCCTAATATAAATTAGGGTGAAGATAAAGCTCGAGAAATACAGTTTCTGGAAATATTTTTTTTTTTTACTTTCACAACAGATTTTTCAAAACCAAACCGACATGTTCAGTCTGAATAATTTATTTGTGTTCGTATCATTCTAGATGAGTAGTATTTTCATGATACTTGAAAAAAGTTAAATTAATTTTCTATACTCACCCATATCATTTTCAATACGTCAGAGTTAAAACATTTCAATAATTTTTTGACGAGATGCATATACATATACAGGGTAAGTGTTACAACGTGAAATTGTAGATTCGTTATTAATAGAGAAAAAGATTTTTACTCAACGGAAATTTTCCGCGGGCTTTCGTTTTGGATATAAAGGGTGTCAAAGTTATGAAAAAAAAAGTTTGTACTTTACTTACTTCTAAACCACTTGGAATATTTTTATCAGATTTGGTACAGTGTCGAAGCTTACTAGTTAGTATCATTTTATTGAAAAATTGATTGAAAAAAAAATAACCAGTGGCGTAAATATAAGACATTCTGTATCTCGAAAAAGAAAGCCCGCGGAAAATTTTCGTTTAGGAAAAATCTTTTTTTTTTTATAACGAATCTACAGTTTTACGTTGTAACACTTACTCTGTTACACCCTGTATAATAAAAATCACTATTAATAAATATAATGGAAGGTATAGGTAATTATTATTTCAATTGATTGATGAACATAAATATTCAGGATTTTTGATTGGCATTGATGAGATACTATTAGGTATGGAATATTAGATCTACATTCATATAATGATACTGTTATTAATTAATTTTTATGTTGAATCAGGCTTTCCCAGTCCCAGTAGACTCAGACTCAGACCCAGTAGACTGGTCCTTTTACAGCCTATATTCTAGAAATAACCTATTTCAATATTTTGACGATTAATTAATAAAACTCAGGAATATATTTATTAGGTTTATTATTCAGTATTCGTCCTTGCCTTTTTCCGTCTTCCCAATGACGTAGATTGGAGAGGAATTCTAGCTTTCCTTCTTATTCTGACTTGTACCTATAAATTATCATATTTTATTCAATTATCATTGTAGAATAGAATATGCCCACTTGTATGGTTGTGACTTGTGGCGAACAGCGAGTTCACCTAATAAGTAAGTTTTTGAAAGCAGTTTTGACAAAAATGGTCTACTTATATTATATGAATCAAATTCTGATACCTAGGTCTGTCTCTATCTCTACCATGATCACCAGAAACCGAGCATTTGTATTTAAAGTTTTTTCTACCACTCATAATAAGAGCTGTAGGTGGGGGTCAAAGTATAATGAATAACCCTGTACATGTACAAAAAAAAACAGATTCTTATTAGGGCTACGTCAACATGCATTTAAAATTCAATATGTAACATACGTTGTGTGGATCAACCACTCAAAATCAAAATCATTTTTCCTTGAAAATAAAAAATGAAACTAAGGGCCGATATTTCAATGTCACCTTAAAGTGACATTTTAGCTAATAAGGTATACTTAAAGTTGATGGAATTTTATAATTATTGGCCACCGAAAGTGCCGTTTTTCAATTGCGCCACTCCTTTCATTTAGCTAATGATCTAATTTAAGTGTCGCAATCGAAACAAACGGCAGACAAATACAAGGTCCAAAATAACCTTTAAGAGTACCTTAATCTCAAATGGACATTGAACTCTCGGCCCTAAGATTAAGGTACCTACACTTAAAAGTTATTTTGGACCTTGAATTTGTCTCCCGTGATTGCCGTGTTCATATTGCGATACTTAAATTAGATCCTTAGCTAAATGAAAGGAATGGCGTAATTAAACGGAACTTTGGATGGCTAATTTTAAAATTCACATCAACTTTAAGTATACTAAAATGTCACTTAAGTTGACATTGAAATATCGGCCCCAAGTCAAGTATAATATCAATGTGATCTATACTTCTACATATTTTTTTTTCAAGTAACCTACGAAGCAATATTATATAGGTATTCCTTTTACAAAAAGTGGACAGTTCATAAAATATTTTTTTGGAATACAAGTACCTACTTCTATAGTCACTGTAAATTTGATCAAAAGTTATAAAAAATAAAGGATAATGCCCATGGTTTTCGTTGTACGTGATTTGCATTCAGATCAGGTAGTTTTAAACAGCTTAAACATAATGGAACTCAAGTGTCATACCACCTTGCATCTACTTTAATCTCGACTTTAATCTATATGCTTTTGAGATATTTGTGCCCGCACTAACCGCCTCGTGAATAACAGAATTGGAAGGTGGAAGGAATACATTCAACCTCAACTACTGACATTATACCCATTCTATTGATATTTTTGACAATTTAACTACCTTGAAACATCCTCATATAGTACTATTAGTCTATGCAACAAACTGAAAATCCTACTTTACTTTGAAGTGCCAATAATAAGTAAGTAAACAATCAAATCAACAGCTGATCACAATCACATGACATGTTGAATGCATCAAACTCTCAAGAGTGTCAAGTCAATCTGGAGTGGCTCCGCCTTTTTCGGACAAATGAAAAAGCTGCCTGAGAAAAGTAGAACATACAATTTGGCAACAAAACCCGCTGACGTAGGATATTTTTAGTACATTTGCCTGTTAGAACTTTTGCCTGGTAGGACAGTCGCTATGGACCCGTTAAGTATCCTCAAAATAGGTTGGTGCAATCGGCCATAGGTATATAATTTTGTATTGGTTCCATCACCTAGGAAAAAAATATAACTTATGATCCCAAGCTACAGAAAACTTTGTAGTTATACGTACTAGGCGATTTTGCTGTTTATCTAAAGGAAATTGCAAATTTAGGTATAATATCGTCCCCCTAAACACGAATGTGCGTATCTGGCAAAAAATAAAACAAAATATCTATACTTATTTCAGAGTCCTCTAGTCTCGAGTGTTGCAGAGATAAAATAATTATTTTTTGAAAAACTGATTCAGTTCGATCACGAAAATGTTTTGAAATTCAAAATAGTTGCGCATAGAGAAAATAATAAATTTTTATTTTATCTATGTAGTTGCGTGTAAGGGACATGACATTTGTAGGTTAAATGTCACGTCTAGGCAGGAACGGATTTTAATCGAGGTTGGGCCACAATGTTGCCGTTTCTCTGTTTGTAGTGTCGGTTGGGGTTGGCATAGGATTGAGATTTCAATTTTATCAATATGGGATAGGATTGTTAAGGTGAGTGGAGGAGGTTGTTTGTCTATTTTGATATTTCAATTTTTGAGTCTTGTATCATATCGGAATCCAGAATCATCATATAAAATAGCTTAGTTTCGTGATTTGATTTTGTTATTAAGCATAAATCTTAGATGGATAATAACTATAATAATTATTGTGCAGTGTGCTGTGTGTCAAAAGTCAAAACACATTTTCAACTAAAGGGAACCTAGTTTACATAGAACAGAGTGGTCAATTTATCTTGTCCACGTTTTAAACCTGTCTGGCTCGTCATATTTAATGTCTTATAGAAGCGAAGAACCAAAGAATATGTTGTAGGGCTACCTGTCAAGTTTTTATTTTGATATCAAAACCAATGATATACAGGGATTTAAAAAAGCTATTCACCTAACCGACTTTTTTTTCAAATGGAAAGGGGAGTCGAGAGATACCTCATTTTAGAAGACTCTACATCCTCATTACACCCTGAAAGTTTGAGGTCGCTGTTTCGTTCCAATTTTTCAATTTTGGGCCAGCATTATTTTCCAAAATGACACTCAAAATTGACGTTTTGACATTCTCAGCTGTCACTACTGTGTTGAGAAATGCAGAACGTGCCCAAATATTTTGTTTTGTTCGTTGAATCATCAAGGACACGAAGTACTATTCACATTAATATTTATAATTTTTGTTTCAATTAAAGTTGAACAACATTTCAATCCCCAATATATGAGAACGGTCTGCATTTTTCAACCAGTAGTGACAGATGAGAATGTTGCATTGTTATCAGTTATCACTTGAAACGCCGATATCTGGGAAACAATGAATAATTAAGGCATAATAATACCGTTAATGGAGAAAAATATGTGTTTTTTTTTATTGACTTGACTGAATCTTACACCCAATATCAATTTTGTCAAATGAATAAAATAAAGATTGTCCATTATTTGTAACCAATAATGTGTGAATCACGCACATCGAATTTTTTCATTTCGATTTTGACGACCGCTTCAAAATAAAGGTAAGTTTTATTTTTTTATGAAAAGAATTGTTTTTATTTTTTTTATCAAATCGCAAATATAACCTACATACCTTATTCGAATAAAATCATTTGGAAAATAACAAAACTATGCAAACATAACCTAAGTAACTTGCTATGTATTTTTTTTTCAATTCCCTAATTAGATCCCAAATAGAACCTACATACCTAATTTGAATAAAATTTTTTGGAAAATAACAAAACTATGTAAACATAATCTCACTAAGTTATTTTCTTTTCAATTTTTTGATCAAATCTCAAATAGAGCCTTCATACCTAATTTGAACAAAATTCTTTGGAAAATAACAAAACTATGCAAACATAACCTGACTATGTAATTTTTGTAAAAATTTTTTGATCAAATCCCAAATAGAGCCTACATACCCAATATAAACAAAATCCTTTGGAAAATAGCAAAACTATGTATCATAACCTCACAAAGTTATTTTTTCTCAAATTTCCAGATCAAATTCGAAACTAGAACCTACATACCTTATTTGAACAAAATCCTTTAAAAATTAACAAAACTATGCTCTCTTTAACGAAATCTGAAAGCGGTACCGTTACATCGTTACATTTGCGTTACATTTTTTGCAGTTCACTCCCCATTGCCGACAAAATATCAGAACGCCGCAAAACAAGTTTCGCTTCAAAAATAGATGCAAAGACAAGATAAAACGAAAAAAAAAGTTCGCATAAACAAATTGAATTAATTTTCTTTTTATTCAATTGATTTCAATTATTAAAAAATCATTGTTTATTATATTTTTTTTCCTCTCATTTCTCTAAAAAGGGCTGGCGTTCTATGGCTAATAACCAGCTTTCTCTTTGTTTATCTTCGTTTGGAAGGTTTTTCTAGGAGTGAAAGTGGTTGTATTTTTACAATCTGGCACGATACAATAATGATAAACCATTATAAAACTTGACTCAAAATCATACACAAACCACAAAACACATACCAATAATAATAACCAGTTTCCAAGAGAAACATAATGAACAAAAACTGTACAAGGAAAAATCTGGCCCTGGACGACACGCCAAACGTCAGCAATCCGCTGATGAAAAAACCTTCCACTCAATCGGAACGCAACTTAGGCCGATTGCGTCACTCGCCGTTTTCGCGGGTATTTGGCCACTTCGAACTTAAGTTATTTATGACGACGTTAATATTTTTCGTATGCAAAAAAAAATTTGTAGGGATACTTTTCAAGTCTAATTGATCATTTTGATGCAATAAAAAAAATACGTGCAAGGGGCCTATTGGGTTCGGTTTGGACTTGGTGAGGTTACCTTTGCATGATGTCGTTATCTGATCATTTTGATGCAATAAAAAAAATACGTGCAAGGGGCCTATTGGGTTCGGTTTGGACTTGGTGAGGTTACCTTTGCATGATGTCGTTATCTTTTGAGATATCTTGTTCAAGTTAGGTATGAAGGTTCTATTGAAGATTGAATCGAGAAATTCAAAAAATAAATACAGGATGGCACATTAGTGTGTGGAAGTCCATTTTCTCCCTTGTCAAAAGAGATAGGAAAACATTTTCAAGATAAAACTTATAGGGTTCCAGCAGGGTCACAATTTAAAAATATTACTGTGTATACAGAGTGTTCTAGGAAACTGTGGCATCAAAAAATACACTTTTTTTAAATAGCAACCCCAACTTTTGATTAGAGATGTGGATTCAGCGTAATATTCTACGTATGATACAGTGGTTTTATTTGCGAGAACGTGCAGTGTTGTCAGGCTACCTTACTAAAATTTAGGGAAAAACATTATGTTGGTAAATTAGCTACAAAAACAAAAGATTAAAAATTGAATCTTGCAAATACAGTGTGTCCAGAATAAAATGATGTACGTGGGGATATCGGAAACTACAGGAGATACAGTATCGGTTAAATGGAAGAAAAGTTGCGTATTTGCGTGCCCAAGAATAATCTCACTTTGGTTTGTTTTGATTCGATACCGTAATGGAGATACAGGGTGAAACAGAAAAATGGCCATTTTTTAAATAGCACAATATTTCGGTTATTATAAAAGATGAGGTATTGAAAATTTCTGGATCTGGGTAAGAAGATACGGTGATTTTGAAAATTGTGTCGAAAAAATTGTAGGCCCACTATGTTGCTTCCGGCCGAAGTCAACTTTTGTTTTTCTTATGGGCGCCATATTGAATTTTTTCATTTTCAAAATCCGCATTGAAAATGATTTTCAAAAATATGACTTTCATAAAAAAAAACAGACATGACTTTGGCTGGACGCAACATAGTGGGCCTAAAATTTTTTTGACGTCGTTTTTAGAATTGTCGTATCCTCTTAACCATATCCTAAAAATTTGAAAGTTCTAGCATTTATAATAAGCAAAATTGTGTGGTTTCTTCAAAATTTGCCTTTTCCCTTTTCACCCTGTATCCACATTACGGTATCGATTTAAAATAAAACAAAGGTGGAATATTTTTGGGCATACAAATATGCTGCTTTTCTTCCATTTACGCAACGTCGTATCTTTTAAAGTTTCCAATATCCCCATATAGTGCCATAAACATCATTTTATTCTGGACACACTGTATAAGCGTATTTTCAAAAAAATTGAAATTTTTCAAAATTGTTTTCCTTTTTTTTCTGACCACATTTGAAGAGTTTTTTTGAAATGAATGGAACTTCTTCATTGCCACTTTTTGCCCTCTACAAGATAGCGTTATTGAATTGAAAAACCGACGTTTCGTCTATGAGCAGCCATTATCAACTTTGTTTTTTTAAATACGGTCCTGGATTTTTTATTACGGATTTTAAGAGCCTCCTATGTTCCTAAACCAACGAGGTATCGCACTAATTAAAAAAGAAGTGGTTGTGTTTAATCCTATTAAAATGTATTTTTGTCTCTCTCTAACACATGAGTTCTTATGGAAAAATCCATCAACATAATTTTTCTAAATAATTGCGATACATAAAAACCTGAAAACACAACTTTTCATTCGGGATGTTACATGTCACCTTTCCGTGACAAAACAAACTAATGTCAATGTCAATGAGTAAATTCAAAAGGCGCGTTCGAGTTTTTGCTTTAAACTCTCTGAGCACGAAGAGCGGAAACTCGAACTCACCTAATGATATTGATGTCAATTCAAATCATAGACCCGAGAAATGAAAGAGACTAAACTCTACAGCATAGCAGTGGCGGCCATTTTAAATATCAAGACAAAAATGACATTATGAGGCAGTATGGAATTTGCCGGGTCAGCTAGTAACTTATACAATATAGTTTTTGCTTCGTTCCGATACATACCTTCAAAAACAGAAAAAAACACAGGTTTTAAATGTTATCAAAGATAATGAATGAAGAAATATGATTAGCTATAAAAAATGATTTGTTGAGGTTGTGTTTGCATAATTTCGTTATCTTTTGAAGATTTTTTTTATGCTTGGGATTTGATACAATTTTTTTAAAGAGTCGATTTGATGAGGGTATATTTGCATAGCTTTATCATTTGCCAACGGTTGTTGTTCAAATCTGGTATGTATAGGTTCTAGTTGAGAAGTTTTAGGGAAATAAAAAAATGTATATGTAGAACTTTCACATACCTACCCAGTTTGACAGTACGTTGAAAAGTATAGAAATCATGAAAAAATGATGAAATTATGAAAACATAACCTCACTGAATGTTCAATACACGTCCTATACTGTATTAAGAAATTTCTACTAAATAAAATAAGCACAAAGATGAAAAAATGACACTTGAAGATGACCAACTGAGCAAAACTTTCTTTTATATCTCTGATCAAAACCAAAACTTCCCATATAGTATAAGACAACTACTATCAAGGCTTTGTCTATAACTAAAACAAAAGTGTTGGGAAATGTTAACAGGTGTTTCAGAAAAACGTGTATTTCTGATCCACTGTTAGGCAAAAGCTCGCGCGGCTCGGAGCGAAAGAGCTATCTTGAGAACTCTCTCGTTGCTAATACATTATTTTTTGTTCTTCTGGATGTGATGGCACCAAGATCTGTCGAGCTCACCAAATCGATTATTTTTAAAATTGTTGATCCAATCCCAAAAAGAATCCAGATACCTACAAACAAAATTTTTCAAAATATGACGAGATTTTGCCAACCTAACTTCACTAAATCCAAACCTAACCCAAATAGAAAGTATTCATATATCGAATTTGAAAAAAAATCATACTTGGAAAGATATCGAAATAACGCAAACATAACCTCTCCAAATCTATTTTTTTCAATTTCTCAACGAAATCCCTTTATACCTTCATAACGAATTTGAACAAAATGCTTCAAAAGATAACGACATTATCAAAACATATTCTCACTTGATCCAAACTGAACTCAAATAAAACGTGTTAACCAAATTTGAACGAAATTCATTAAGAATAACGAAATTTTGTGGACATAACCCGAGACATAACCTCATTAAATTGAAAAATACATCAACTATATCCCCTTTCCCATAGAACCCACTTATAATTTGAACAAGATCCATTGGAAAATAACGAACTATGGAAACATAACCTCATCATATATTTTTTTTCACTTTCCAAATTGCATCTTAAATAGAACTAACATACCTGATTTGGACAAAATCAGTTAAAAAAAATGCAAACATAACCCCACTAAATCGTTTTTTTAATTTGTTTACCCTGTATATAGGTATAAGAAAGGGTATTCTATTTTGAAATGAAATATGACATGCATAGTTTTTTTAATCACGCCTATGCCAGGATAAATTATTTGTTTAAAATGTTTTAAATCACCTATTTAGCAAAAAAAATAAGTATGTCTTCTATTACCTAATGAGAAATATTTCTGAGGTAGTTGAACATTATCAACATCAGTTAAGGCAAAGAATATTCTACTACCACAAGAAAACCCAAGACATGTTAAATTTTTGAACCCCGAAATGGGGCCAGACTCTAAGAAGCCTGGCCCCATCGACAGAATTTCGCCCGAAACGTGGCCGCACCGGGCTCACTGTTGCCAATTCAATCATGGTGATACTCAATATATTTTATTATTTGGACTCAACAACTTTGCGCTGGAAGATCGTCAAGGCCAAATACAAAAACCGGTGCCGTTTGTCATGTGAATCACAGCATACAAGTATAATATACGATGCATTTTATCAATTCTGTGATATTGTGAATAATTCCATAAAATTATCTTGGAATTATGGAATTGGGTTTTTGATATTAATTTGATAATATCGGCAGAGTGATTATTGTATAAGAAAGCTGGGTTTAGAAAAAGAAAAGAGAAAATGTCTGGTCATGTGTGCCTTTAGTTGTGGGTTGAACACCCGTCCTGACCCGTCAAAGAAAAATCAAAAGGGTTTTAGATTCCCTTACAAAAAATGAGAAATTGTGCAATCGCTGGATGATAAATTCTGGTGAAATTTTATGGAAATGTTTATTCGAAATAACATTTGCTGCCTGAAAGGCTAGTCTATCATTATGTTCAAGATAGGTGATTTTGATTGTCGGATTATTGATGTTTACCGATATTTAGCATTCAAATTCTAGCTATAGTCTAATCGAGCATCAGTTTGTTCTCAAAAGTGATGAATAATGTACAATTTGCATACATTTTCAAATGACTTGAAATTTTATATACGTATTCTAAACAATATTAGAAAGTCATCAGCAAAAAATTTTTCCAAAATACCCAAAAATATACTAAATAAACAAAAAAAAAAACGTGCATTGCACTGTATTATCATAAACGAGGCCGGAGCTAAATTACCCTCTCTCGAGAGAGAGTCATTGCAGTCAATACGCCAGACCTAGATAGATATTAGGTCTGTTTGTAATTTCGGTGTAGTGTAATATAGATTGATTTTTATAACTGATGACTACCAGAGTTTAGTGAAGATATTCGATCCTGAAAAACAGACAATTATTTACAAACAAAGCCACACTGAGGGCCGATATTTCAATGTCCATTTAAGGTACACTTAAAGGTTATTTTGAACCTTGAATTTGTCTGACTCAGCTAAATGAAAGGAGTGGCGCAATTGAAAGACCGCACTTAAGATGGCCAATTTTGAAATTCACATCAACTTTAAGTACACCCTAGCTAAAATGTCACATAAGGTGACATTGAAATATCGGCCCTAAGTGTTGCACTGTAGAAAAGTGTAAGAAAGAGTGCACTAGTGGAGCATAACAAACACACCTAATGTATTCTTTGACGTCGTGAATGTTTATTGGCGCTCTTTGATCGGTGATTATTACATTAATAGAGGTCGTAGGTTGATTTTTTGAACATCAATGGCATCAGCACTTACTAATCCTTATACAGGGTGTCCGGTAAGTATGGGGCAAAATTTCGGGAGCGTATAGATGAAGTCAAAATAACCCCAGTTTATTATAAAACTTTTTTTTCTAAAGTGCCTCTTAACGAAGATACAGAGCCCTAAAGTGGTACCCATCGATTGGATTTTTTAGCTCCAACTTTTGAACCGGCTTGTATAAGTTGATGAAATTTCAGTATGTTGTGTAGGCCATAAAGACTCCATAAGTTAAGTCAGAATTAGAAATCGTAGAGGGAACCAGGAATGGACTGGCCACCAAACCTTTTGGGCCCAATTTTTGAGAGGTGTCATCTTACAGAGCTGAAAACTACTTTTTCAAATACTCTGACGTGTTTTCATCAAAAAAGATGCTCTTCTTTTGTAAAAACTAACCGTTTTCGAGAAAAATAGGTTTTTGTTTTACAGGTTATTGCAATACTACACTAAAATATTACGGCGAGCCACCAGTTGTTGGTATTTTTGGTATTTAAAAATGTTTCGACACTCTCAGATCGATTGCCTTTACTAGAATTAGTTAAAAATTGAAAAAAAAAAACAAAAAAAAATAAAAAAATTCAAAAAAAATCAAGTGATTTTTTGATTTTTTTTTTGTTTCTTTTTCTAATTTGACAAATTCTAGTACAGTCAATCACTCTGAGAGTGTCATGAAAAAGTAGTTTTCAGCTCTGTTAAATGACACCTGTCAAAAATCGGGCCCAAAAGGTATGGTGGGCAGTTCGTTCCTGGTTCCCCATGCAATTTCGAATATTGACCTTACTATGGTCTTAGGAGTCTTTATGGTCTACACAACATACTAAAATTTCATCAAATTATACAAGCCGGTTCAAAAGTTAGAGCTAAAAAATCAAATCGAAGGGTACCCCTTTAGGGCTCTGTATCTTCGTTAGGAGGCACTTTAGAAAAAAAAAGTTTTATGACAAAGTAGGGTTATTTTGACCTCCCCTATACACTTCCGAAATTTTGCCCCATACTTACCGGACACCCTGTATTTGTCATATATCCAAAAAATATGCAAATTGTCCATTATTTATTCCAAAAAATTGCGTTCTTCGAAAGTATATGATAATATAGTGTATGGTCTTTCAAGATTGCACTTGTACAAGTCGTAGTATCATGAGGAATTCGGTATCATCATGACGAAAAACCTAGAATAACGCCAAATTTTTTTTTGGCTTACACAGTTTATCAATAAAATCTCTATACACCTAAAATGTGTCCTGGCGATTTTTTCAAAATATCGTTTCGGGCTCTTTTGAAGTCTCTTACCACGTTTAAAAATGAAAAAAACTTTTCTGTGCTACTTTTGACTTAAAATTTTTTATACGTATTCTACCCAATATTTGAAAGTCGTCCGCAAAAAACTGTTTCTAAAATACCCAAAGATATACTGAATAAATAAAAAATAAAACGCGAATTTCGCCACATGACCCAAAAAGGGGCGTGGCGAAAGCAATCCTCTCTCACTCTCTTTTTTGCATTGTAGTCGTACTAATACGCCTGACGAAGATAAATTATGTTTCTGGTTACGTCAGCATGACTTTTGGATGTTGATTGGCGCTCCTTGATCGGTGATTACTACATTAATAGAAGTCGTAGGTTGATTTTTCAAACATGAATGGCATCAGTACTTGACAATACTAATATTTTTCATATCTATTTCCAAAAAATGTGCAAATTGTCCATTCCTAAGAATTTCAAAATGATTGAACAAAAAATATTATAGCCATAAAATTTTGTACTTGGCAAAAACTGCTCGGTTTAACGATTTTTAATTTTTGCCAAGTTCAACATTTCATGTCTGGAATATCCGTCGGATTATACTTTGTTCGATATGTATAAACTGTGTTTTAATTTGGGGAAAATTTCGAATTTTGGTCTGTGAATAGATTCATAATGCCTGGAGCGATTTTGTTCAAATTTTCAGAAAGTGTATCCGAGGTTCTTGAAAATCTTTTTGAAAAATTCATTTTAGTCCAACTTTTCCAAGACCGGACCTAGACCAATTATGATTTCCAATTCCAAAGAAAAAAGTGGTACGCCACTGATTTTTCAACAAGGTCAAAATAAATTGTTTGATTCCTTGTTCAGTTTTAAGCTATACAAAAATTAAACAGCATTAAATGGTAAAAGCAGGGTTCCAGATTATATACAGGATACAGGGTGTTTCCTAATTGCGTACAATAAATTTAAGGGAGTATTTCTGAGCTAATTTCATGAAAAAAAGTCCGTATCCACATGGGTCCGGAAGTCAATAATTGTTTTCAAGATACAGGGTGTGGAAATAAAAAATTTAAATCTACGCCACTGACCTTGTGATTTTTATTTGTTTCTTGAATGAAGCAACCAAAAACTTTTTTCCTCTTGGATTTTTTCCGAATCTGGCCTTGTTTTACTTGCATCAAAATACTTTACCCGCTCGTTTACCCGTTAAAAAAAAAAATACAAATATTTCTCGGAGTTTGGAAGATTCTTTCTTTCGAAAACGAAGCCAAATGTGGAAAAGTCCAAGAGGCAAAAAAGTTGAATTTTTGATTGTTTCATTCATGAAAATATTAAAAATTACAATAAAGTCAGTGTCTTACATTTATTTATCAGAAATATTTAGTAAGATGCCGTTCGGGACGGCATTTATCTCTATAATTTTTGCCTAGCTTGGGCTAAAGTGGACTTTCATCACTACTAAAAATAAATCTGAGAAATTTCAAAAAAATTGCTTCAAGGATATTCGTAACATTTGTAAAAAAACATATTTTTTTTAAGTTATATATCAAGTTATTATCTTGAGACAATGCTTTTCCGGATTCCGGACTCTATACTATGAACTTTTTTTTCAATTAGGTAGCTCAGAAATACGCCCTTGAATTTAATGTACGCAATTAGGAAACACCCTGTATATAGGCTGTCCCATAATAAGTGGACGAAACTTAAGCCATATAAGTATCTGCAAACGCTTCCTAAGGGAGCTACGCCTCACAGTGGTTTTAGAAGCGAAAAAAAAAACAAAACAAATATTAATAACTCGCGTTTAAATTATCTCATCTCATATCGGGTTAGTTCAAAAATAAAATTCTGATATTACTTTTTTTAATTTAATCAATAGTTCTCAAGTTAAAGCCCCTTTTTTTGATGATTTTCTTATACTAAGCAAAAAAAAAACGCTAAAATGAAGCGAAAAGAAAACGACTATCTTCAGCCTTCCTTTCAATACCTAGAAATCTGTTTTACCCAAAAACTTGTTCGTTTATGCGTGGCTTCTAAAAATAAAAATCATTCTGCCAAAATATGCCATGCCCTTGATGCAGTTTAGTTTGAATATATTTGTAATAAAATCATTATACTTCTTACTTCAATTAGACCAGAAAAAGCTTCTTTTCCGTAGGTCTCGGATCAATTTTACGAAAAAAAACAAACAATAAAGTAGTGATTCACTTAATTTCATCGTCATTTTCGGCCACGTCTGTCATTACTTACATCTTACATCTGATATCATTAATTAATACTTTTCGAGTTGAACCAAAAACGAAAAAACTTGACTCAAATGACGATGTTAAGGCACTTTTAATTCATTTTTTTTGTATTTAAAAAATGTGGGAAGAGGAAGCTAAATGTTGTTTTATAATCATTGTGTTTTTGAATTGCCTTTTTCTTTTTGTATGTTCATCTGATTTTTATTGGATTCATTTGATTTCATTTACTTATTTGCCTCTTGAAATAGAATCAATGATAGTAAAATTATTATGAAATTCGAATGTTTTGATCTATGACAGTATGTGTTAGTAACTTTCGAATAAAACTAGTCAGAAGGCGATCGGAATCGAATTAACGGTTTAGAGAAAATAGTCATTTCACCGGTTTCACACCACTGTGCACCTTCTACCTGAGGATGGATTTTTCCAATTAATTCCGAAACGGTTTGAATAAAATTAAGCAATTGGAATGCTACTAATTGGAATATGCTGAATTCAAATATGAATTCAGAAATTTGATTACTTGGTCAGAGGCGTTTTATTTGGGAGGGGGTAGGGGGGTTGGTTTGAAAAATGAACTGAACCTTAAAAATCATCTTTCCTCGTTTCTTCTGCAAATTTCGAAAAATTTGGGTTTTTTCGCCAAAAAGGTTTAAATGGTCTCAGGTTAATATTAATCTGAGTTCCTGGTTTGAATCGCTAGGACGCACCATTTTCGAGAAAAAAAAAATTGAATATACTCTGCATAGTATTCACAATATCACCATTACTGGACGATTTCTAAAAATTGATACGAAATTCGTGCGTATTTTCATGAAAAGAAGTTCCCATAAACATTTGTCGAGAAATGCTTTCTGAGTGAGCTACGCCCCTTTAAAAAGGGCCGCCCGAAGTAAGTTTGTCCTTAATATTTCCGAAACCGTAGCTAGCCCCTTGGAAAGCATTTTTCGACAAATGTCTATGGAAACTTTTTGTCATGAAAATACCTCAAGAATCACCCCACGAATTTTGTACCAATTTTTTGATTTGGTTGCATCTTGAAGAATTCCAAATGGTCTATACTTGACTGAGTCAGTACCTTCTTTACGAGCAAAAAACTGGGCTCTAACATTTTTGGTTCAAAATTGATGAAACTGCGCTTACAAAAAAGTGGAAGCAAAACTTTTCCCAGTCGCCCCATTATGACCCAGCCCTTGTCAATTTTCGAAAACCGTTTGAAAAACATATTATTATCAAGAATAGAATGTTTAGCTCGTGTAAAAAATGTCATCTATTTATCCGTCATCGTTTCGAAAATATCTTAAAAATAAAAACATCAATATGATAAAGCCTTTAACACCTTGTTTTTCGATAATGAAGTTCACTTGTTCACGGATTTTTTACCATAAATAAGGTGATAATCCGTATCCTCATTTATTAAAAATTATTAATTCGAAACATAAATACCCAACCGCAATCCATGAAAACCCATGTAAAGAAAAAACGAAATATTGAACCTTATATTCTTTGCAGGTAATCAGTCTAATCCACTACCTTTTTCCAAAAATACACTCTAAACGTTTCTCTCTCCAATATAATATAATATAATATAATATAGAACATAGAGCTCTGTGTAATATAAGTAGTATTGGCAACGCTGCGCACAAATTGCACGAATCATCGATGGTCAAGCAGCAAATTATATTATTGCGAGTCTCCACGCGGTTTCACGGGCGCTCATAAGGATGAGCCTTCTTTTCGTAGTAGAATATTCTTTGGTTATATACAACTATCTCATTCAACTTTTTTTCATTAAATTAGTAATAACGCCGCAAATCCCAAAAAACCTTCATCTCTTTCAACCTCCACCACTCCTCGTCTGCATGCATTCAGGTGTTGAATTTTTTTCCCAGCTTTAGTTATGCCTTTTTCTACACTCTCCAACTGTGTTTACCCTGTACCGATTTTTTTCCTTCCGAAAAGGTAAACAGCCTGGCCTATAGCCGGAGCACATTCCTTTCAGGTGCGAACGTATCCCCACTTAGTGCCCCGCTCAACTCCTCCTCACTTCTCACCTATGTTCGACCTTGTCCACACAATTTCTCGCAATTCATGAATGAAACGTTTCATCTATAGTTATTGGATCATTGCCTAAAATCATGAACCTCAAATATTTTCCCATGTGCCGAAGAAAAACCTTTCACGGACAAAGTTTTTCCACGTAGAGAAGTTGTTTGACTCGTCACGATTAAGCTATACACGAACTCACAGCTTGATGGTAATGAACTTTTTTCTTGTACGCTGTATCAAGGACTATAATACTTCGATATAGTTTGAAGCGGGTCATACACGGACTTAGATGTGCTAATACATCAATGCGCAAACAAGCGTAGTGCACTGCAAAACAGGGAAAAAGTCGTCTCCTTCCCGATAATTTTTTTTTTGCGTACAACCGCATGAGATTTTTATTAAATGATGGACTAATTAATTAATTAATTCATTAATTCATCTGCGTTCGTGTATGCCCCCCCTATAATAAGACAAATAAACTACTTTTCTACCTACTTGAAGCGGGGCATCCACGGACGTACCTAGATGTGGTAACACATCAACGCGTAACCAGGAACGTCGTACAACAACATGGATACAATATTTTAAGCACAGACGGTGAGAAATGTTTAAAGACATGATTGCAGTTTTGTATGGCAGTGCACAACACGGTCGCACAAAATTGACTCGAACACTGCAGAGCCCCTATTTGACTGTACATTTTCACGACATGGACGTTTCAACGCACACTCATGAACGCACATTGATGTATTCAGGTTCTGACGGAATTCAAGTATGACGGATTATACCATAGACGTATAACCAAGGTCTATGGATTATACACACACATGTACGTGACCAAAAAATGACCATAAAAGAACGTTTTTGGATGCGCGAAGATGAATGCACGTACTTGTATCAAGTCTTCTACGTCCGTGTATGTTCCCTTTAAGTCTGTCCTTTTTACAATATTTTTGTGTCAAATGCAGTTTGTTATCTTTGCAACGAAAATACCTACATTGTCATAAAAAACTTTCATGCAATACCTCCCAGAAAACTGACGTCATCAATGAAGGCCCAAAGTTGTATCCTTGGGGAACACAATTTCCTCCTTAAACATTATTCCATAGTATAATAAACAACAAGTAGCGACAGCTCCATATACCTAAAGGTGGTCAAATTTCGTCTGTCTCAATGACAGAAGTTCGCCTCATTTATACACTGCTAACCTTATGAAATGTAAAATGAATCCATACTGTAGCCGATTCCATGACTTCAATGTTACTGATACATAGGAGAATTATATTATAGTTATACAATACGATTACCCACCATGCAGTATGTCTAAAGATTAATGCGAAGTTTCAAAGCTTGTTTCAAAGTCTTGATTGAGAAAACAGTTTTACATTACAAAATGTTAGCAGGGTATAAATGAGGCGAATTTCTGTCATTGAGACAGAACTTAATTTGACTCCAGATATATGGAGCTGTCGCTACTTGTTGTTTATTATACTATGATTATTCTATGAACACAATGATCATTTTCTGAAAAGCTGACTTTGACATGAGCTAGGTGACACCGACAAACAAATTGTCATTTCCGAACTTTTAAAATTGTGTTTAGTAATTTTATTTTTCCACGACTAGAATGGAATATGGCTGGTCTCATGGCTGGTTCAATTCCTGGTATGCAGTCATGTTGCGACTGTTTTATTTTGTTAACATGCTCGTCGGTAAACCATCAATTCAGAAAGCATAAATAAGAGGTCTTCTCAATTAACAGCTTTGATATACCAGCCTCCAGTGAAAGCCATATATCTGTGGTCAAATTTCGTTCTGTCTCAATGACAGATATTCGCCTCATTTATACCCTGATAACATTTTGGAATGTGAAACTGTTTTCTGAATCAATACTTCGCATAAATCTTTAGACAAACTGCATAGTGGGTAATCGTATTGTATAACTTGATTTATAATTCACCTATGTATCAGTATCATTGAAGTCATGGAATCGGCTACAGTATTAGACCGTCAGATAACGACAGATTTTGCTGACTGATTTTCTTGCTTTAGGGATTTTAACCACTGAAAAGTATGTCAGTGTTGAGCACAAAAAATGAAAATTTAGCGACCGCAAGTGAGCTAGGCATATAGAAAATTAAGATTTCTTCTGTAAAAAAAAAAGGTTTTTTTTTTTTCATTTTCTCGTTTATGGCATTTTAACACATCAACAAATATTACAATGTAATAGTGGAAAAAAAAGCCATAAGGATTGGACGTGCCTAAAGGGTTGAAATAAGGGTGCCATCTTGTAAAAGAATACTTGGCTGCTGATGCATTTTCTCGCTTATGGCAATCGAAAAAATGAATTTTAATATCATAAGGAACCCGACAAAAATTTCCCATAAGCCGATTGGATGTTGGGGTAAATTTTTCGGACGGAAAATTTTGCAAATTTTTTCTTCCTATTCCGGCAGATTTTCTCGTGAACGAAATAAAAAGCAATAAAAATGTCTTCATAAAAAAAACCATAAGTCTAGCTCGTGCTTATCATAGTTTGTGAAGCTACTCAACTTGCAGGAAAGTCAGAGAAAAATTTTAAAATTTTCTCGTTTATGGGAATTGGCATGTGGGATGAAAAACTGATTTCAAGATCGGACAAAAAAAAGCCATAAGTCGGAAACATGATATCGACATTTTATTCAAATAAATACATACAATCATTTGAAAATGTGAGAAAATTGAAAAAATCTGCTCATTTTTTTTTGAAGTCTAGGACATCACAGCAACAGAACGACTCTGTGAATGAAAATCCAAAACCACTCAAAAAGCTTAGTCAATAAGAAATGCTGATAAGTAGCGAATATTGCCACTTATTGGTATTGGTACAAATAGCATTAATTACGACTTTACTACACATTATTCTATTTCTATATTCTATCAAGATTCAGACGATGAATCATTATTTAGCGAGAGTTTCCACGAATAAAGCATATTATTTTTTATCCTTCAAGAATTTCTTATTTTTTAAGTATGATGTAGAATTTGAATAGATTGAATGAATCCTTTATTTATTATTATTCTTTGGTCAATATTTTATACGACTCAAGTCCATAACTATTTTTTTTCCACATATTTCAATCACACTAAAACTATTTTTTGTCGCACTAAACTTGACATTTCAATAAAAATTTTGTTACCTGACAATTCAACGAAAAAGACTGATATGTTATGATTATGATTTTTGAGTTAAATCAAATTAAACTGCTAAGTTTAATCCGAGGACATGATGACTTGAGTATAATTCGGTAAGACAATTTAATGAATACGTAAATCCCTAAAATAACAAAAAGACGCATCTAAAAGTTCCGTTTTGTGACTGGAAAAAACATTGCTGCTCATGGTAATTTTGGATACATAATTGTCACTCTCAAAAAAATATTTAATCAAATAAGTTCTGCCTGTATCCTGTTTTTGACATTATTATCATACCTCCGCCTTATGGCTTCCAAGAATAAAGTTTGCAATGTACACGCCAAATCCCATGAAGAAATAAGCAATTTGTTTCCAATTATTGTCTCGCAGCAGTATTTTTAAATAATTTTATGTTAAATTTTCAATCCCATGTTAGCAGTAGTTTTAATCAAATTACACAGCTGAAACTTACAGTGGATGAACTTTGATGCATAGAGATTATTCACTGGTTAGTACAGAATAATTCGAGAAAAAAAATTGAATGCTTTTATCAATAATTGGAAAATAATAGTTTTTCACATGCCTTGTATAAAAGCCACTGTCAACCAATAATTTCATTGTCAAATTGTAATGACATTTATTATGTATACCTAATACAATTACAAAAAATTAACATTATTTCTTGGATGAACTTTTCGAAGTGCTCCTTATTCACTGACAATATTCTAAACGGTTATGAAAATTAAAATGAAATTTTTTAGTTAAAAAAAAATGACAATGGAGTTAGACACGTTAGGAAATTGGTTGTCACCACGCACTATACAGGGTGTCCGGGAAAATGTGGGAGATCTCTCGGATTCAGATAGAACATTAAAAAATAAGATGACAAGTTCCCATAAATTTTTTTCCTAGCGGCCCTCCCTACGGAGATACGGCCCCCTAAAGGACCCCACTGGAAATCGGTTTTTCTTGAATAACTTTTAAACGACTCAATATAATTCAATGAAAATTTAATATGATAAACAGTAGTAAGGACCTCTCAAAATACTTCCCTTAAAACATAATTAGCTTGTTTAGTTTACCAGGGACGGACTAGATTGTACATTTTAACGCTCAAATTTTTAACACCCTGTATGATAAGGAGTTAAAAAAAAAAAAATTTGGATACCCTGAACATTAGGCTAAAGAAAAGGTACTCTTGTTCATTGTCGATAAAATGAACCATTTTCGAGAAAAAACAATTTTTATTAAACAAAACCTCGAAAAAAGCCATGACGAAGTGGTGCTCTTGACGAAATTGTGAACCTAACGCTAGGAAAAAAATTTATGGGAACTTGTCATCTTATTTTTTAATATTCTATCAGAATCCGAGAGATCTCCCACATTTTCCCGGACACCCTGTATACATGTTTATTTATATAAAACGTCGATATCATGTTCCCGACTTATGGCTTTTTATTTCTGGTCTTAAAACCAATTTCCCTTCCTACATGTCACTTCCCATAAACGAGAAAATGAAAAAAAAAACACAAATTTTCCTACAACTTTACAACTTATGGGTTCTTTTGAAACACACTAAAAGCTTATGGGATTTTTTGTATGATGTTTATCAATTATTAAAATCATACTGTTTGAATGCCATAAATGAGAAAGTTTGCCGGACGACGAAAAACATTTTCGCAAAATTTTCCATCCTGAAAACTTACTTCAACAGCCGATCGGCTTATGGGAAATTTTTTTCGGGCTCCTTATGATATCAAAATTCATTCTGTCGTTTGCCATAAGCGAGAAAATGCATTAGCAGCCAAGTATTCTTTTACAAGATGGCACCCTTATTTCAATCCTTTAAGCACATCCAATCCTTATGGCTTTTTGTTTTCACTATTACATAGTTATATTTGTTGATGTGTTAAAATGCCATAAACGAGAAAATGAAAAAAAAAAAACTTTTTTTTTGCAAAAAAAATGTTAATTTTCCATATGCCTAGCACACTTGCGGTCGCTAGATTTTCATTTTTTGTGCTCAACACTGACATACTTTTCAGTGTTTAAAATCCCTAAAGCGAGAAAATCAGTCAGCAAAATCTGTCGTTATCTGACGGTCTATATGGATTTACTTCAAGTGGGTTAACGTCCGAAAAAGGTTATGAACAAATGTGTCAAGGATTTCGGGAATAACGGACAATGTCTTGAGTCTTCCTTTTAATAAAGAGCTACAGTTTCGATGCTGTGTTGCATCTTCTTCAAGTGTTCATATGTACGTATTTTTTAGCCTGAAGAAGATGCAACACAGCATCGAAACTGTAGCTCTTTCTTAAAAGGAAGACTCAAGACATTGTCCGTTATTCCCGAAATCCTTGACACAGTATGGTTTTATTTGACATTTCATAAGGTTAGCAGTGTATTATAAATGAGGCGAATTTCTGTCATTGAGACAGACGAAATTTGACCACCTTTAGGTATATGGAGCTGTTGCTACTTGTTGTTTATTATACTATGAAAAGGCCTACATCGAGGCCGACATAGGTGACGTCACACCCGAAAATTTTGTGAACACTTAGTCCTTATTACATAGGAGTTGTTGTTTCATGTCAGTGACTTATTCACTCGTACTTTCACCTATTTGAAATTGGAAAAAACTATTTTAAAAATGTAGTAGCTTCTTTGCGAATACTCGTAGAAAAAATAATGTTCATAACAACCATAACACGAGCGAAGAATGAAGCTATTTTCCCGCACTTAAGGCTTATCCGAACTCCGCTTTGGGTCGTTCGGAGTTGTTGTGGTGGGAAAACATAACTTTTCGCACTGATTAGGAAGACTACTATTTTCAGTTGATTCTTGTGCAATAGTTCAAAAGCTAATATAATGTATTATCATGTGTCTGATCTTTATGTCTCTCAACTGAGGGTTTCAAAGGAGAAGGATCCCCCTCACCTGAACCATTTCTGATGGAGCAAATATATTAACTTCTCATGCAATGTACGTGAAAATGACTTCTATTTTTTGTTTCAGAAGTGATGTATAAGCGTGGTAACTTGATAAAAGTCACTCTAGAGAGGTGTATCATCAGCAGGGTGTACTATAATGCCCTTTATCCAAATGGAGATGGCGACCGTGATAGAGATAAGTAAGTATCTTGAAAAATGTATACAGGGTCAAGCCAAAGTTTGCCGCGTATGCGTAATTTCAACTGCAACTCTTCAGTTAAGTTCATCGAAACTCTATCAATTTATCTATCCCAATGAACATTACTTACTTTTAACTCCCTACCCCTTCAGCAGCTTTCGACATTCAGAGAAAAATTGTATACTCAGTGACATAGAAAACGCAACACCCATTTTTTTCCATAAGAGTCAATGTTGACATGCTTCGATTCAAAGTACAATATCTCCCTTGAAACAGAAGCTTTCATGTTAACTCAAAAGTTGGAATGTCCAGAATGAATGAAGCTACAATAATATGGTATAAAAGACGTCCATTTTTCATTTTTGTACTCCACAGAGTGTTTCTAGGTTCAGTTAATTCTACCCAATGCATATCGAATTACCAGCTCCAAAATGTTGAAACACTCTATGGAATACACAAATGAAAAATTGTCTTTTTGTATGCCAAATTATTGTAGCTTCATTCATTCTGGACATTTTAACTTTTTAGTTGTAGCATATAATGCCTAGGAATTCTATAGAATCCGGTATTTAAGCTTTGCGAGTCATATACACGGTGCCCGTTAAGTAAATGGCCCACTTTAGGGAGTGTATACAGGGTGTCCCATAACTTATCCCACAATTCCCACATAGAGAAGCAGGTGATAATATGAATGAGAATAAGAAGATTTGTCTAATAAATGTGGTGGCAAATCCTAGTCTTTAAAAAGTTACAGGGTGTTTAGAGTAAAAGTAAGAAAGCGCCCTCTGGGAATATACGGGCTGTCTCTTAAAGGTCTTTACAAAATCCTACCACATGTTGCTGAGGTCAAAATAAGCCGATTTAATGAATTTTGTCATTATTTTGGACACTTTTCCACATATTGCTTCGAAAATTGGCATACGGGGGTTTTGTGGTATGAGAAATTCGATTATGAAGTCCGTTTTACTGTGGCCGCTAGTGGGCGTCCTACACTTTACATTTTGTGGTTTAAAATGTCCATAACTATTTTCTCAGTTATTTTTTTCAATCTTTCATTGAATAAAAAGATTCTCCAGACGATTTCAAGTAAATAAGGTACTTTTGTCAAAGTTCGCTCACGTTAGCCGTTTTCGAGATATTTCCATTTGAAGAGTTCCATGGCACACCAGAAAATTCCTAATATTTTACTTCTCTACACGAGCGTCTCAAAAAGTGATTTACAAAATCATCACATATTCCTGAAGTCAAAATAAGCCGATTTAAAGCAACTTACCTTTCTTTAAAACGGCTCCGTTTTCGACTTTCAACTTTACCACCCTGTATCTCGAAAACGGAGCAATTTTGGACAAAGGCAAGTTGGAGTTAATTTTGTGAAAATAATTTTTTTAAAAAGTTCGTGTAAAGAAGGAATTTTCCGGTGTGGCATAGAACTCTTCAAATGGAAATATCTCGAAAACGGCTAACTTGAGCGAACTTTGACAAAAGTACCTTATTTACTTGAAATCGTCTGGAGAATCTTTTTATTCAATGAATGATTGAAAAAAATAACTGAGAAAATAGTTATGGAAATATCAAACCACAAAATGTAAAGCGTAGGGCGCCCTCTAGCTGCCACAGTAAAACGGACTTCATAATCGAATTTCTCTTACCACAAAACCCCCGTATGCCATTTTTCAAAACAATATGTGAAAAAGTGTCCAAAATGCTGACAAAATTCAATTTAAACTTGATCACCCCGTATCTCGGAAATGGTGACATTTCGGTCTCAGGTGAGTTGCGTTAAATTGGCTTATTTTGCCCTCAGCAACATGTAGTAGGATTTTGTAAAGACCTTTTAGAGACACCCTGTATAAAATGTAGTGAGATAAATGGCGGACACTCTCAACATCTACCTAAGTGAATATAAAAAGGTTTTTAGAGTTTGAATAAATTGAGCTCTCGTTTTGATAACCAGATTTTTATTTTTTTCCGTTATTTTTACATTAAAAGTCGAATATCTTGCAAACGGCTTGACATTTTCCACGTAGAAAGATTGACTTTTTTCAAATATGAAGTCAAGACAGTCTCACCTTTACAGAATAAAACAATTAAAAAACATGAATTTATCATTGAGCACGTAGAAAGCGCCCTCTAGGAAATAGATTCTAACCAATACCGAACTCGGATTTCTCACCTCCGAAAACGCTAGTATACCAGTTTTGAATATGTTCATTTTTTTAAAAATGATTGAAATTTTTCGAAAATTAAGTTTCACTTTGAACACCACATTTATTAGACAAATCTTATCATTATGTATTCCATCACCTGCTTCTGCTGCTCTATGGGGGATAGGTTAGGGGACACTTATTAGATTCAAGTTTTCAACCGGCTTGTATAATTTGATGAAATTTTGATATGTTGGGTGGGCCATGGAAAAAAAAACAATTTTGACACATGTCATTAGGATTAGCCAGAATGGGCGTGTTTTTTTTTCCACCAAAATTTTGTGTTGATTTCCACAAAAATTCACTGTTGCATCAGCTGATCTTGTCACGTGACCTTCCGCATCTAGTTGTTGGAAACACCATCATCAACAAAAAAAAAACGCTTTGGTGAATCAAAATAGCAAGTACATAACCTCGGACCTGCTTTTCTGACTTGTGCTGTCATCATACAACGTAAATAAATGAAATCGGTACCAAATCTCAATCATGAATACTTTTATATTATGCTTACATGCCTTTCAAAATTATTTATTTGAATTTTATTTTTTTTTCAAATATGATGAATAAAATGGTTTGCCAATGTACCTACCTACTTTATACCAATCTTTCCAATAATATAAATTTAACTGAGCAAGAAACGATCTTTAATATTGGTGTTTTAAATTAAAGCTGCAGCTCTGAAGCAACAGTACCTATCATCATTTTTAATCTTGATCACTTGTCTAAACTAAATTCAATTATTTTTTTTTCAATATCTGCTCAATAATCAAATGTTATAACAATGAGTGGATTTGTAATTCGTAATAGGATCAATGTGGACCAAGCAACTAGGTTATCAAAAACTAAAGCTTCTATAATTGATCATGTATTGTCTAAGCAAATGACCTGTGATACTTTTGTGATTAACTACGGGATCTCTGACCATTTTCCTCTAGGTATAGATGTAAATAAATTCAATAGAATTCATAAGCTCAAAGTCAAGAAAATAACTAGTTTAATGAATAGGACCAAGTTTGTTGATAATTTTATTTAAGAGTCTACTGATGTTATTGAGGCATTTGATGATCTGGTGGGAGTTTTGAGAGAATGCAAGGATGGGGCTATGTTTCAAACCTCTTTCAAACAGCATGAAGGAAATCAATGCATGACGCACCATCTATCGGAATTAATAAAGCAAAAAAATCAACGTTACGAGAGAGTGAGCAGAAGCAGACGAAACAACTGCAGCACAGAAGAGTTGGAAAAACGGTACAGAGCTGTGAAGAACAATGGAAATACATAGACAAAAGTCAGCTTACTTCGGAAAACAATGGGCAAGGGCAGGCAATAGTATTAAGCAGCAATGGCAAGTTATCAATAACATAATAAATAATAAAAAAAGAAATCCAGCGACACACAATAGAGGATCCTTTTTGTCGGAACCACGGGCTCTATCAAATGCTTTCAATACATACTTTTCGAGTATCGGTAAAGAAATAGTAGGTTCGGTAAAGGAAGAATATTCAACCTCATTTCCGGGTGATGTAGAGATGACCTCCGAGCTAGAAATACGGGAAGTATTATCAACACTCAAATCTAGTGCATGCTATGGATATGACAACATCACATTGGAGGATATCATTCTAGTTGAAAACAAGTTGATTCCAGTGCTCGTGAGACTAATTAATGACTCACTGGGAGCTGGGGTTTTTCCTGCGTGCTTGAAGTTGGCTAAAGTGATACCTATTCATAAAAATGGAGACCAAGGCAAGTTGGAAAATTATCGGCCAATATCTATACTTAGCACGTTCTCTAAAATAATGGAAACTATAATCAAAAAAAGACTATACAACTTTATAGATAAATATGTCAGGATGGATGCATTCCAGTATGGCTTTGTTGCTGGCAGCAATACCTTATGTGCAGTAACCGATTTCATTAATAATATAAATACTGAGTTGGATAGGGTTGGATAGTGGTTGTTTTTGTTGACCTAAGGAAGGCTTTTGATGTCGTTGATCATGAAGTATTACTTGATAAATTGTACTTGATGGGAGTTCGAGATTAAGCACATTCATTGATTAAGTCTTATCTAGAAAATAGACCGCAATATGTATCTATCAATAACACAAGAAGTGACCAAAGTGTTAATAATTGCGGTGTACCCCAAGGTTCCGTCTTAGGGCCCCTCTTGTACTCTCTATTGGTGCTATCATTGCAGAAATCTGGATTACGTGGACGCTATTATACCTTCGCTGATGATACTGCAATCCTATATAGCGGCAATGACCTTGCTAGCCTTGAAGCAACCATGACATGAAGAGTTAACATAACTGGCTTTTACATAATAGGCTGAAAATCAATGCCGAGAAAACTGTGTACATGATCTATGAGCAAAGGAATGCAGAGCTAAACAATTTGTCAATAAAAATCAACAATACGTTTTTGAGGCGAGTACATGAGACTGAATATTTGGGTCTTGTTGTGGATGATAAGCTAGACTGGACTAGTCACGTTGAGAATATTAGGAACAGAATTGTTCCTATGCTGGGTGCACTACATAGATGTTCAGGCTATCTCTACTTTCACAATCGAAGCATGATATAGTATGCGTATATTTACGCGCTTATGCAATATCTCATCAACATATGGGGGACCTGCAGCAACACCAATTTCAGGAAGATTGAGACAATTCAAAATAAGGCTCTCAGAATCCTGCACCAATTGCCTTACAGAACATCAACCGAATTGTTATACTATCCTTTTACAGTGCTACAACCGCTAAAGCAAATATTAATTTTAGAACAATGTAAGCAAATCTACAGGATCTTGACATATAATCTGAGGTGTAACTCCGTCTTTGCATTCAATCACCAGAAGCATGATCATCTAACTAGAACCAAAGATAATTTATACCTCAATAAAGTGAGAACCACCAAAGCTTTGAATAATCCGTTGTCCAGAGCCTTTGAATCGTACTCAATACCAAAGCAAATGAGGGAAAATCTTACTTATTCAGGTTTCCTAAGGCAGCTGAAGGCCTTCATTATTGATTGATGTGTTTATGTGATATTGCGTAACTATTTTGTAGTTTGTTTCATTTTTTTTTCATTTGAGGTTTCTTTTTGTTTATTTTTTTCGAATTGTAGTCTACAAGTAAAGTCCCGATACTAGCAATAGGAGGTTTCATGAATTTGAAATTTAACAAAAATATATGAACATGTTTTTTAGAATTGCTCAAACAGTACTCTGTGAGAGTTTCAAGTCATTTGGTGAATTTGTCAATTTACTAGAGCTGTTTGAAATTTGGATAGAAATTTGAAACCAATTTCAATGGCGGGCTCTGACGTACTATCCCTAGCTTTTCCATCTTCCTCGATTAAACAGAGACAACCGTTTCCGATTTAGCGTGCATTCTGCGCGTTTGCCACAGTTTACGTTTCACTCCGGAAAATAGATGAGTGGGGTTATATAGAAACAAATCAAACATTTTCTATTGAATATTCCGAGTAATCAAATTGATCAACCATTTATTTATTCAAGTTTGAGACAATTTTTTTTAGTTATTCAAGACTAAATCACTCGCTAAATCATATAATATTTGGTTAACAAGCATGATTTCTGTGTCAATGTGGCATCACCAACACAGCGCCGTCTCATTCTACTCCTAACCTAACCTCAAATTTTGTTTTGTTTTGCTGTTTGCTTCTCAAAAACTGCAAACTTTTCATTTTTTTATGCGTTAAAACCCAATCAAAAGACCTCATATGTATATACGGTGAAGCTCTCATTCAGTGAAAAAAAGGAAAAGCTTGTGTTTGAGAATCTGTGACAAAATTGAAGAAAAAGTGCTTTGTGCCATCATTGTCATCAGTGGCTTCCGGGTTTTATGCTCTCATATACCAGTGAAACAGTTTATATATTGCGTGACCATAAAAGGTAAACACTCATTATAGTCTTTTATTATACGTGATAAAAGTAGCTCCCGTTCGAATCGAATTTTTGCTGTAAGTTCTTGGAATTAAATTCGGATTTTAAGATGAGTGCAACATCCATGGGTGACAATCCTCCTAACAAAGTGATAACTCGTTCTGACTATCAGAAACTTATGAAACAAAGAAATGAATCTGTAGAAGTGTATCTCAACGCGGCCCAACCGGAGACAAAAAATATATCCGATAACAAAGCAGAGGAGATAAGCGCCGAGAGCAATGATAAACAAAATGAACTATGTTTACACGAGCAAACTGAAAAGGCAAGGTGATAGCAAAGAAACAATGTAGAAACCCGACCAAAGAAAACTGGATCCTTCAGGCGCCTCCTAAAATAACCAAGTGGTTCTTGAAAAAAGGAAGAATCTTTTTTGACATGCTGTCTGTCTACGTAAAGGAATATATAAACCTTGCACTGTGTTTCAAATGCTCAAACTTTGGACATTTGGCAAAATATTGCTCTCAAAGAGAATGCTGTCACAAATGTAGTGGAGAACATCTGGCTGCTGAGTGTTTATCAGAGTCTCTGAAGTGTCCAAACTGCACGAAAATGAAACATGAGGATGTTAATCACTCTGCTAGAGATCCACACTGTCCAGTCTACAAAAATCGACTTAATAGAGTCAGAAACAATATTAACTACGAAAATTTTCTCTAAATCAAAAAGAACGAACACACTCGAAAACAGGTGCGATCATCCATCAAAATGTACAGTCATTAGGAAATGCAGTAGATCTGTTAAACAATTTTTTGCTTGAGCATGAAAACTGTGAACTCTTATGCATAACTGAGCAAAAAAAGAATTGCTATTTTTAAGCTTGAAGAATTTCAAAATTGCCTCAGCATTCTGTAGACAAAGTGGCCAACATGGAGGATGTGCAGTGTACGTACATAAATCAGTGAAGTTCAAACCAAGAACAGACCTTAATAAACTGTCGGTAAAAGGCGAATAGAATATGCAGCAGTTGAGTGCAACCTGAACACGCGTGAATTTGTAGTGATCTGTGTTTATAGACCTCCAATTGGCAATATAGTAGACTTTATTAACAGCTTAGAAGGACTCCTGAGCAGGACGTGCGGGGAAAACAAATCAGTAATAGTTGCAGGCGATTTCAACATCGAAATAGTGACAAAACAGACACCAAACAAACCTTGTTTCAATTCTCCAGTCATATGGTATGTATCAGTCAATCTATGAAAATACTAGAATCACTAATGCCACAGCCTCCATTGACAATATATTTGCCAATATAAAGTATAAGACCAGTGAAGTACTGGACAGTCATATTTCTGATCACACTGCCCAAAAGATGACCCTGGATACCGACAACGCAAACAGGAACACTCCACTTGAGTATAGGAGGCTATTTTCAACCGAAAACAAAGCGCGCTTCTATGATTACCTAAAAGAAGAAAACTGGCAACGAGTGTATGACATAGACAGTGCTGACGTCAACAAGCAGTGGAATACGTTTATCGACATTTTTCTGAAATTCTTCAGCTACTGCTTTGTTCCAACATTAGTGCATCCGAATAAACATCACAAAACCCCCCCAAATCCTACAGTAACGGAATGCAAACACCGACTAGACATCCTACTGACTCTATCCCGAATCGATGCTAATTTCAAGGACCACTATAAACGAACAAAAAAAGAATATGATAGTTTACTGCGTGCTAATAGAGCCGATCATTACGATCGAAGAATAAGCCGTTCAGACAACAAGTCCAAATGCATGTGGGCGATATACAAAGAGATCTCTGGAAAGACAGGAAACACTGAAATGCTGATACCAGGAGACCCCGAAACTCTACCAGACCAATGTAATGACTATCTGATGACAGTAATTCCGGAGTTGCACAAGGATCTTCCAATAAGTTCATTGAATCTTTCATTCCCGGCCAATGATCAATCCATGTTCCTGATACCAGTAACTCTCTCAGAAATCAATGACCTCGCTAGTGAACTAAAAAATAAACACAGCAGTGGAGTTGATGAAATTCCGATAAGCTTAGTAAAAACAGTAATCTCCGCCATACAAGACATCCTCTGTTATCTTATCAACAACGTATTCAAGCAAGGGATATTCCCAAATAAGCTAAAAATTGCTTTGATAAAGATGATCTACAAAAAAGGAGATCCAGACCTCCTAGAAAATTACAGACCAATAAGTTTACTGTGCTCTTTTTCAAAGCTGTTGGAATTAGCAATATGCAAAAGGCTCCTCAACTTCATGATTAAGTGCAACCTAATTGAAAGGCATCAACATGCTTATGTACCAGGATCTTCTACAAGCACCGCTATATTCCAATTCACAAGAAGAATCATGGAACTTCTTGAAAAGGGCCACATAGCTATGGGGATATTCCTTGATCTGAGTAAAGCTTATGACTCCATCGACCACACCGTACTACTGGAAAAACTAGAACGCTATGGTATCAGGGAAAATGTTCTTGAACTATTCTCATCTTACCTCTCCGAGAGACAACAAATGGTGAAGGTCGTCAAAGCTGGAAAATCCTATGTTTCCCAAGCCAGAACGGTAACACAGGGAGTAGCTCAGGGAAGCATCGTTGGTCCATTGTTATTCGTAATTTTCCTAAACGACCTATGCTATGAAGAAGCTGGAAGAAATCATGAACTGACGTGCTATGCTGATGACACCAATCTATTAACTGGTGAGAAAACAATATCAGATCTGATTGAACGAGGGAACTCCCTCTTCCGGAACACCGCCGACTGGTTCTCCCGGAATAAACTCATCCTTAACCAGAACAAAACCAATGTGATGTTCTTCAGAACTAAACTCTCAAACGCCTTGACTCCAGCTAAAATTAACCTGGACAGCACCACTATCGATGTCAAAGAAGAAATCAAGTTCCTGGGAGTTCATCTAGACGAGTTTTTGGACTGGTCAGCACATATAAAGAGCTTGCTGCAGCGACTTAATTCAGTGTGCTATGGAATTAGGGTGATAGGGACTTACCTGAATAAGAAGAGCATAAAAACCATCTACTATGCTAATTTCGAATCCATTCTGAGATACGGGATCATCTTCTGGGACAAAAGCAGTTGGACCGACCGAGTATTTGTCACTCAAAAACGAATAATGAGGCTTATCTACCAAAAGGGATATAGAGAAAGTTGCAGAGGGACCTTCAGATCAAATGGCATCCTAACAGTCTACGGACTCTATATACTTGAATGCCTAGTGTCTTTCTACAAAAACCGAACACTCTTCAATCTTGAGACATACCACAGCTACAATACAAGACACACAACGGTCAATTACCCACGACATAGGTTGACGCTCACAGAAAAAAGTGCCTACTACATGTGCATGAAAATGTACAACACATTACCCAGTGACATCAGAGACTTGCAATCCTCAAGACTTTTCAAGTGCCGAGTGAAACAATTGTTAATTAATATAGAGCCGTATTCCTTATCAGATTTAGTCAAAGACTAACTTTGCACCGCATGTTGCACGCTATTTCTTTTCATGCAGTATGTTTCTGTTTTCTGTCTAGGATCTGGAATGTACTTTCATAATAAGAAATAAAGAGCTTTATTATTATTATTATTATTATTATTATTGTCCAAAATTCATAAACATACTCCAATACAAAGCTTCGTAACTTCTTCGAAAAAACACTTATTGAGTCACCTCAAACAACAAAATGTTCAGAAAGGATGAGGCTACAATATTTTAACATAAGAAAAAGTCCATTTGCACCTGTATACTACACAAAGTGCTTTCCAGGATATTTCACGGAATCGAGGCTTTTCAAATGACTTTTTCGTCTCCACAATTTGGAAGCACTCGATGGAGAAGTTAGACAGGTGGAAATGGACATCCCATAATTTGTGTGTGTATTGGAATATGTTTAGAAACAATAATTACAGTAACAAGTAACAGTACCCAAATCCCAAATCACGGATGTATGTAAACTTGTAAACAATAAAAACAAGGTTAGGTTACCCACATGATGCGGCGTTGTCAGCTCGTTCGCAATTTACCTAATAGACTTGGATGTACGAGTAATTTCATTGGTGGATGCGCTATAGAGCTAAATAAAATGCTACGCTAATTTCACAACCTGGCAACAAATTTGGAATGGGGCGTCACCAGTCGTTTCATTTGTTGATCAGGATCACGTGACGGTGACGTAGTTTCCCTGAGAGTATTTTGAATGAAACCGTTAGAAAATTATTAGCAGATATTTATTGAGTTTTCTAGAATAAATATGGATAAAAAAATTTGTGATACTTATATTTACAATAATTGTTTGAATGTTTGTATCAACTTGATGATTTTTTTTTTGTATTGATCATATTCATTCTATTGTATTGATGTATTGTGAACTGGATAATTATTGCTAATAAAGAACTGAACTGACGTTCACGTCCATCTATAAACGCTTTGAGACCGTCGAACTATTGATCCCGCTCAAGTGACTTTGAAACGACGATGAAGTTTCTTCTATCGGCTATAAATCTTTGAGTGGTGGCGATTTCGTTTTCGGAAAAATGTCAATGAATTTATATGATTATTTCTAACTATTAGTCAACTTGAATAATGAATGGTTTATTCATCACACTAATGTGATAGTTGATGAATGTTTGGACTCTAACCCAAATAGTACAGTAAATCCGTGTTTTTTTTTCTGACAATTTCGGGAAATACGCAATCTTTTTTAACTTGTAGAGGGGGTTCCCAGCAGCTTATCTATTAGTTTTCGGGAAAATCAGGTGGTATGAGCTCACCTTGCTATATTGAAAATGAGGTCGCTTCGTGTTTTTCCCGTTCCTATCAGAGTTACTATAAAATATCACAGAGTTATTTCATTTATTATGGTTATATGTTTGAATGCCGGTAGCTGTCTTATTCGGTTACATAGAAAGAAGTGTTGAGGTGCAATTTTGTAGAGAATATCGTCCTAAATCTGTTTCCATATTCTTTTTTGGTAACTAATGGGGAAAATTTCGAAAATGTGTCGATTTTCTTTCTTCACATCACCATTACGCACCCTTGCGACGATCCTAGAAACTTGAAGTATATTTCCAGCATTTTCTGTTAGGTACATTACTATACAGATTTTTTTCCTGGGTCTCTATGATGAATAGTTTACGATAACTGGCATTTCGTCGCTGAAAGGGAATCATCCTGTACTTCATTTTAAACAGCAAGTTTTCTTCCAAATTTGAACCGGTTTTTATAATTAAAATTTTCTTCTCTTGTGAATGTTTTGTTATTCGTCATTTTTTCAGAGTTCTTCATGACCACATCGCAACCCTATCCAAAACGCTCCGACCCGAACATAAAGACCTGTTGATACCTGCCACTTTCCTGCGTGAAAGTCCTTGGCTACCCGCACAAGAAGCATTGCGAGCTCTTGATGCAGCTCGGGTACCACGTGACAAATTACATTGTGTGTCTCGATGCGCTAAATGTCTAGTGGATCTGCTTGGGATCTCTGGATCATCTGCAGCTGCTGACGATTTTACGCCAGTGCTGGTGTATGTGATAGTAAAGGTCAGTGCGTTGTCTATAGATACAAGCTTTGTGCACTTCTCTTGAAATCTCATATAGTCCGGGAGCCGAGGCTCCTTTTTTCAAGACGCCTCTTCGAAGTTTTCAAAAACAGGTATCTTACAGAGTGCTCAGGTATAAAAAATTCAACATTTTCATACAGGGTTAGGAGAAATTACCAGAACGGTCGATTATTTAAAAAGATTCATGAATTATAAAAAAAATTCTTCTATAAAAGTTGTTAGGCTTTTAAAAATCTGTATATCTGTCATAAATTAGAATATAAAGGATCGGACATAAGGTTATGGCGGATCAAAGTTGCATTTTTCCAAATGGAACCCCCTTAATAAGGGGGTTCCATTTAAATTAATATATTATATTAATGGATATTTCAATTATTTCTTCATTCTTGTGCCAAAATTGTAATACACATAATGTTCATAATAACACATAATAATTAATAATGTCGAAAAAAACTGACAGTTGACAGTACCTTCTATTCAAATGGCAGAATAGCTCTTGAGAAGTTGAGATCACAAGGCAAGTCAAAGGTACAAAAATTTGATTTTCAAATCTAGATGTCACGAGAACGGTTATACATACATACACACTAGCATTACAACCCTTCGTGGGTTTTAGCTGCAAAGACGATTTGCCTCCATTGGTTTCTGTCCAACATGGTCTCTTTCCAGTTGTCAATTCCCATAGTCTTGAGATCTCTTATTATGTTGTCTCGCCATCGTAGTCGTGGTCTTCCTAAGGGTCGTGTTCCCCTGGGGTTATTTTCCCATACTGTTTTAATCAGTCTATCATCAGGAGCTCTTTGGACGTGTCCAGCCCATTGTAAACGCTGCGATTTTATACATTTTGTTATGTTTGGGCTTTGGTATAGCCGTTCTATTTCCGCATTTGTTCTTATACGGTATAGCCCTGTTATTGGGTCTTGGATAGGGCCGTAGATTCTCCTTAGGATTTTGCGTTCGAATCTTTGTAATAACAGTTCATTGTTCTTTGTCAGGGTCCACGTTTCGCAGCCATAACAGATGGTTGGTTTGATGATTGATTGATATATTCTGACCTTCGATCTTCTCGATAATGTCCTCGATCTCAGCAGACTCTGCAGGCCAAAGTAGCATTTATTTCCACTCTGTATTCTTGCCTTGATTTCTTCAGTAATATCATTATCTGATGTTATGATGGTTCCCAAATACTTGAACTGTCTTACACACTCAAAATTATAATTGTCCATCGTGATGTTCTGACCGATTCTATCTCTAGGACTCCTGCGGCTTGTATGCATATACTTTGATTTATCTTCATTTATGCTTAGTCCAGCTTTTTTGCATTCTTCTTCCATCCTTACAAAGCTCTCCTTAACTTTAACTGTGCTACCTCCGACTGCATCGATGTCATCTGCAAAGGCCAATACCATCTGTGTTTCTCGATTAGCGAAAATTTCTGTACTGATGTTTGTCTTTTTGATGGCCATGTCAAGTACGATATTGAAGAGGAGGGGTGATAGTCCATCTCCCTGTTTTAAGCCATTAGTCACTGTAAATTTTTCTGTTGTTTTGTCTCCCAGTCTTACACCGAGTTCTGTGTTGTCAATGCATAGCTTTGTCATGTTGATCAGTTTTCCCGGTATCCCTGTGTACTGCATCGCTATCCAAACACTATCCCGTATGATCGTGTCGTATGCCTGTCGGAAGTCAATGAAGAGCTGATGTACATCTTGGTTATATTCCCAGCTTTTTTCAAGGATCTGGCGGATAGTAAAAATCTGGTCAACAGTTGATCTATTGGGTCTAAAGCCGCACTGATATTCTCCGAGATTTTCTTCCGCGTATGGTGTTAATCGTTTTAGCAAGATGTTGGATAGTATTTTGTATGTAGAGTTCAAAAGTGTGATCCCTCTATAATTCCGGCATTCCATTCGGTCTCCTTTTTTGTGTATGGGTATGATTATACCTTTCCTCCATTCGTTGGGAATTGTCTCCGAATTCCAAATGGACACTATAAGCCTGTGGATTCTCTCGTGGAGTGCTATTCCTCCATATTTTAAGCATTCAGCTGGTATGGAGTCGGTTCCCGGGGCTTTGTTGTTTTTGAGTCGGTTGATTGCATCTATGGTTTCCTGGAGAGATGGTTCATCGATTCTGTTTTCTGCTGTCTGGTATGGTGGATATATTGTTGTTTGGTTTTCGGCGTTGTTCGGATTTAAAAGAGTTTCGAAGTACTTCTTCCAGGTTGATAACACTTCAGCTGTGTCTGTTATTAGTTCTTCATTATTTTTGTTTCTCAGAATATTTCCCGTTCTGGGTTTATAGCCCTTCTTCTGGCGTGATGTTTCTTCGAAGAATTTCCTGCTATTATTTTGTCGTGCATTTTCTTCTAATGATTCTAGGCGTTTATGTTGCTCTTCTCTTTTCTTCTGCCTGATTATCTTCCTAGCTTCTCCTCTTCTTCTATTGTATTCCTGGATGTTTTCATTGGTAGGGTCTTGTAACATTTGTAGTCTGGCGTGGTTCTTTATATCTTGTACTTCCTTGCATTCTTTATCATACCATTTATTTCGTTTTTTCATTAATATCGGCTACAGAGAAAACCATAGGAAAAAAAAGAAAGCTGAAACGAGAACGGTTGAAGTATGGAACAATATGTGTATTACAATTTTTGCTCAAAACCGAAGGTAGAATAATTCAAATATCCATTATATACAGGGTGTCCCATAACTTATCTGCCATAGAGCAGCAGGTGATAATATAAATGAAAAGAAGAAGACTTCTAACAAATGTGGTGGCAGAATAATTATGCTAGTCGTTGAAAAGATACAGGGTGTTGAAAGTGATTCTCAATTTTCGAAAAATTGAAATAATTTTGAAACGGATAAAAAAAATGAACTCAAAATTGGTATACTAGCCTTTTTGAAGTTGAGAAATCCGGTTTTGGTATTGGGTTGAACTTATTACCTAGAGGGCGCTTTCTACGTACTTTGATGAATTCATGTTTTTATAATTTTCTTATATGTAAAGGTGAGACTGTTATGATGACATACTGGGAAAGAGTCAATATTTCTACGTAGAAAATGTTCTCTTGATGAACATCGATTTCTTAAGACGTTTGCGAGATATTGAAAGTAAAAATACCGAAGAAAATAAATGAAAATGGGGTTATCGAAACGATTACTCGATTTATTCAAACTATCTAGAAACATTTTTATATTCACTTTAATAGATATTGAAAGTTCAAAAATTATTATTCAGGGTTTCCCGGAAATGACTGCACAACGCTTAACCACAAACTCCTTAACCAAAAATAAGGCGATCTAGGCAAAACTACCTATATCCAAAATTGCTTCGTTAAGTCTACAGAGGACGTGAAAGATTTTTAAAAAAAATGGTTTTTCCTACATTTTTCAAAAACGTACAAATCGATTTTGAATATTTCTGGTACCTAGTCTTGGGCCATGAAATTAGGTTTTTTGTTTTTATAGCGAACGGTTGTTTTTGACTGGAAGGTTATGAAGGTGACGTCACATCTGGTTATTTCTTTTGATTTTTTTTGGAATTGACTTTGATAATTCCGATGTTTTTATCTAACAGTTCAATATACTGTTTTTCTCTCTCTTGAGAAATTTCGCTGGGATAAGTGGTTGGGCCAGAAAAAAAAGTATTTTCAATTAGGTACCCAGATATTTTATTATTGATTAATTTTTTTCTAGCATAACTACTTATCCCAGCTAATTTTTTCAAGAGAGAAAAAAACTTTCTTACACACTGGGTTATTATTAGATGAAAACATCTGAATTATCAGAAAGTCAATTCCAGAAAAAATCAAAAGATATAGCTGCATATGACGTTACTGACTTTTTATGGAATTGACTTTGTGATAATTCAGATGTTTTCATCTAATAACCCAGTGTGTGAAAAAGTTTTTTTCTCTTTTGAAAAAATATGCTGGGATAAGTGGTTATGCTAAGAAAAAAAACATAAATCAATAATAAAATATCAGTGCAGCTTATTGAAAAGATTTTTTTCTGGCACAACCACTTATCATAGCAAAATTTTTCAAGACAGAGAAAAACTTTCCAATACATCAAACTTTCAGATAAAAACATCTGAATAATCAGAAAGTCAATGCAAAAAAAATAAAAAGAAATAACTACATATGACGTCACCTTTATAACACTTCCGGTTATTCACAACCGGTCGCTATAAATACAAAAAACGTAATTTCATTGTACAAGACTAGGTTCCAAAAATCAAAATTGATTCACACGTTTTTGAAAAATAAAGAAAAAAACAATTTTTTTTTTGGTCATTGACGCCCTTAGGCTTAACGAAGGAAATTTTGGATATAGGTAAGTTTGCCCAGACCGCCTTATTTTTGGTAAAGGAATTTGTGATTAAGCGTTGTACAGTCATTTCAGGGACACCCTTGTATACAGTGTGACCCATTTGTTTTGGGAACACCCTGATAAAAAGTTTATTTCTTAACCGATTTGGTTCGTTTTTTTTTGGATTGTAGAGCTCGAAAAATTGTATATTCTTGGCAAAAAGTGACCTTCGCCATTTTGACTTCAAGGCCTACTATGTTAGTTTTTAAGAGCAAAATTTCAGGAAACCATATTAGCGATTTTTTTAGAAAAAATCTGTGTGCGCCACTGGATTCAGAATTCTTTAAAACGGGTCTATACAAATTTTCAACCGAAAATATCAAGTTGAAAAAAATTAAAAATTCGCACTTTAACAATCTTTGATTCTATCAAAACAAATAAAAATGACATAAAACTAAAAATTTGTAACTTTTACCAAACCACCATCAACTTCAATGCATTTATCATTTCTTTTGATAGAATCAAAGATTGTTAAAGTGCGAATTTTTAATTTTTTTCAACTTGATATTTTCGGTTGAAAATTTGTATAGACCCGTTTTAAAGGATGCTGAATCCAGTGGCGCACACAGATTTTTTCTAAAAAAATCGCTGATATGGTTTCCTGAAATTTTGCTCTTAAAAACTAACATAGTAGGCCTTGAAGTCAAAATGGCGAAGGTCACTTTTTGCCAAGAATATACAATTTTTCGAGCTCTACAATCCAAAAAAAAAACGAACCAAATCGGTTAAGAAATAAACTTTTTATCAGGGTGTTCCCAAAACAAATGGGTCACACTGTATGTACAGGGTGATCAGTCAAGGATAGCGAGCGGCCATATCTCGAAAACTATCCATCGTACAGGCTTGCGGCAAACAATTTTATTACTAAAACGGCCTAGAGAAAAACCTGGAAAATATTTTCAAGTTTCTGAAATGGTCGCTAGGGGGCGTAACAACCAACACCAAGTAGAAAAATAGGATTTTTATGGAATTTTGTCCAATGAAAATATATCGATGAGCTCATTTTCGGATTTACTGACTATTAACCTTCACTTTTTGTCTAAAACGTTTTTTTCTATCTATCATAATAAAGTAGTGGGGGAAGTTCAATTGTTTTTTTTAAACAAACGGAGATCTCTCCCGTTTCGCTTGACCGATTTTAACGAACTTGGGCTCATATGAAAGAGAATAGTCTGCGCTATAAAATGCTCATTTGCTTTTTAGTTTGTGACATTCGGCGTCGACGCTAGATGGCGTTAACTGAAATGGTAGCATATTTTTGAGTTTTTTCCAAAAAAATCAAATGTAATGGTATATTCATTTTTATACAGGGTCTCTCACGGTCTATGGTACGTTAGACGTTTACGGAAAACTAGACATAGGATCGACCTGAAAATTTGACTGAGCCCATAATCGAGTACGATCTATATTTTAAAAATATTTTCAGTTTTGCAGTGTTGCCGCTTCTTTCCAAAAGTCGTAACAACTTTCTTATTTTAAATGGACCACCCTGTATATTATTAGTTTTTTGGATTCCTTGACTGATTCTAATCACTTTTGCTTGATATACCCCTATACCTTTCGGCAGCGGTTTTCGAGATATAAATTAATTTATAATATTTTTGTCGTAAAACACATCAGTGGATTGAGTTCAATAATTTCGTACTTGAAAACGGTGGAGAGTTAAAATTGCTATGCCGACTAGAGGAAGGTAGGTTTATATGGTTCCAATGGAGAAACCGATCTGAAAATATACAGGGGTGCTTCAAGTTTATTAATATTTTTCCTTCACACAAAAATGATAAAAAATCATTGTTTTCAAATGGAACCCCCTGTATATTACTTGAAAAAGGAAAAAGCCAATAAATTTTCTTTCGAATGGTATCCCATATTCCTATACCTGAACCTTCAGGATCTACAAGAAAAATGCATTTTACTAAAAAATAAATTATATTGGTATACATGATATGAAACATAATGTAGTTTCTAGGGCAACCTATAGTTGCCAGGTCACACAGCAATAACAATTTATTTTTAGTAGCAAACTGCAACCACATTATGTTTCTTATCAATAATACCCATATAATTTATTTTTTAGACAAATGCATTTTTCTTGTAGAACCTGAAGGTTTAGGTATAGGAACATGGGATACTAGTTGAAAGGAAATTTATTGGTCTTTTCATTTTTCAAGTTATATACAGGGGGTTCCATTTGAAAAAATAGCTTTTTTATCATTTTTGTATATAGGAAAAAGATTAATAAATTTGAAGCACCCTGTATATTTACAGATCGGTTTCTCCATTGGAACCATATAAACCTACCTTCCTCTAGTCGGCATAGCAATTTCAACTCTCCACCGTTTTCAAGTACGAAATTATTGAACTCAATCCACTGATGTGTCTTACGACAAAAATATTATAAATTAATTTATATTTCGAAAACCGCTGCCGATAGGTATAGGAGTATATCAAGCAAAAGTGATTAGAATCAGTCAAGGAATCCAAAAAAATAATAATATACAGGGTGGTTCATTTAAAATAAGAAAGTTGCTATGACTTTTGGGTAGAAGCGGCAACACTGCAGAACTGAAAATATTTTAAAAATATAGATCATACTCGATTATGTGCTGAGCCAAATTTTCAGATCGATCCTATGACTAGTTTTCCGTAAACGTCTAACGTACCATAGACTGTGAGACACCCTGTATATTTTGAAAGGGTATACGTTTTCCTTTAAAAAAAAATTAAAAAAAAAACAAAAAAATTAATGTTTTTTTTTTGTTTTTTTTTTTATTTTTTTTATAGGAAAATGTACCCCCTTCTCAAATACAGTGTGTCCAGAATAAAATGATGTACATGGGACTATACGAGGATATTGGAAACGGTAAAAGATACGACGTTGCTTAAATGGAAGAAAAGTTGCGTATTTGTATGCTCAAAAATATTCTACCTTTGTTTCATTTTGAATCGATTTCGTTATGTTCATACAGGGTGAAAAAAGAAAAGGTTCATTTTGAAAAAAACACAATATTTTGCTTGTTATAAAACCCAACACTTTCAAATTTCCAGGATATAGGTAAGAGGATACGACGATTCTAAAACGGCGTCAAAAAAATTCTAGACCTACTATGTTGCGTCCAGACAAAGTCAAGTCTGTTTTTTTTATGGAAGTCATATTTTTGGAAATTATTTTCAATACGGACCATGAAAATGGAGAAGTTCAATATGGCCTCCATAAGAAAAACCAAAGTTGGCCTCGGCCGGACGCAACATCGTGGGCCTACAATTTTTTCGACACAATTTTCAAAATCACCGTATCTTCTTACCCAGATCCAGAAATTTTCAATACCTCATCTTTTATAATAACCGAAATATTGTGCTATTTAAAAAATGGCCATTTTTCTTTTTCACCCTGTATCTCCATTACGGTATCGAATCAAAACAAACCAAAGTGAGATTATTCTTGGGCACGCAAATACGCAACTTTTCTTCCATTTAACCGATACTGTATCTCCTGTAGTTTCCGATATCCCCACGTACATCATTTTATTCTGGACACACTGTATATGGAAACAGATATACCATTACATTTGATTTTTTTGGAAAAAGCTCAAAAATATTATACCATTTCAGCTAACGCCATCTAGCGGCGACGGCGAATGTCACAAATTAAAAAGCGAATGAGCATTTTATAGCGCAGACTATTCTCTTTTATTTGAGCCCAAGTTCGTTAAAATCGGTCCAGCGAAACGGGAGAAATCTCCGTTTGTTTAAAAAAACAATTGAACTTAGACAAAAAGTGTAGGTAAATAGTCAGTAAAACCGAAAATGAGCTCATCGATATATTTTCATTGGACAAAATTCCATAAAAATTATATTTTTCCACTTTGTGTTGGTTGTTTCGCCCGCTAGCGACCATTTCAGAAACTTGAAAATATTTTCCAGGTTTTTCTCTTGGCCGTTTTAGTAATAAAATTTTTTGCCGCAAGCCTCTACGATGGATATTTTCCAGGATATGGCCGCTCGCTATCCTTAACTGATCACCCTGTACATACAGGCTGCGCCAATAGTGTGTGGACGGGAAATTATCGTTTTAAAGAAGCACATTTTTAAAATTAGTTGCTGGGGTGTGATAGACAGACCTTAAGGCTGCAAAACTAAAATAGTTTCAATTAATTCATTCCGCGTATACAGGGTGATTCATATCAAAGTTATTTTTTTTTAAATGGAACACCCTGTATATTATTACATATTTGGGTTCCTTAGTCAATTCCAGATTGAGTTTATGTACCGCACATGGTATCTTAAACGAGCCGTTCATCCGCAAATCACTATTTTTTGAAAAAGTTGATGTTTAAAAAAAAAATAATATTGCATTGATCCTAAGAGTTTGAGAATTGGGATTTTTTGGTGACGCTGACAAAGAAATGTCCTAATGTAGGCTGTTTGTACTAGCTCCAATTCTTTTTGAGTTATGAGAAATTGTTATGCCAATTTAGAAAATTTCAATCAGGGATAACTTGATTTTTTCAAATGAAACTAACCAACTTTTTTTATGCGATCGAATGCAGAATTATATAATCTTTCTGGCGATAGACGGTTGATAGTGTATATCTCTTGTAGTTTTCTTTCAAATCCTCATTTTCCTATTAATTCGACGTTTCTATCAATTCTCAATACCTACCTAATCAAGTAGGCAGTGGAAAAGAGACTAAGTATTGAAATTTCAAATATTGTATCATAAAACTGAAAACTAAATTATAAACAGGGGATAGAACATCAAAAGAAGGGAACAAGGGCAGTACAATAATTATTATAAAAAAATGTTCAAAACACCGACCCCTTATTCCATGCACAAATCAATGAATCTTCTGATAAAATGAACTCTCAATCGTATCACATTTCTGGAGAAAAAGAGTGCCGTTGAAAAGTGGTGGTCAAAAATTAAATTAGCTAGACTATCCTTTGTCCAGTTATTGATGTGAAATTTTGCCCTTCTTTCGAATAGTGCTAGCCACTGGCATTGTATCTAGAAATATCTTGTTATAATTATTATACTGCTTTTGATCCCATTTTCTTTGATGTCCGGTCTCCTCTCAATGATCCAGCGTTTAGATTCATGATGGATAATTACATTTATAACATATTGTTTGTTTTCCACGGCCTACTTGATCTCAATACCCACCTAGTATTGAGAATTTATAGAAAAATCGGATTAACAGAAAAATGTACATTTGAAAGAAAACTACCAGACATAGATATTAACAACCGTATATCGCCAGAAAGCTAATAAAATTCTACATTCAATCGCATAAAAAGAGTTAGTTAAATTGGCATAACGATTTCTCATAACTCAAAAAGTATTGGAGCTAGTACATACGGCCTACATCGGGACATTTCATTGTTAGCATCACCAAAAAATCCCAATTCTCTAACTCTCAGGATCAATGCAATATTCATTTTTTTTTAAACATCAACTTTTGCAAAACATAGTGATTTGCGGCCGAACGGCTCGTTAAATATATCATGTGCGGTACATAAACTAAATCTGAAATTGACTGAGGATTACTGATTACTGATTACTGGAGTACAGGCGCTACGAGTTTCGGGCTGTTGGCCCCGACACCGCAGCCTCTAGTTGGGCTTATTGTATCTTCTCTGTGCCTGTCTCTCAGTCGAAGAGCTCCATTGCCCGAATAAGGTTTATGACTCGTTCTACTGTTTCCCTGTCCGTCCTTTGAGGAGTGGTTGTGAATTCCCCATTATCTCTTCTCCAGTACGCCAGCGCTTCACATTCGAATACAATGTGGGAGGCTGTTTCCTCCTCCTCGTTGCACAGCCTACATATGGGTTCCTCGTTGAAAAGACCCATGATATGCATGTGTTTTCTTAGAGTGCAGTGTCCAGTTAATATACCTGTTACTTTCCTAAGCTGATTCCTGCTGAGTTTCAGTTGGCTTCCAGAAAATGATGATTCGATCTCGTCTGCCATTAATTTACTGTGTTTCAGACCTGGTGATTGGCACCATCTAGCTTTCTGTTGTTTTTTGGACCAACAGTTCAGCAAACCTCTTACAGAAGATTTTGTAATACCAATGGCAGGTTCTGGACCCAGAAGTGGTGTGTTTGCAGCTTTCTGTGCTAGTAAATCCGCCCGCTCGTTCCCAGCTATCCCTGTGTGTCCTGGTATCCATCCAAGAGTAACATCGTTAGATACTCCCAGTGTGACAAGGTTTTGCTGACAGTCCATGACTTGTTTAGATTTGGTTTCCCGACAGGAGATGGTTTTGATTGCAGCTTGGCTGTCACTAAGGATAAGGATTTTCCTTCCTCTGTAGCCTCTCCTGAGATTCTCTTGCACGCTTACATTTATTGCATGTACTTCTGCCTGGAAAACTGTAGCGTACATCCCAAGTGGTTCATATGTTTCCCACTTTGGATTTTCTCACCGTTTCCTCTTCCCATATTAGCTTGGTCTTGGGACTAAAGTTAATATTTTTCAGCATGATATCACTCATCATTGTTACTAGGTGATTCGTGATTGTCCTGGTTATCTTAGTGTGTCCTTGGGGGTTTGAGTAGCTCCAGTTCCCGGTGTTGCTAAGTCTATTTGCTCCCATTCTTGCTTCCATTTTGATATAGATATCTAAAGGAGGTAGGTTGAGCATGGCCTCCATGGCAAGTGTTGGAGTAGTTTTCATGGCTCCCGTTACACTGAGACATGCTAGCCTCTGAACTTTTGCAAGTTACGTGGCTACTTGTTGCTGCTCGATTTTCGGCCACCAGACAACAGAGCTGAACGAGCAAGAGTGGGTCTTACCACGGTACAGTAGAGCCAGTGTACCATGCGCGGATTTATTCCCCAGTTCTTTCCTATCGCTCTTTTTGTTGCCATTATTGTGGCTTTACCTCGATTGACTATTTTCTGTAGGTGCGAATTCCATGTGAGTTTGTCATCCAGGATGATGCCTTGGTATTTGACTTCTCTTACCACCTGCAGTTCTTGTCCAAAGAATATGGGTTTGAATAATTCCGCTATATTCCTCTTTCTCGTAAAGCTGACCAGGGAGGTTTTCTCAGGATTGACCTTCAGGTTCACCTTCCTGCACCAATCTTCTACGATAGTCAGAGCTGTCTGCATCAGTTCTGATCAATGATTTTCCAACAACTACATAGATATAGCCCGACGTCTGTTTGTGTGTACATTGAGGGGAGAGAGGAATTCTTGCGACAGTTCTTGCGAGTTTGCCAAACTGCAAATTCAATAAGTAGCTACCTTGTATTCAAGGTATTTTTATTCTGATTAAAAATACTCTATACTCTATGAGTGCATCTCCGGTAGTTACCAATTATATAATATGTACATTTTTAGATCACTAGTGATAATAAAACATTCTCAATGAGACCCATATTTTTCCATGAACCTTAGTTACTTATGTGGACACGATGCAACGAAATACATTTGGCAACACGACACAAATGCCTATTTGAGATCAACCAATCACAGCTGATAATCATTTTAACCAATCATAGCCTGTAGCTCCCTGGGAACACTGTTGTCGGCTTGTTCAAAATTCAATATTTTTGAAGGCCGAACAGCTGATTTATGTGAACAAAACTTATCAATAATCAGTAAATTATAACTGTCCTATAACACCAACGATATTGAAACAAATAAAACATTAAAACATATCTTCGTTAATAAACTGGTTAATCCCTTTTGATAAAAAGTGAAAATTCTGAGTGCTTTCTATTTAACAAATTCAACGGACGAGATGTAAATAAAAACATGTTTATTATAGTGACAAACAATTTGCCCGGAATCTAGGGTGTAAGCTAGTTCTAGTGGGTTCTATGTTCTAAGGTTCTGATATTGTCTTGGCGTGTTTACCAGTGATAAGTATTGCTACGTCATCGGCATAGCCTTGGGCATAAAATCCCTTGCTGTTTAACTCCACCAGTAGTTCATCTGCGACTAGGTTCCAGAGGAGAGGGGATAAGACTCCACCCTGGGGGCAGCCTTTAGCTGCATCTATAGTTACAGTTTTGTCAAGCATAGTTGCTTGAATTATCCTACCTTTCAGCATGTTTCTTATCCACCCACATACTGTGTCTTTAATTCTACGCCGGTTAATTGCGGTGGTCATTGAATTGAAGGAGGTATGATCAAATGCTCCTTCTATATCAAGGAATGCAGCTAGGGCAATTCCTTGGTTGTTCAGTGGTTGCTCTATTTTATGAACAAGTTCATGCCGAGCAGTCTCACATGATTTACCAGGTTGATAGGCGTTTTGGTTTTTGTGTAGTGGCCTCTCTATTAGGGAGGTTTCCCTAATTTGCCTTTCAATCACTTTCTTCATCGTTTTGAGTAGAAACGACGAGAGATTTATTGGTCTGAATGCCTTGGGCTGAGAGCTATCTTTCCCGGGTTTCGGTATAAAGACCACTCGTGAGAGTTTCCAAATCAGGGGTTTGTGTCCCGTTGCCAGGCTTGCTCTGAATAGTTGGCAAAGCATCGGTATGAGTTGGGCTTTGTCCTGCTGCAGGTGAGCCGCGGTATTATTCCATCGCATCCAGGTGCTTTGTATGGTTCGAATTCGTTTATAGCCCATTCAATTCTATTTGGTGTCACAATTTGTCGGGCTGTGACCCAATCATCTCTTGATCCTCTCATCAGGAGAATCCCACGAGATAGGGAGTTGGTTCCCTGATGCGAGTTGGTTATAGTCGAGTCTGGAAAGTGTGCCCTGAGTAATGTCTCAATGGTTTCTTCGCCATTTTTTGTGTATTCCCCATTTGGTTTTTTCAGTGTTCCCATTGGTGGAAGGGGATCTTTAGCTAGGATTCTCTGAAGGCGTGCGCCTTCCGAGGTTTTTTCGACCTCAGTGCAAAACTTCCTCTAGGAGTTCCTCTTACCTTCCCTTACTTCTTTATTGTATTTTGTCAAAGTGTGGTGATATTCATCCCATTCACCGGTTTTCTTGGCCTTGGAGGAGTATATTTTCATTGGGCAAAATTCTATAAAAATCCTATTTCTCTACTTGGTTTTGGTTGTTACGCCCCCTAGCGACCATTTCAGAATCTTGAAAATATTTTTCAGGTTTTTCTCTTGGTCGTTTTAGTAATAAAATTTTCTGCCGCAAGCCTCTACTATGAATAGTATCCGGGATATGGCCGGCGACCTCTCTTAGTTGTACACCCTATACATTTGTGGAATATTCGGGGGTAATACCACGATTGCTTGAAAATTACCGATAAATTTTCACGAATGTGTGTTTTCTCTACAAACCTCACTCGAAATTTTGTAGAAAAAACACGCATGAGCAAAGCTTTATCCGGTTAATTTTAAAGCACGAATGGGATTTAGAAGAATATTTCGTTTTCCGAATTCGTTTCTAGAACAAAACTTCAATTAATTTGCGTTGCCATATTGATTGCCCTGACAACGTGTTTATTTTTGCCACAGTCACAGGCCACTAACGAATATAGACCGGAAAGTCCCATATAACCCTACACAACACTTTTCACAGCGCCCCCTGATGCCTGTATTCCCGAACTACAAGGGAAAAGTAGAAATCTCTTTTACCTCGGTAGGGGAGGTTGTGAAATTCCCCTACAATGGTGGGGGTAGATAATTATTTGTTTTGATTTTGTAGATTGTAGGTTATGGAATAAATTCAATTATTTTCTTGAAAAATCTTTATTAATGCAGACATTCATTTCTGATTACCGAGTTTGTTTCGGCATAAATGTATTATGGAAAAGTAAGCGTCATAATACAGTGCGACCGTAAAGATTGGAATAATGGAATTGGAATGGATCCGGAGACACACTAGCCTAGTTTACACCGACAACTTGGTCCGCGGACCAAGTACTAAATTCGAACTATATCAGAACCAAATATTTGGTTTGGATGGTGTAAACAGTTGCGGACTAAGCTGGTCCGCCTCTTGGTTCGGTACTTGCCAGCAGGTGTACCGAACTAAATTTGGTTCGATCTGGATCTAAATTTTGAGGTTATGTTGATTGTTATTATTGTGAATTGTGTTGGTTCTGAGTTTCTAAGGCAATCTGAGCGTACTTACTAATGTCTTTTTTGGTTACGAATTGTGTTGATAAATAATTTCGACTTGTTTTTGACATTTGACGAATTGCGCGCGTACTCATTTAGTTCCCGCGTTGCCAGACTGTGTAAACGGGCGAGAAGCAAGCATTGGTCCTACCGTACTATCCCCACTCACTTAGTCCTATCGGACCGAACTAAAAGAGTTATCGGTGTAAACTAGGTGACTGTAGATGTACATACATTCATCGGTTTTCGTTCTTTTCGAAGGAATTGGGGAGTCCGTGGGGCTTCCAACTCTTCGGAGTGATTTAGAAGGTGATTCAGCACGGGATTCATATTCTGAAAAAAGATCGGTCTGTTTGATCTACTCAGTTTTCCAAAATCTGCAGAGATATCAGAATTCTTATTTAGACATTTAAAAAATATTTTCATTTTAATAATTGCTGCCTAATCCACGACTGTGTCCACGATGTTAAGTTGGTTTCGTCAATTTCTATGAAATGTGAAGAGGAAACTTCGATGGAAACTACATGTCAATATCTTTTCATATAGAAATATATAATTAATAAAGAAATAAAATTTCATCATTGTAGTTAAAAAACAAACTTTAAGTGTAAACAATAATTTTAAATCTATATAAACCTCGATATAAATCTTACGTTAGGGTTTTAAGTGGAATCAAAGATAAACGAGGGTGAAAACCTAAAATGGTCTAACATTTTTTGAGGAGGAAGTTTTTTCGTATTTGTGTTTCCAAAAAAATGGATCTCAAATGACTCGTTATCAAAATGTGACCCGTTTTGGTGAGGTTATTTCTTGGTTAAATTAATACGAATAGGTATGTAAGTACTGAGCGTGGGTATATATCATTTTATGGCAACTGAAAATAACAAATTTTCTAGTAAGATTTCTTCATATTTGCTATGAAATCATATTTTTCTATAGAATAAAGTGAGGATATGAAAAGTAATTTTTTTGCCAACTAAATGATGTCGCTCACGCGACATCAATTTTTTTTGCCAACCCAAACTAACCCAAATTCCTACGCAGAGCAACATTCCATTTGCCCAGATGCATAAAATAACAACGAATTGATTGGCTTTTTTAAAAATTCCGATTGAAAATCTGAAATAATCCTCACCTTATTCTATCGAAAAGTATGTTTTCAATGCAAATATGAAGACCTTTTTATAGAAAATTTGTTATTTTCACTTGCCATAAAGTGATATGTCGCCCTGTGCGTAATAATTATAAAATTTTGATGAAAAAAATACCAAAGAAAAGAGACTTACCTGGTAAATTCAATGATGGAACTGCAGTTACTTTCAGACCTCTATTACCTGGAAAAATATCTTCAGGACAAAAATGGTCCCCACATACAACAAATGTATTATAAATTTCATCTGTTGATAACACCTCATAGTTGAAAGGTTTAATCTTCTCAACCCAGGCATTGAACATCTCCGGAAATCTTTTTGGGACATTAATCAATGATGGCAGATGGCAGCGACGCGTCAGTTGGCGTCAGATATGATCCGAGTAGGTTCGATATGATCTAAATCGTCACGTGATTAGGAGGTGGCTTTAATCACATAAAGTCACGGGGTAGATATCAAGCTGAAGAATATTGGCGCACCCTGATGCCTGTATTCCCGAAGCTCAACAGTTTTTGGCGGGAACGCCGAGCTTGCAATACTAAGTTATATTAGTTTACTGTGGCCACAGTGTTTATTTGGGTCGCTATGACAGAGTGGTATTATCGGGGGTAATACCACGTGTGGTAAAAATTACCGATAAATTTTCACGAATGGTCGAGTGAAATTTGTATAGAAAACACGCATGAGCGAAAATTTACCGGTCAATTTTAAAGCACGAATGGTATTTAGAAGAATATTTCACGAATTCTAGAATATAACTTCACTAAATTTGCGTTGCCATGGCGATTGCCCTGACAACGAAAAATTGTCGTTGCCATATCGATTGCTCTGACAACGTGTTTATTTGTGTTGCCATGACAGAGTGGTATTATCGATTTGGTGTTATCGCTGTAAGCCTCCGAAAATTCAACTGCTCTTATGGGATTTTTTGTACATGAGTGGAATATTTGATGTTGTAAAGTCTATTTTTTATAAGAACGGAAAATGACAAGCAGTCATTAGTAACTATTTTATTAGATTGCCAGCCTGAATTGGCGCGTTCGAACTGTTAAGCTGTGTTCAACGACAGGACCGTATTCAGATATAGACTTGTAAATACATACTAGCTGTGTTCGGGTAAGTCTGGTGCGATGTAATTTTGTAATAAAATAATCAGATCAAATCATTTATTCGGGTTATTACAGAACACATGCACCCATCTTTAGTTGAGATAAGTCATGTTGTTTTTCTTATCCCTTAGATAGATGAAAAAAAAAACAGGCAGAAGCTCGGCCTTCTTTTGGTTGATTCTAATTTCACTATTTTTGTATCGGGAGGTAAAAACAGGAAGCTTGGCAATGTCTCCTCTTCAAAAAACGACTCCTCATTCTCAATCTGCAACAATTTATAATTACGATCTACAAACTACGCTATACAGGGTGCCACAGATTCGAGTGCATGCATGGGGATCTCAGTTATTATAAAAGATACAGGGTCGGTTGAATGGTTGCAAAGTTGCGCATTTTTATGTTCAACAAAATGCCGTTTTGAAATTTGAAAAATTTCGACTACTTCCGAAGATATCCGCAAAAAACCAAAAATTCGCAAAAACGTTATTATTATTTCCGAAGTCTATTTGAAAAGATATTGTAAAATGAATTACACTTTCTCATTGCCACTTTTTCTCCTCTACAAAATGGCGCTATCAAATTGAAAATCTGACGTTTCGTCTTTGAGCGGCCATCATCAAGTTCATTTTTTTAAATACGGACCTGGATTTTTCATTTTATTTTTAGTTATCTTATGACGTCCTTGAGGCATTGAGGTAATTAGATGCGGGTGTAGAGCAATGGGTTGCCTTAGCAACGTCTATATTTTCAATTATTTTTCACCTATTATTGTTATTTTCAATATTTTGTTAAAATGGCAATATTCTTGAACACTCACAAAAATTAATTCAGTTTTTTATATATTTTTTTTTATTTTCCATGTCATTATTTGTTGATTTAATTTAATTTCATCAAATGCATCGTTATTGGATGTTATTTCGATTTTGGTTCGGTCAATTGGGCTTGTTTAGTTGTGCAGGTTTTCTCATAGGAATAACGTGTCGAATAAAGATGGATCTATGAACCAAACTATGAGTTAGGGAGAAAAGGGTTGCCTAACTAATTTTCTCTGGTATTATTTTTCAAATGAGTATTTTCTTCGACGGTTGCGATACCTCAATACATTAAGGACGTCTAAAGATAACTAAAAATAAAATGAAAAATCCAGGTCCGTATTCAAAAAAATGAACTTGATGATGGCCGCTCAAAGACGAAACGTCAGATTTTCAATTTGATACCGCCATCTTGTAGAGGAGAAAAAGTGGCAATGAGAAAGTGTAATTCATTTATAATATCTTCGGAAGTAGTCGGAATTTTTTAAATTTCAAAACGGCATTTTGTTGAGCATAAAAATGCGCGACTTTGCAATCATTTAACCGACCCTGTATCTCCTATAATAACTGAGATCCACATGCATGCACTCGAATCTGTGGCACCCTGTATACTTAAATGTACCTTTCGAGTTCCACTATTTCTACCCGGAGATGTTATAAACTCTTCGAAAGACAACTCCTCATTCTCAATCTATAATTATTTATAATTATACAATTTATGCTTTGATTAGTTTATATACACTATAATCTTCAAAATCTGATTCCTGAGCAATGCTGGAACTAGCTCGAGGCTCAACAATTATGCTATCCACTATTGCCAAAACTAGAATAAATATTTTGAATTTTTACATACATAACATAAATTATTTATACCGCTTCACTTGACAGTATCCTAAAAATAATATGAAAAATAACAACGAGATAAACACCAAAAACACAAGAACTCAACAAAATAATATCACTCAGAAAAATTCGGAAATCCGATACTGTTCTAATATTGTGAATCGAGGTTAAAATTTAATGTCAAACGCTTGACATATTAACAAATGACGTTGATTTGGGGAATTTATTTTCATCAACTTCACTAAAGGCGTTTTTTCTTGTTAACTGTATTCGTTCTTATTTTTGAACCGTATTCAAGTGCTGACGTCATTGATTTGACACTCAAGAAAAGAGAACCGTTTCAAACCAGAATGTCATAAGCAGATTAAGGATCCATAGTGTCAACCATGCATAACATTTTTTTTTGTACATGAATGAACAGGGAATCGCTTCTTTTGCATTTGGTCTCCAAATCAATAGTTAAAATGAAAATATTCATTTTCACCTTTAATCTTTCCAACAAAGATTGAAGAAGAAAACTGGATTATCAGTATCAGTCTCCCTTTTTATCACTTGAATTCTTGTTTCGGAGTTGAATAGCGAAATATTCTCTCTTTCACCACAAAAAAAAACATAATTGTAAGCCTTATAAAACTCAATGATAATGTTATACATATATTGTATTTTTATCTATGATTGTATACATTCCCCAACTAACACAGATTGTGCCTTAATAAACTAAAATGCTATTTAACTGATATATTAGGTCCATCAATATACAATTTTATCATTTAGTGACGTTAGTTGAGACAAAATACTCTCAGAGACAAAAAAGTGTTATAATCATGTAATATAGCTCTCTACAAAACCATTTAATAAATCTTTTATAAAACGGAAGAAATTGAATTCTTATAGCATACTATAGTACCAATGTTATAAGAGTAATCACTCTCTTAGTCTAATTTGTTGTATTATTGGTTCATTATTGTTTTGAAAAGAACTTATAAGATGGTTACAAAATATTTTTATTACAGATTTATTATATTATCATATAGCTATCTCTTATAAAACAGTTAACTCGCAAAAGTATTTAAGACTGAATTGGCTTAAGAGAATATCTTATAAAAATGTTTTATAGGATGCTTGATCTAGAACGTACAAAACAGCACTATAAAACCAATACAAAACACTCACAAAATAAAAATGGACACAAAATTGCAACACTGTCTTATAGTTTATCCCAACTAACACAGACTGTGCCTTATCAAACTAAAAATGCTACATAACTGATTTATTAGGGTACTTCAATAACAATTGTATTATTTAGTGGCGGTAGTTGGCACAAAATACTCTCAGAGACAAAAAAGTGTTATGATCATGTTATATAGCTCTCTAGAAGACCATTTAATAAGCCTTTTACAAAACAAAAGAAATTGAATTCTTATAGCATATTATAGCACCAATTTTATAAGAGGAATTACTCTCAAGTCTAATTTGTTGTATAATTGGTTTATTAAGGTTTTATAGAGAACTTTATGAGATCGTTACAAAATATTTTTATTAGAGATTTATTATTTTATCGCTAAGTCGCAAACCTATTTAAATCTGAATTGGCTTACGAGAATATCTTATAGAAATGTTTTATAGAATACTTGATTTCGAACGCACAAGACAGCACTATAAAACACATAAAATAAAAATGGGCACGAAATAGCAACATTGTCTTAAAATATGTCTTGCCCAAAGATCCCCACCCCGTTTGCAGTCATACAGTGAAACAAAAACATTGTAAATATCAGACAATTATTATTTAATAGAGTAGTTTTTGTTTGTAATTAAGATCTTGAGGTTATGAAATTTATTATATCAGGATAAAAAGTCTTGAATTGCCTCAAAATGCAGGCGCATGAAAATTTAGTTCATAATGTACCCATATATTAACAGTAAAATCAAATTCGCAAGTCAAATCAACATATTATCATGCTTGAATTTTCAATATTTTGCAATATGCTACTTGTCTAATAGTAGGATAGACTCCATTAATTTTTCGTCATTCACAGTTGATATTCTTTTACAACAATTCTGATTTATTCTGCTCTGAATATACACAAAATTGCAGTGTAAATTCTGCGAATATATCAACAACAAAATATATTTATAACTGTTTTATAAATGTGTAACTTGGAACAACTTCACTCTTATAAGAGCTCTATAGCAGTAGTAAAGTAGCTTTATAGTTGTTACCCAGAACCCCTATAAACATTTTAATACGACAAAAATATTTTATAAAGTGGTCCTTTTTCGTGTTTATAAGTGTGTTATTAATGTCTATGAAATGATTATAAAAATATTTTTACGAGCAAAATGTTTTACGAATCTGTTATATAACGGTCTATAAAATACTTATAAACATATTTGTGTTACTTGGGTCACCATAAAAAAATCACAAACTGTTGATAAGAGCGAGAGCCCTGAGCCTTAAAAGAGATGGAGCTATTTGACAGCTCTATGAACACACAGTCCGGCTTGTTTTTGAATACGGTTCAAAATCTGACGTTTGTGACGTCACCCTTTAGCAAGAAAATGCCATGTATTTGAACCGGATTGAACCGTACTAGCACACAAAAACGCCTTAAATTTGCGTTGCAATGTTGACTGCCCTGACAACGTGGTTGTTTGTGTCCAAAAATTGTCGTTGCCATATCGATTGCTCTGACAACGTGTTTATTTGTGTTGCCATGACAGAGTGGTATTATCGATTTGGTGTTATCGAAGGTAATACCACGAGTGCTTAAAAATTACCGATAAATTTTCACGAATGCGTGTTTTCTCAAAATTTGTAGAGAAAACACGCATGAGCGAAAATTTATCCGGTTAATTTTAAAGCACGAATGGTATTTAGAAGAATATTTCACGAATTCTAGAATATAACTTCACTAAATTTGCGTTGCCATGGCGATTGCCCTGACAACGTGGTTATATGTGTCGAAAAATTGTCGTTGCCATATCGATTGCTCTGACAACGTGTTTATTTGTGTTGCCATGACATGGTATTTTCGATTTGGTGTTATCGCTGTAAGCCTCCGAAAATTCAACTGCTCTTATGGGATTTTTTGTACATGAGTGGAATATTCGCTGTAATCCTCCGAAAAGTCAGCTGCTCTTATGGGATTTTTTGTACATGAGTGGAATATTCACTGTAAGCCTCTAAGCCTCCGAAAATTCAACTGCTCTTATGGGATTTTTTTGTACATGAGTGGAATATTCGCTGTAAGCCTCCGAAAATTCCACTGCTCTTATGGGGTTTTTTGTACATGAGTGGAATATTCTTCTAAATACCATTCGTGCTTCAAAATTAACCGGATAAATTTTCGCCCAAGCGAGTTTGTTGGAAATCATTATTTATTGTGATTATTGTAACCTAACGTGTCAGTTTACCTGTTTGTGCTGACCAGTTAAAGTGTATGTCAGTTAGTTGTCAATATAAAAATTTATATCGTCAGACAGACATTTTCACTGCTCTTGCATAAAATACATCTAGTTTCTCGAGTCTGTCTCGATACCCAAAAACAAAACAACAAAGAGTAATAGTACCCGTTAATACAGCCCACTACCAGAAAGCGTTATCGAAGATATTAAACATTGGTCCTGTCAAACCGGATGAAAATTTACTGGAAAACTAAGTATCGAAGCCTGATTGGAGCCTGATTGGATGGAAACCTGTTGATCGTAGCAGAACATCATAAGTCAGTAGTGAGCACCTCATTTTCCATTATTTCCTTTCCTTTTCTTACTGAATTAGTTTCGATCTGTGCTGGTTGGTGATATTATTGCTAGTATTTCGTAGAGACTATCGCACACGCTATTTGTTTTTGAGTTACTAGAAAAGATAGTCCCTAATCCTCGTCATAATAATATCATACCTCGCCATCCACTATGTCAACTGAAATAGAAAAACTCTGCCGTAAAAGAGGCACTATCAAAGCAAAAGTTACTATTTTCTCTAGATTTTTAGATAATTTAGAGTCAAGATATCCCGATAAAAATATAACAGATTTAGTATCGCTTAACGAATTGAAGGAGCGTATTGAAAGACTTCGTATTTCACTTGATGACTTTGAGGAAGTACAAAAGAAAATTGACGAAATATCTGCCGAGACAGATACAGAAAAAAACCTTCAGGAACGAGAATCTTTCGATAAGGAATTTTACGCGGCTTTAGGTAGGTCGAAAGCGTTGTGCAATTATTCAAACGTCATTGTCAATAATGATACTGGTATTCCTGTAAGTAGTTGTATACCTGTAGCGGTTCCACCGGTATCGTTGCATGAGTCAAATATCAAACTCCCCATAATACAGCTCCCCAAGTTTGACGGTGATTATGAACAATGGTTGGAATTTCGTGATTCATTTGACTCTCTCATCCATAAAAATGAATCTATCAGTGAAATACAAAGATTTCATTATTTGCGCGCTAGTTTGTCTCACGGCGCACTAGAAGTTATTGGTAATCTTGAATTTTCAAGTCAACATTACGCTATAGCATGGGATTTGATTTGCAAGCGATATAACAATATCCGTATTCTAGTTCAAAACCATGTTAGAGCTATATTCTCGCTAGAAAAAGTGGTTGAAGAGTCATCACAAGCTATACGAAAGATCATGGACAACATGACCAAACATCTTAGAGCTCTAAAACTTCTCCAAGAACCTACAGACAATTGGGATACGTTGATAATTTTCTTAATTGTACAAAAATTAGATTTGATCACAACTCGCGAGTGGGAACAAAGAAAATCATCATATGAAAGACCTACGCTAGAAAATTTGAAGGCATTTTTGAAGGATCGAGCTGATCTCCTAGAGTCTTTGGAAAATGGTAAGTCTAAAAAATTCGTTAAACCCAAATTCGAAAATAGAACCAAGTCGTTCGTAACCAGTAATCAATCTCATGTTTGCTCGTTTTGTAAAAAAGATCATGTTCTTCATGAATGTCCAGAATTTTTAAAGCTGAACATTAGTGATCGATTGATAGAGGTTAAAAAGTTACGATTATGCATAAACTGTCTTAAGTCGGGCCATTTGATTAAACAGTGTCGTTCTGGTTCGTGTAAGCACTGTAGAGGTAGACACCATTCCCTCTTGCATTTTGAACGATCTTCTGGAGCACCTGACAATTCTCAGAGTGGTGAAAAGTCGCAAGAACGTGTAGTTTGTTCAGCGCGAAATGCTAATGACCTCAGCAATCAAGTTTTATTGTCTACTGTTTTGATTGGTATATTAGACAAACATAACAGAATACATACTGCACGCGCGCTATTGGATGCTGGAAGTCAAAGCAGTTTTATAACTTCTAAGCTCGCCAACGATTTAAATTTGGATTTGTCCAGTTTTAAGATAAAGGTTTGCGGACTAAATCAAACTGAATCCATGGTAAAATACAGAACAAGTGTGCGAATACAGTCGCGTTATAATAATTTCAGCAGACAAATCGGTTATTTGGTGGTTCCAGAAATTACTGGAAATTTACCAAATTTCACTGTTGATTTTTCGTCTTTAGGCATTCCCGATAACATCAATTTGGCTGACCCAAATTTCCATATTTCTGGAAAAATAGATTTATTATTAGGTACAGATCACTTCTGGCATGTTATGTGTGTGGGTCAGATCCAACTTGGAAACAGTGGAGCATTGCTACAAAAAAGTAAATTTGGATGGATTGTCTGGTAGCGTTCAATCACACAATCCACGAGAACTGCATTGCAATTTATCACATATAGATATAGATAGAAAGCTCACACGTTTTTGGGAATTAGAAGAGGTCCCTTCTCAAAAAATCATTTCTTGCGAAGAACATTTTATGGATACATTTGAACGCAACGAAAATGGCCAATTTTTGGTGACAATTCCTTTAAAGGAAAATCCAGATGTCCTAGGCGATTCATATAAGAACGCAGAAAAACGACTCTTCTCATTAGAGCGTAAGTTCAAACGTAATTCTTCTTTTAAATTGGCTTATTCACAAGTCATAAAGGAATATATTTCACTAGGGCATATGTCGAAGGTTCCAGAAAACGAAAACATACAAGTATCATATTATTTGCCTCACCACGGAGTCGTGAAGGAAGAAAGTATCACCACTAAACTACTTGTTGTTTTTGATGCTTCTTGCGTCACTAGTACTGGATATTCCTTCAATGATTTACAAATGGTAGGACCCACTATCCAGCCTGATCTATTTTCTGCGTTAATTCGTTTTCGAACATATGTTGTTGTCATCGGTGGTGACATCGAGAAAATGTATCGCATGTGCCTTATTAAACCTGAACAACGACCTCTACAAAGAATTGTATGGCGAGAAAAATCTGATGATCCTATTGATACGTATGAGTTGGCTACGGTCACTTTTGGTACCTCTGCTGCTGCCTTCCTAGCCATAAGATGTTTATATCAAATTGGAATAGACTGCTCTCAAACATCTCCCATTATTTCAGATATTATCAAAAATCACTTTTACGTGGACGATTTGCTGAGTGGAGCAAGTACTATTGAAGAGGTGATCTCCATAACGAATGTTATTTCTCAAACTCTAAAGGAATACGGCTTCATATTGCGAAAATTCATTTCGAACTCCCCGGAAGTCCTAGCTGGCATTGAATCTCGAGATGAAATCAACACTATAGACTCAGTCTGACTCATTAATTTATAGTATTAATCGGAATTTCAGCAAGCAAGTTACAAAGCGCACGATATTATCAGAATCTTCACAAATTTTTGACCCGTTAGGCCTTTTGAGCCCTTCAACAATTTTAGCAAAAATTCTCCTTCAAGACTTATGGTCCGAAAAACTATCTTGGGATGGAAGTTTGCCTAATCATTTGCACACACGATGGTTGTTATTTCGCAATGAGTTACGTTTTTTCGATAAGTTGAAAATAAATCGGCAAATTACTTTGACTGATTTCACTGGAATAGAACTTCATTGTTTTTCCGATTCTTCTATTCAAGCGTATGGAGCATGTGTTTATCTGAGATCGCTAGGCCCTGATGGCAACATCAACGTATCTTTGATTTCTGCAAAATCGAAAGTTGCACCTCTAAGAACTCAAACTATACCTCGTTTAGAACTTATGGGCGCACATTTATTAGTTCAACTTACAGAAAAAGTGAATAATTCTATTCATTTACCAATAGAAAATATAGTTTATTGGTGTGATTCTTCAGTAGTTTTGGGATGGTTAAGAAAATCACCTAATCTCTTACAACCATTTGTAGCTAATCGGGTTGCTAGAATTCAAAAACAAACAGAGACAAGCAGTTGGCGCCACGTACCTAGTGTTGATAACCCCGCGGATCACGTTTCTCGTGGTGTTATGCCTAGTAGTTTGTGGCCTTGAACATTTATTGGAATCGACCTGAATGGCTTCTGAAAGATAAATCAACCTGGCTCAATTTACCTTGTCAAGAAGTCGATCTTCCGGAATTGCGTAAATCAGTATACTCACACGTTTCTACTTTTAGTAATTTTTCTGAATTCGAAAAATACTCTGACCTTACAAAATTGGAAAGAATCGTCGCTATTTGTTTGAGGTTTAAAGATATGTGTTCAAAAAAGAAACATTCTGGACCTATATCCCATATTGAATTATCCAACGCATCTTTAAAACTAGCAAAATTATCCCAATCAGATTCTTTTAATCAAGAAATTGAAATACTCGTTCGCAATGGCAAAATCACTAAAGGTCAAATAACAAAACTTTCACCATTTTTAGATGAAAATAATATTATTAGAGTTGGAGGTAGACTGAGTCAAGCTAATTTTGGATATCAGAAAAAATATCCCATTCTTTTATCTGCCAAGCACCCATTCACTAAGCTCTTATTTCAAAGAGAACACAAGCGCTTGCTTCATGCTGGACCACAGCAATTATTATTCTCGATTCGCGAGAAGTTTTGGCCGTTATCTTCGAGAAATCTTGCTAGAAAAATTGTTTATCAATGTATTAGTTGCTTTAAAGCAAAACCCCGTTCAATTTCACGTATGATGGGAAATTTGCCCAAGAGTCGAGTGAATCCTGCGTCACCATTTTTCACAACTGGGGTAGATTACGCAGGACCTTTCTTGGTGAAAGATAGAAAAGGACGTGGTCGAAAGGTAACTAAAGCATACATAGCACTTTCGATTTGTTTCGTAACACGTGCTATTCACTTGGAACTAGTATCAGACTTGACAAAAGATTCATTCATAGCGGCATTGCGGCGCTTCATTGCACGACGTGGAAAACCTTTTCAAATATATTCCGACAATGGCTCAAATTTCATTGGGGCTAATTCCGAATTGAAAGACCTTGGTAAATTTTTGGATTCGCATCACACTGATCTAACTCAAAGCTGTGAAAATGACGGAATTGGTTGGTCATTTATTCCAGCTCTCTCCCCTCATTTTGGTGGGTTATGGGAAGCTGGAGTAAAATCAACGAAATATCACCTCAAAAGAGTAGCAGGAAACGTAACTTTAACTTTCGAGCAATTTAGTACTTTACTAGCACAGATCGAAGCTGTTCTAAATTCTCGCCCTATTTCTCCACTTTCTTCGGATCCTACTGACTTATCACCGCTCACACCGTCGCATTTTATTATTGGTCGTCCCATAACATCGGCTGCTGATCCTGATTTGACCCATGTGCCTGTAAACCGACTAGACCAATTCCAGCTAGTTCAACAGCTACAGCAACATTTTTGGAAAAGGTGGTCTCAAGAGTACATCTCTGAACTCCAACAGAAGCAAAAATGGTCAAAATCTAATGGGCTGCTGAGGCTGAACGATTTGGTCCTAGTCAAAGAGGATAATCAACCCCCTTTGAGATGGTGTTTGGGACGAATCATCGCATTGCATCCTGGAGCTGACGGCATTGCTAGAGTAGCTACATTGAAGACATCACACGGAACCATCAAGCGCTCATTTGCTAAGCTCTGTCCATTGCCACTAAACAATGACTGAAGCATTGGTTCGATTTATTGAAAGAGCAGTCTTTCAAAGTCGGGGGAAATGTTGGAAATCATTATTTATTGTGATTATTGTAACTTAACGTGTCAGTTTACCTGTTTGTGCTGACCAGTTAAAGTGTATGTCAGTTAGTTGTCAATATAAAAATTTGTATCGTCAGACAGACATTTTCACTGCTTTTGCATAAAATACATTTAGTTTCTCGAGTCTGTCTCGATACCCAAAAACAAAACAACAAAGAGTAATAGTACCCGTTAATACAGTCCACTACCAGAAAGCGTTATCGAAGATATTAAACAGAGTTTTCTCTACAAATTTCACTCGACCTTTGGTCTCGTGAAATTTTGGAAAAACACGCATTCGTGACAATTTATCGGTAATTTTTGAGCACTCGTGATTTTACCCCCGATAACACCAAATCGATAATACCACATCGATAATACCTCTCTGTCACGGAAACACAAATAAACACTTTGGCACAAATAACCATGTTGTCAGGACAATCAATATGGCAACGCAAATTAAGTGAAGTTTTGTTCTAGAATTCGCGAGATATTCGCAATAACCTGTAAAACAAAAACCCATTTTTCACAAAAATGGTTAGTTTTATTGGAACAAAAGAAGTGCACCTTAATTGATGGTGATGGTAATGGTAATGGTTAAGGTGGGGGGGGGTCCAAAGCCCGGCGAGTAGGCCTAGTGGCCCTTTTTGACATGCCCGCTTGGCCAACGCAGCTATTCAAACCGGCCCGTTCTTGTCGTAAATAGGAGCAGACTATCCCAGCTCGGGTACCCCAACTCTTTCCTGGGAATGGTGGCTGTTCCTAGGACCTTCCTTCTCAAGCGACCCCACCTGTCGCAAACTCCCAGCAGGTGGTAGGAGGTTTTCTCCGCCCTTCTGCAGTGAGGGCATAGGGGTGATTCGCTTATTCCTAACAAATTCAGGTGTCTGTTGAGCCTGCAATGACCTGTCAGAATGCCAACGATGGTACTCGGTGCCTTCCTGCTCTTGTTCAGCAATTGAGCCGTCCTTGGTCTGTGAGGTTCTGATATCGTTTCTTTGGCCTGTCTGTATGATGGGTTACTGTTCCAGTTCTCAACTGTCCTCTCCCACGCCCATTCGTTGAGAGTGCGGGAGATCAGTTGTTTACTAAGGCCCAGAAATGGTTCCGGTCCGGACAGTTTCGTGGTAGATCCTCGTTTGGCCAGCTTGTCCGCTTGCTCATTGCCGGTGATCCCTGCGTGCCCCGGAACCTATACTGGTTTGACTCTCTTGTTCTCACCCAGCACCTGCGGAGCATCCCTACACTCTTGGACCTGCGGGCAACTCATCCTTGGTTTGGTGATTGCTTTAAATGCCGCTTGACTGTCGGAGTAGATAACAATGTTATTCTCCATTCCTCTTTTTAACTCATCTCTGGAGGCAACCTCTAGGATAGCGAATATTTTCGCCTGTAAGACTGTTGCAAGTCTTCCAAGGGTAAAAGCTTCGCCAGTGTTCCTGTCAGCCCTGAAAACTCCGGCTCCAGTCGAACCCGTGCGTTTAGGCTTGGAGCCATCTGTGAACCAGACTTACGTGTTGACAGGCGCCTCCATCGGTTTCGTCAGCCACTCTTTCCTCGTCGGTACGTGCACCTCAAAGCTCCTTCGGAGTCTGAGACGACCATCCGTGGGTGTCAACCCGTCCGATAGAAGCGGGAGCTCGCACCGCACCAGTGATGATATTCTGGTGTGGCCGACTTCCATTCCCATGTTCCTCCATGTCTTCTGGGCAACCATACTACTATAAGAAGCCATCGCTTCCCTCTTCACCCAGAGTCCTAGCTCTGGCAGTCCGAGGAGGATGTCCAGGAGTTGTCCTCATTGCGCCTGTTGTACCCAAACAAGCCATCCGTTGCAGTCGGTCTAGCTTGAGTACATAAGTGGTCTTATCGGTTGCCGGCCACCAGACCACGGATCCGTATGAGTTCCTCGGCCTGATAACAGCCTGGTAGAGCCAATGCATGACCTGGGGTCTTAGGCCCCACTGTCTTCCGACCACTCGACGCAGTAGCCACAGTGTTGCTGTTCCTTTTTTTATTATCCTCTCAACTTGGGGTTTCCACGTTAGCCTGCTGTCCAACACCACCCCGAGGTACTTGACCTCCTGCCTGAGTGACAGCGTGGTCCCGTACATCGTGGGTGGCTTGAATTCCTGGATATTTCTTCTGTTGGTGAAGGGAATGAGCTCTGTTTTGGAGGGATCCACTGACAGCCCCATCTCTCCACACGATGTTTCTACTATTTTATAGGCTAGCTTCATCCTCTCACAGACGAGCCCAGATGTTTGCCCCTCAGTAGCACCAGTCCATCGTTCGCGTACGCCTGAGTGTAAAATCCTTCTGCATCCAACCTTGTGAGGAGGCTGTCCATGATCAGACACCATAGTCCGGGGGAGAGGCAGCCTCATTGGACATCTGCCTCAACCTGGTAGCCTCCTAAGGACGCTTTTACTTGGCGGTCACGAGGCGAGGACCTGACCCACCTCACGATAGAAGAGCAAATAGCGCCGGTTTTGGCCTTATCAAATGGTCCTTCGACGTCAAAGTATAGGGTTAGAGCCACTTCTTTGTCGTTAATGGCCTTTTCAGCTAGTTGCACTACCGCATGGAGACCTGACTCCGTGCTTTTGCCCTTGCAGTAGGCATGCATCAATCAATCTTTCCAAGGTTTTAGCTTCGAAAAATGTTGGACTAATCGGCCTGTGGGATTTTGGCAGCCCCTAGTCCTCCTTCCCGACTTTGGGTATGAAGACTACCTTGGCGGTTTTCCACACGTTTGGAACGTGTCCCAAGGCGATGCTTGCTCTAAAGATGTTCTTTAGCCAAGGTTGCATCAGGTGCCTAACCCTTTGCATCATCACCGGGAAAATACCATCAGGACCTGCAGCCTTGTAAAGACTGAACTCACTCATGTCCCACTCGATTGCTTCATAGCTAACGACTTTGTCAGCCGTTTCCCAGTCAACATTGAAGATAGGCAGGGGCTCCCGGGTAGGTCTATTGCCTTCTTCTGGAAAATGATTACGTAGAAAAAGGTGTAGAGTATACTCCATGTTATCAGTCCATGTGTCGTCTTCTTTTTTCAACAGCCCTATCTCTGTTTTTCCCTCTGAGCCAAGTATCCTCAATAGTCTAGTTGATTCTGAGAGAGATTCTATCTTCCCACAGAATCCACGCCATGCAGCTCTTTTGCTCTTTCTTACCTCTGACTTGAATTTCCTTCTGGCTTCAACGAAGCTGTCCCAGTTGGCTTGCTGTCCATCATGGGACGTTTTTGGTCCCCGCTCTCCTGAGTGGGCAAGACTCTTCAAATGCGGTGTTAATTTCATCCGTCGGGGATTGGACCTCTGCATCTATTTCACCTGGGGAGAGAACCTGCCGACATTTGGAGCCCATGGACTTGCTTAGACAAGCGTTAAATTTGTCCCAGTCAGTCGCCCTCGGGTTTCGCTTCAGGATCCCTCTCCGCTTGCAAGGAGAAGCGGATTAACCTGTGGCCGGACATTGTTATGTCATTTGTGACATTCTACTTTAACACTTTATCCAGAAAATAATGCGTCACAACCGTTATGTCTATGACCTCTATCTGACGAGATTGACAAAGGTCGGTTCGGCATTCTTATTGGCAACTTCAAGGTTTTTAGCTGTGATGTACTCTAACAGAGCTTTGCCTCTCGCGTTTGTATCGGTGCTGCCCCAGATGGTGTTGTGTGCGTTCGCGTCGCATCCGATAACGACGGGAAAACCAGACTTTCTGATAAACTGAACGATTTTAATAAGATCTTCCGTAGGAGGTTAACGCACAGTATCATTCGGCAGGTGGAGACTTATTAAAAGCAATTTACCTTTTGTCCACTGGTGGTTGTGTTCCAGAAGGATCACGGTGTCATCCTTGGTACCCAACTGTGGCAAGTGAGTTACAGTCTGTCCATGGCTTCCCTGCGGTCACGTCACACTATTTGACGTTTGCCAGTATGTCGTGGATTGATCGCTCCACATGTGACATTTGTCAAATTGATCCGAGAGACCCTCGTCCAGACGTACGTGATTTTTTTTTTAATGTGTAAGAGAGATACGGAAAAGTATGACGTAACCGCAGGAAAGCCATGAACAGACAGTACCTGTAGCTCCTTGGATGCCGCTATACAGGTCCGTGGTCGATCTGGTCCTCCATGGCCGGTGTGGATGGTCATACCGGTGAACTGTAGGCCTCTGATGTTATCTCCGAAGCAGTAAGGCTCTTGGATTAGATCAACTTCCCCCCTCCTACATGCCATGACGCTCACCAACTCGGCGGTTGCGCCTCGGCAGTGTTGGAGGTTAATCTAACTTACCCGTTGTTTCTAGGTGATGCCAGCAAGTGGTACCTAGGGACCTGTTCTGGAAATCCAACATCTGAAGGATCGTCCTGACCTCGGGTTGGTCCTGGCTCCTGATCGTAAACTCGATCTTGACGGTACCCTTGAAAGCCTTGCCCCCACTGACTAGTGGCGGACATGTCGTCAGCAGCCAGTCGCGAGAGGTATCGTCCTCAGCCGTCACCAGGAACCAACCGTTCTTCTGAGACCCGAATTTAGGTACCGAAGTTCTGGGCCTCGGGAGCCTTCTGCGGATTGCTGCCGCTTCTTCCGGTGTTACTGTGGCTGCTCCTCCGATAACCACCTCATTCGCCCTCCCGACCGCCGAGCGATAAGAGCCAGTGGCCGGATCCGCAGGCGCCGACTGCGTCGAGCTAGGTCTGCTCCTCAGCAGAGGAGGGCTGCCCGAGCCCTCAACACGTCCAGCGACCTTCCGGCTCTCACCTCTAGGCCTCTTCGCTCGAATCTTGGAGGGCGTCACCTTATCTGGACGCTCCCTTTTCCTCCCACCTTCGATGTCTCTGGGCGTGGACGGACCTGGTTCATCTCTTAAAGAAGCCGGGAGCTTCGTCTCCGGGAGCTTGGTCTAGCGTCCCTGCGTCGTGGGCCTCTTGTGGGGAGTTTCTGCGCGGGAGCCCTCTTTACCCTTTTGGGTCCTAAGGATTCGCGAGCGTCAGCGTCTTGAGGAGCTAGTTGGCCGGCTACGGCCTGCTATTCCCCCTTTCGCCTCCGCTTTTCCCTGCGCTTCTCGGTCCTTTTGCGATTTCTCTTCATCTTCCTCTCCATACTGAGTTTCTCGCGTTCCTCCGGCGTAAGCTCATGCCGGACTTTTGAGGGTCTGACGAGCTCAGCTGCGGGAGCTTGGACTCCTGGGGCCGGATTTTTGAAAACCGGGGAGTAGAACAGCCTAGAGAAGCCTACTAGTTATAGCCTACTTTCTCTCGGCTGTTCTACTCCCCGGTTTGCAAAAATCCGGGCCCTGGAGCGTGAGCCCCTGGAGCCCTAGTCTGCTCGGACTCAGAGCTGGAGTGTGGAAGTGCCTTTTCTCTGCCCTCGAGACTCATCTGTGGCGATTTTTTACCTGAAATTTCGTCATTCGACTTATCAATAGTAAAAATGTGGGGGGTGTTGTGTTGGGTGTTATGTGTGTGTAAGGGTGCGTGTGTGTGTGTTGTCAAGTGTGGTGTCTTTGATGTCTTGACTGAGCCCGCTTTATCCGCCCGCCCTTTCCACGGCCTCATGGTAGAATATGTGGTTTGCTACAACCGCGGCTGCGACGAAGTCCGGCAGCCGCGGTTGTATCGCCCCCAACATGTGTAGCAGAGTCCTGATCCAGGCGCCAGCTGGCACTACTACCCATGTCAGGATTTTACCTAGCTAAAAAATTAAATCGATGGGTTTTCCCTCTAGGTCTCTGTATCTCCGTGAGGAGGTACTTCAGAAAAATAGTTTCATTACAAACTGGGGTTTTTTGACCTCCCCTATACGTTCCCGAAATTATGCCATATACTTAGCGGACACCCTGTATAATTGATTTAAAAATAATTGGAAAAATTATTTTCAAACGGATAAAAATGTATTCAGGTAAATGGCGGACACTTTCTTCATCTATTGAAGTGAATATAAATATGTATCTAGATAGTTTGAATAAAGGGAGTTCTTGTTTTGATAACCAGATTTTTTCCGGTATTTTCACTTTCAAAGTCGAATATTTCGCAAACGACTTGATATATCGATATTCATCAAGAGTACATTTTCTACGTAGAAAGATTGACTTTTTCCTAGTATGAAGTTCAAACAGTCTAACCTCTACAGATTGAAAAATTATAAAAACATTGATTAATCATTAAGAAAGTAGAACGCGCCCTCTTGGAATTAGGTTCAAAACAATACCGAATTTGGATTTCTCACCTGCGAAAACACTAGTATACCAATTTTGAATTTGTTATCTTTATCCGTTTAAAAATTATTTGAATTTTTCGAAAATATAGATACACTTTCAACATCCTGTATCTTTTTAACGACTAGCATTTGCCACTACATTTATTAGAAAAATCTTCTTATTTTCATTTAAACTATCACTTAAAAAAATGCAACTCTGGATTGCCACAACTATTACAATTTATAACAGATATTTAAATTTTTAAAAGCCCAACAACTTTTATATGATACAGTTTACGTGCATCTTTTGAATAAATCGACCGTTCTGGTTATTTTTCTAAACGCTGTATACAGTGTGTAGAATATAAAATGAATATATCCTTCTATTTTCGCTACTTGAAAGAGCCATAATTTGCGATATCTTACAGAAATTTGATCTTCAAACCCCGCCTACCACGTGTTCGCAAATAGGACAGATGGACAATTTGCATACATTTTCAAATTTCATATACGTATTCTAACTCAATTTTTGAAGCTCATCAGGGGATTTTTTATTTCAAATTATACAAAAATATACTAAATAGATGGTCTAAAGATAACTTCTGTCGAAAAAAAAAATCTCCAAATATACATGGACACAGAAAACCAAGAAAATGTGAAAACTACTTGGAAAAAACTGCTGATATTTATAATAATTTTTCAATTCTGGTGGGAAAACGATGAAAAAGAAAGATATTCAGTCAATTGTTATTTTGTGTAAGAGAAAAATACACTTGAGGGATACACTCTTATTTTTTTGACTATATCTGTAATTCTCAATTGAGGAGATTCATCTGCTCCTTAAAGCACTGCTAGCCAAATAAGCCAAAATAGACAGTAGGTATTCATCACGCCGGCAACCAAACTAAGTAAACATTACGCCTCAAAAGAGATGGGTATAGATTTTGTTCGAATACGGTGGCAATTTCTTGTGAATTACATGAGATTTTGTAGAAGGTGAATTCTGAATTCTGTTCAATTATATCAAACGGAGATTGTCAGAAATGATCTCAGAAAGGTTCAATCGAGGGTTCAATTTAGTTAATACACTATCGATTTTTTTATTTAACGGATTATACTTATCTCACAAGAGGGCGGAATATGTAGATTTTCCGTATTTTTTGACCATTGCGATACCGTTTTTGTTAGCGTTTTTTAAAAAAGTAGATATTGGGTTGCCTGCACAAAATAACAATTTTTTTTTACCAGCTTGTCCAAAATTTAAAAAAATATATAATAAATATCAGCAGTTTCTTCTAAGTAATTTTAAAATGTTGTTAGTTTTTTGTCTCCCTGTATATTCAAAGCATTCGACAGATGTTTTTAGACCAAGCAAAAACTTTTATCAAGAATGACTTTTTGTCGTATCTTTAAATTTTTAGTCCACTTGCCCTCCCTAAACACATAAGTATCCGGAGACTTACTGTAGGTACGCCAGACGGAAATAAATGAATGATGTACTCTGTGACGTCAAGGGTCGTCGTGTATGTTGATTGGCGCTCTTTAATCGGTGATTACTACATTAATAGAGGTCGTAGGTCAATTTTTTAAACATAAATGGCATCAGAAATATTGTCCAATCCAAAAACTATAACTTTTTTTTTAAATTTTTGGAATGGATATGAAAAAAATTATATTTGGCAGTTCTCTTACTTCAATTTTTGATATTATTAAGTACCTACTTGTAAAAATTTCAAGGTGTGAATCTTTGACCAATTTCAAGACGAGAAGTTCATATGAACATGGGTCACGACTTGGATTCCGAGATACTGGGCCTCAAAAAACCTATTTTATTTTTTTTTTTTTGCTTAAATTTTGGTTAATTAACATGGAAATTGAACAAAACTCGGGATACTAGGGATATTGATGACGAGAAACTCAAATAATAATTTAGCTTTCTGTTCAATATTAGAGGGCGCCACATATAGTGTTGTTCCTGAATTTAATGAAGAATAACTTTTTTGTGACGCATTGTATGTAATTTTTGACTAGGCAGACCTATTCTTCATTAAATTTTTCATACAAATGGTACTTTTAGTATTTGTCGCTAAAACCAGCCGTTTTGGATAAAAACGGGTTTGAAGTTGAACCTGCCTTGGAATTTTTCAAGTCATGTGGTATGTTACACTATCACATTGAATATCACTATCACAAATTTAGTGAGAATTGGATAAAAATCAATGTTAAGGCGAATTAATGCATGTGTTGTAGTATGTGGTGGTCATTTTCAGCAACTATTGTAAATCTTGTTAATTAGTTTAGTCAGTCTTGAAAATGATCTAAGTTTCAATCAATAAAAGATACATTTTTTCGCTAATTTTTCAAAAACTCTGAAATGATCCAAGTGAAAAAATTCGGGCAGGTTTTACTTCAAACCCGTTTTTTTCCAAAACGGATGTCTTTAGCGACACACACTAGAAGTATCTTTTTTTGTGTAAAATTGAATGAAGAATAGGTCTGCATAGTCGAAAATGACATACAATGCGACACAAAAAGTTTTAGTCAATTAAATTCAGGAACAAAACTGTATGTGGTGCCTTCCAACATTAAACGGAAAGCTAAGTTAAGATTTGTCGAGTCATCAATATCTCCAGTATCCCAAGTTTCATCCAATTGCCATGTAACTTAACAAAAATATATGCAAAAAAACAAATAGAGTAGTTTTTTTGATGCCGTGTATCTCAGTAACCAAGCCGTTGCGGACCCATGTTCAATGCACATTTCGTCTTGAAATTAGTCAAAGATTAACCCTCTTGAATTTTTACAAGTACTTGATCTACATCATATTATAGGGTGTTCCATTTGAAAAAATCATCAACCTGTCAATATTTGACATTTACCAAAATATTTTGACATTTTTGCATTTATTTTATTTTAAAACTTTTTCAAATAAACTTTCTAGGGAGTGCAAAAATATATGAGAAGATCCTGTACATGGGGGCTTTTTGGTGATGCTGGTTGTGATTCCGTTGTCATTTTTTCTCCTGAAAAATGCCCTAATACTCCTCAACATTTTTCCACAATCGTCCACCCCATTTTGGTTGCACCACTCTGTATTTTCAGAAAACGTTCCTTGGGGCTAGTGCTATTTTTGAATCTCCGCCGGGAGAGTTTTGACTGATTTTTCCAATGATATTTCTTGCATTATTTTTGTTTATTTTTGCTGATAGAAAACTAGCCTATTGTCGAGTTTTTTTTGCTATTCTATTGACTGGTTGAAGACCAGTCAACTTTTTTTATTTGGGACCAATGGACCGATTGCTTTATTTCCATTCAAGCCGTGTTTTTATCTAAAAGTTCAGTAGTCCATTTCAAAGCGGATATTCGCGGAGTTTTGGAAATAACGAACGCCTGGACTTTCTTCGGAAAAGTTTATGTGGACTTTGATATTTGAAGGGACTGCAATCAAATTTTTACTGGTCAGTTCCCTACTGTTACTGAGAAATCTTATGCAAAATAATCGATGATATTTGTCATTTTTGAAATGAAAACTGCAGAAAAGCATTGAACAAGCTGTACATGGATAATTATGTAAGTGAGAGAAAAATAAAAAATGAATGAATGTGTATTGTTTTTTGTCCTAGTCCAGATTGAGTGGATAGTAGACATATTGGAGACCGAAAACCAGAATGGTAGGGTTTCATGGTGTCATCATTTGATTTAATATTCGAGCTCTGACTTAACAAGTAGTATAATTGTTCACGCAGGTTTGCTTGTTTCGGATTACAAGAAGTTGTTTATATTTCTCTCGATACTTCTTTTAGGGCCACTTGAAATTGACTTCCGTGAGCGTCGTGTTTCAATTCTTAGCTAAGTGAAAGGAGTGGCGCAGTTCAAATATGGTACTTCCGGTAGACATTAGTAGACAATTTCAAAATTCACATTAAATTTAAGTCTACCTTAGCTAAAATGTCACTAAAGCTGACATTGAAATATCGGCCCTCACACAACCAAACCGAAGTTATTCATAAAATAAAAATATGATATTTACATAAATGGCCTGTCTTTCTTGTTTGCCTCGATGTGTAAAAATTGATATTTTGGTTATCGGACATGTACCTGCAGCTAACCAAAATGCAATTTAACAGCAGTGAAATATCGGAAAAACAGAAGGCGAAGGAAACGGCGTGTGTACGATGTTTTATTTGGAACGACGGATTTTACGGCGGACTTTTGAACAGAAAAACAGCGGTTATAGAAAATAGATTTTCCGAGGACGTAGAGAGGTATTGTATCGGGAATACCGACACGATCGGGTTATTTTCAAGAGGAAAAACGGGAGAGAGGCGTGAAAATTGAGTGGAAAATTCGTTCAGACCTCGGCTGTCTGACTTGTGTTTAAAACAGAAAAAAAGAACGTAGGGACGGGCTTTTGAAAAAGATTGGATGACGGGAACGGGATATCGACTGATGCGGACCGACGACGGCGATTTAGTGATGAGCTTCTTCCGTGAAACGATTTCAGCAGTACCCACTGTCCGTTTCGAGATAAAAGTGGGAATCCAGCGCGTAGATTCGTCGATTTCGGTCGGCTAGAGAATTAAATAATAATTGAGTGACGCGTGAAAACCGGAATTAAATGTTTCGGTCAGAAAATAATAAGGAGATTATTGATTATCACACGGTCAACAATATTTTAGATAAAATGCGGTGTCTTCCGACAGATTAATAAGAGAGTTACGGCAAAATATGAACTAATCGGTCAAAGACGGAAAATGAATTAGAAAACTTAAAAATGGCGGCAGAATGAATCAGAAAATTTTGTTACTTCGCTACAAACTGATATGCCGCTCAAAACAAACCAGCAAAACATTTTATTAGATGAATGCACGTCTGTACGCAATTCTCAATATTTCAAAAATGGCTAATGATGAGTATAGGACAATGTTAACCTTTTTTTTTGCGGGTAGCCCTACAACATATTGTTTGGTTCACTTCGATGATATACAAAATAACGAACTTAGGCTTAAATTATTTCGAAATCTCAAAAAATTAAGGGGTCAAAATTCCAAATAATTTATCGTATTTACGTATCATAATATTAAAGAAAGTAATAATAGACCGTCAGATAACGACAGATTTTGCTGATTGATTTTCTCGCTTTAGGGATTTTAACCACTGAAAAGTATGTCAAGTGTGCTAGGCATATGGAAAATCAACATTTTTTCTTCAAAAAAAGAGGATTTTTTTTCATTTTCTCGTTTATGGCATTTTAACACATCAACAAATATAACTATGTAACTATGTAATAGTGAAAAAAAATCCCATAAGGATTGGACGTGCTTAAAGGGTGCCATCTTGTAAAAGAATACTTGGCTGCTAATGCCTTTTCTCGCTTATGGCAAACGACAGAATGAATTTTGTTATCATAAGGAACCCGGAAAAAATTTGCCATAAGCCGATCGGCTGTTGAAGTAAGTTTTCCGGACGGAAAATTTTGCGAAAATGTTTTTCGTCGTCCGGCAAACTTTCTCATTTATGGCATTCAAACATTGATTTTAATAATTGATAAACATCATACGAAAAATCCCATAAGCTTTTAATGTGTTTCAAAAGAAGCCATAAGTTGTAAAGTTGTAGGAAAATGTGTGTTTTTTTTTTCATTTTCTCGTTTATGGGAATTGGCATGTGGGAAGGGAAATTGGTTTCAAGACCAGAAATAAAAAGTCATAAGTCGGGAACATGATATCGACATTTTATATAAAAAATAAACATGTATAAAGTGCGTGGTGACAACCAATTTCCTAACGTGTCTAACTCCATTGTCAATTTTTTTAACTAAAAAAAATCATTTTAATTTTTATAACCGTTTAGAATATTGTCAGTGAATAGAGAGCACTTCGAACAGTTCATCCAAGAAATAATGTTAAATTTTTGTAATTGTATTAGGTATACATAATAAATGTAATTACAATTTGACAATGAAATTATTGGTTGACAGTGGCTTATACAAGGCATGTAAAAAACTATTATTTTCCAATTATTGATAAAAGCATTTTTTCAATTTTTTTTCTCAAGTTATTCTGTACTAACTAGTGAATAATCTCTATGCACCAAACTTCATCCACTGTAAGTTTCAGCTGTGTAATTTGACTAAAACTACTGCTAACATGGGATTGAAAATTTAACATAAAATTATTTAAAAATACTGCTGCGAGACAATGATTGGAAATAAATTGCTTATTTCTTCATGGGATTTGGCGTGTACATTGCAAACTTTATTCTTGGAAGCCATAAGCCGGAGGCATGATAATAATGTCAAATACAGGATACAGGCAGAACTTATTTGATTAAATATTTTTTTGAGAGTGACAATTATGTATCCAAAATTACCATGAGCAGCAATGCTTTTTCCAGTCACAAAACTTTTAAATGCGTCTCTTTGTTATTTTAGGGATTTACGTATTCATTAAATTGTCTTACCGAATTATACTCAAGTCATCATGTCCTCGGATTAAACTTAGCAGTTTAATTTGATTTAACTCAAAAATCATAATCATATCATATCAGTCTTTTTCGTTGAATTGTCAGGTAACAGAATTATTATTGAAATGTCAAGTTTAGTGGGACAAAAAATAGTTTTAGTGTAATTGAAATATGTAAAAAAAAAATAGTTATTGACTTGAGTCGTATAAAATGTTGACCAAAGAATAATAATAAATAAAGGATTCATTCAATTTATTCAATTTCCACATCATACTTAAAAAAAAAAGTTATTCTTGAAGGATAAAAAATAATATGCTTTATTCGTGGAAAATCTCGCTAAATAATGATTCATCGTCTGAATCTTGATAGAATATAGTAATAGAATAATTTGTAGTAAACTCGTAATTAATGCTATTTTTACCAATACCAATAAGTGGCAATATTCGCTACTTATCAGCATTTCTTATTGACTAAGCTTTTTGAGGGGTTTTGGATTTTCATTCACAGAGTCTGACTTTCCTGCAAGTTGAGTAGCTTCACAAACTATGATAAGCACGAGCTAGACTTATGGGTTTTTTTATAGCAGAGTTTTAGATTGAGACATTTTTATTGCTTTTTATTTCGTTCACGAGAAAATCTGCCGGAATAGAAAGACAAAATTTGCAAAATTTTCCGTCCGAAAAATTTACCTCAACATCCAATAGACTAATGGAATTTTTGTCGGGTTCCTTATGATATTAAAATTCATTCTTTCGATTGCCATAAGCGAGAAAATGCATCAGTAGCCAAGTATTCTTTTACAAGATGGCACCCTTATTTCAACCCTTTAAGCATTTTTTTTCACTATTACATTTTAATATTTGTTGATGTGTTAAAATGCCATAAACGAGAAAATGAAAAAAAAACCTTTTTTTTGCAGAAGAAACCTTAATTTTCCAAATGCCTAGCACACTTGCGGTCGCTAAATTTTCATTTTTTGTGCTCAACACTGACATACTTTTCAGTGGTTTAAATCCCTAACGCAAAAAAATCAGTCTGCAAAATCTGTCGTTATCTGACGGTCTATAATGTTTACAAACTCAAATTACTTACCTAGTGTATGTGCGAATACGTTGCTATTTTTTATTTACTTGTCTAGATTTGAATCTGTACGTTGTTATTGTGTTCAGTATTGTTGATAATATTTCACTAGATGAAAAAAATGAACGAGATCTTTGTATGAAACAGGTACAAATCAATAAGTGAACAAAATAATATAACAAACTTAATTAAGTAAACTTAAATTCAGTTCTGTAAAAGAGGGAAGAACGATAAATATAGCACCAAGTCACACCAACAAATTTATCATTTAATCTTTCCTCATTACAAATTTAAGATAATCTCCAACTTCTGCTTGGAATTCTTGTCTTTGTTCATAAGTTTCTCTGTGACGTCTCTCCCTACTTTCTTCGGCTCGGTTCATTTGAGCTGCATTTTTTTTTCAGCTCAGCAGCTACAGTAGAGTGGAACCCATTAGAGAAGTCCACATCTCGTCACGTAGGCTGCGCGGCGAGAAAGCAAGGTCGTTGTCACCATAGGCGGAGACATATGATTGTAGATAGAATAGTGTCTTTATTTGACTATTTTCTCGGTTTTCTTATACCATAATATTATACCATAGAGAAATTATCTGTGGCTAAACTATTATTTATCTAGTCGACTCTTATAAACCCTTCGACCATAAAAATATACAAACTTATGGTCGAAGTCTTAGACTAAAAATAAAATAGACAGAGGCAGTCATTCATAAACACTTTGTAAATATGGTGCCGTGATTCCCCTACATAAGCAACAGTCTATTATCTACGTTATGAATGAAAAAATTGAAAATAAAAACCGTTTTATCATAAATTTTGGCAGTCGTTTACTATAGGCGCTTTCCGTTTAGAGAGATTCGTAACCAGTACCATCAGCTACCGAGTTTTTCTCTTTTTGCCTCACATTAATAAAAAAAAAGACAGAAGATGGTCGAGTTGAGCGAATTACCGTTTCCTTAAGCACCTATTTTAAGGGGAGTGGCATTTGTAATATTGTAATACACGAGGCCGTTTGAGCGACGTTGCCGCATGTAATTATTTGTGAATACTATTTTTGAGTTTCTGATGTAAAAATTGAATCTATATTTTTTAGAACTTGAAATTATCAAAAGCGAATGGAATGAATGCCTTTAACGGTTTTTGCCATAATCCAAATAGATAAGTATCATTCACATAGGGCAAGGTAGAGGTTAGGTAGAAGTGAATTATGAATTAAGGATATTTGACGCGTACATTTCATATGCGCTGTTCACATAGAATTAAGGTTGCTTTAACGGGGTAGTGGCGAAGTAGTGGCAATGTAAAAGATACCAAGCTACAAACTTTTTGGGGCAAGAGTGTGGCAAATTCTCACCGGAGCCAATCATAATCGAGTTTCTGACGGTCGATTTCTGTCATTCTAAAATTGTCACAATTTGTCCCATATCGTATAGTGTTTGAAGAACTTCACGGTAATGGAGAGCTCAGATCGAAAATCGTCCGAAGTATTGCCAAATAAACCGGCAATTTGAAAAAGGAAGAACAACATAAATATCAGGAAATTTGGTTTGAGAGAAACGAGGTGCGCATGCGTACCACGAAAGGATACCCCACATGTGAACGACAGTGGTAAAAGTGTTGCATACATTTTATACTTCACTTCTACGTTAATTCTACCTTGCCCTATGTGAATGATACTATATAATGAACATTTGGAAACAGAATTTCATGAATTTTTAAAGCATGTAATTGCGGAGAGATTCCTTGTGTCTGCCATTACAGGGAAATTTGGCATTTACCGCAAGCTATACCACAAGTTGCTTAGAATGTGATTTGACGTTTATGCTTCATCAAATAATGTAAACAAATCTGTCTATTTTATTTATAGTCTAAGCCGAAAAAATAATAACAATGAGAAGCGACAAAACTTTTCCCGCCAAAAAATTTAGGTGAGAGATCCGATGCTATCTGTCATGAGATTTGTCAGCTGTTTATTAGTCCGAATATTCAATCAGTTTCGACATATAGCACCTTCGATGCAAGATGCAACAAGGGCACATTATCATAGGAAATGCATAGGAAGATGTTTCCTTGCGATATATCCATTAACTCTATATGGGAATCGTTCCATTTGAACAACGAGCGACGCTTGATGCCAGGATGAGATAGAAGATCCCGGTATTTTCAAAAGTTTTATTTGAAAATTATGCTTGTGAGGATCTGTGCTTTTCGCGGGTGTCATACGAAAGGAGGGGAAGAAATTACGCCAGGGGTGCGTTCACAAATATCGTCAGGCGATCGCACGGCGACGCTCTGACCTTTCCCGGCTGTTCACAATTCTCGCCGAGTAACATCCAAACTCATTCACAATTCGGGTAAATATTCTCCGGACGATCAACTTCTCAACCCACTTTTAAGCTGGTGAAGATTTGTCGCGCCTGCGTTGTGTGTACAAAATTGCCATGTGTGATCCTTACCAAAAACTAAAAACAACAAACCACACGGCTGATCGTTGACTCATTAGGGCTGGTGATAATTTAATTTAAAAATGAATATTATGTCGTCAGAATCGCACAATCTTGTGGTAGATGCGGATACCAATCTTCCAATCATGTCAGACGATGGAAAAATGGTATTATTAAACCGAATCGAATTTAAAAAATTGTAAGCTGAAAAAACAAAAACTAAAATGGTTGTATTATTATTCAATGACCATGCCATAATAACATAACAGTTTTCAAATTTTAAAGGTTATGATAGACCATAACAAGTCGAACAATCGTGAACGAGGATAATTTACCATACGTCATCTGTCAGATGAAACTGACATTTGACGAAAGTTCCGGGTTAACAATTGTGAACGCACCCCAGGACTATAAGTATTATTTATTCTTGTTGCCTCGCGTTTGTCAGCTTCCATCGTATCTAATATAACTTGGATACGATGAAAGTTGTCAAAAATTTCAATTTCAAGGCCAAATAAATTTGTACACATTAAAGCAATGGGGAAAATGTGCTGAACTCTACTTTTTTTCCATTTCGATTCTTTTAGCTGGTTTTGCCAAATAAGTTGTTCATCACCACTAGTAGCTGGTACAGAACCCCGTATCAATAATGTTACAGTTTTCATCATCTGTATTTATCCTTTTGCTACTCGAAGCAATAGCAACAGGTTTAACGTTAGGCTCCCGACCAAAAGTTTGATCGAGTTTCTCATAATACACAAAGGTTATTCTCCATAAAGAATTCCCTATAGAGGTTTTTCGTAAATGAGCAATGGTGATATTATGTTGGGGACCAGTCCATCTACCATACAGCGCTCAAGTCGCCGTTCATGACAAGATTGTCACGTGAATGTCAAGTTGAGTTTTCGAGTTTGTCAGTGTCAGTTAACCATATTTCATAATTTTTAAAAAAATACTATTATTTATCCTCATTGTGTCTGTAGAAAGTATGTACTGAAACGTACCTGAAAGCACTAGAAGTGAGCAGTGAGCATATTCAGAAGGCATTGATTGCCTAAATCCGAACTTGGATTACTTAGGCAGAGGGTGAGAACCTAAACAACTCAAAACTTGTCTATGGACAATGAAAAAATGTACAATTTACACCTAGTTTGCGGAAAAGATTTTTTTGAGGATTCAATTACAGGGAACCAAGAGAGGCGTGAAAAGAACTGCTGTTCTTACTTGTATCAACGTAGTGAGTTCCTGTTCCTTAAATATTAAATGAATACCTATGTATTGGAACAAAAATAACGAGTGTTCAATAAAAAATACGATCAAGTCACCTCTGGATTTCTTTTGCTGTCATGAACGTAGGGCGTGGCTAGTTTGTATGGTTTGTCATCATGGCATCTGTGACGGTTAGAAAGTGGATGTCATGTCATAATTGCGATGTTAACCAAGACATACGTTTTTTGAAACAATTGCAATCCATAGGTGACTTGATCGTATTTTTTATTGAACACTCTTTACTAGTTTTACATGGAGAGTGCCATGTAGGTAGCATATTTTTTAACGAGTTCTCCAGAGTTTTTAAGGTCAGATAAGGATTTTTCGAGGGACTTGTTCTGATTATAATAGGTAATAATTGGATGATTTACTTTTGTATTGTTTTTTTTGTAAAATTTGAATGGACGAATGATGAAAAATGAATAAATATACCTATGTATGTATTTGCAAATTATTTCTGAGGTGTTCGTATTCTCATGAATAATTTTGTGCCTACAAAAATCTTTTTGATGTTTATATATATGGCTTAAAAAACCCCAGGCGGGGTATCGCTGCCAAAGCTTTCTAGATCTATTTAAATAGGGGTAGATCAGTCCCCAGTCTCTCATTCAAACACTTTCACTTATCTGTCTCCATATATCTCTGTCCCCTGTCTTCTTCTGCCAGTTACGTATTCCGGCACTGCTTAGGTCAGCTTGTACCTCTCTCATCCAGCTAGATCTTGGTCTTCCCCTCCTTCTTCTTGCACTAGGTTGCCATTCCACCATGCTATATATTGTAGATCTGCTTCCAGCTCTCCACATATACATAAGATAAAAATTATTATTTCCTTATATCCATTAAAAAGATCTTTATAAGCACAAAATGGTTCCACTACCTATAAAATTCATATTTATAATATCCCACATTTAAATTTGGCGCCGTTAGTTCCCAGTCCATCCACTTCACTGGTGGCGCTAACAATAATCCAACGTCACTATTGTCAGACGGCGCTCTATAGGGGTTTCTTTATGGTTATTCTCTTATGGTCTGTAGATTTAGCTGACATATTGTCTTTGACCTGAATGTATTTAGATTTCAAATATTTAAATTTGTTCTTGCACTGTTCAGCTAAGTAGACTGACATTTAGTCGCTTATCAAACTTTTTCACAATTTCTCATTTCGTATTGTTGTTGAGTTAAACATGTTTTGACGTTCAATGTATAACGGAAATGATTTAAGAATATTACTTCTGTTCCAGGTATCCCTTTCTTTTTCCTCTGCTAGTATTAGCATAATTAGCATATAAGCAAGATATTTGGTATGTCAGGATTGTTTGACATACGAAATTCAAATATCACCTTGATATGTCTCTTACTTGTAGGGTGCACCACTTGCACACTTTTTCACTCATTCAAAGAATCATAACATTTTTGTACGCTCTCGTACTTTTTTTAATAATTGGAAAATTGATTTTTCTGTCATGATTACATGAAAAAGATACTTCACAGTGACGGATCGTATAATAAAAATGTGGGGGCTGCAGGGGCTGCTACCCTGAGGCAAAAAAAAAATTTTTGAGCCACGTCCAACAAGACTGGAACCAGTGGATCCAAAATGATTCATCATAAAGTTAGGTAACAAACTTTAACAACAAAACATATTAATTTTAGGAAATGAAAAGCTAGTTAAGATTTATTTGAAAAGAAAATCCATACGACGATCTTTAGCAGCAGCAAACTTATCGATAACCCTCTCATTGAGACTAGATTTGACAATAAGATCTTTTTTATTATGAAACTTTGGATCAAAAGTCCTGGTAAAAGTCCTTTTTTTGCTAGACTCAGATGGTTCCTTTTTTAAATTCGGAATGGGCCTCCCAAGTCTTTCCATTTCAGCCTAATCGATTAATGATCGACTACAGAATGGCTTTCAAATCAAATTTTCAACAGAATTCATATTTTACAACACAAAACCGACAAAAATGCAATCGAACAACACACGACAAACTGAAATCAGTAATCAGCGGGTAAAATAAACAAGTTTGCACCCGGCATGCAACCTCATTGAGCTTACGAGGGCGGAACTGAAATCCACACTGAAACACGATCACCGTCTGGGGCCGAATTCCGTGTACCTGTGGAATTCTATCAACACGTCGCTTCCCCATCAATTTACACAGAGAGCGACGTGTCGCTATGGAATTCCATAGTACACGGAATCCGGCCCCTGGTTTGCATTCGCGATGCAAACCGCATGGAAACGGCGAAGCATCGGCTCGTGTGGGGCGCGGGAGGTGCAGAAATTTTAAAGATAATTATGAGAAATTGTTTCTATACTTAACTGTTCCTCCCGTTTTTATGTTGATACGGACTTTTGGCATAACTAAGAATTGAACAAATATATTATTGATATCATTGTACCTACAGTATTTGGGGGTTGCGCAAACTTGCAAACCTAAGGAGGAGCCGCCACTGATACTTTGTCGGAGTTGCTGGGAGTAACCTTTTCCTAGATATAAGCACTCAAAGTAATCCTTGGTATGTCGTTTTTAATGTCAAGTTTTGAAAATAAACATGGGTGGCTATGAAAGCGGCGTCATCGCATGGTAATTATAACAATGGCTTCAATGATCGATGTCTCTTATATTATTTAAAAGAAAAATCTAGAATGTAATTGAATTCCTCATAAACAATAAACATTGAAAATTGAAACAACTGTCAAAATTGCCATGATAACGCTGTTTTCAAGGCCACCTGCTATGTTCATTTCCAAAATTTGCCTTCTAAAACTTCATTGCATCGATTACTTCCAGTGAAATATTTCGGAGAAGGTGTTTCCTAGCAGTCCTACCCACTGTTACAGAGTATACTTTTTTTTCAATGAAATAGAAGTACGTACAAAAAAAAAGTTTATGACTATTTGAATGCGTGGATGCTGTGTAAGTGGCGCCCCCTACAAATTAGAGACATAACAAGGTCAGATTAGAGTTTTGCATGTCATACAATATCTTTCATAACAAAAAACTTGATTATTTGAAAAAATCAAAAATTAAAATTCAACTTGGATACCCTGAATCTCTTTTAATAGGTCTGTTCGCAGAACAGTCACAAACCAGTCAGAGCCAGTCAGCATTCAGCGTTTGTAGTTTGAAGACTATTTCTGACTGACATTGACCAATCAATTAAACGCTGATTGGTTTGTGATTGTTCTACAAGCAGACCTTATTTCAATCTTTGTAAGAGACAAATTGGAGTCTATCGCAATATTTTTTTGTAAGGAATCTGCTGTCACCTTATGTCGGATTTTTTTTTGGACAGCTTGTATGATAAACAACAAAAAATACTGAACATTTTGCAAATTTGGCTGGACTAGGAATGGATTCCAATCAACCTAATAAGATACCGATTCAAGTGGGGTTCATACAGGGTTAGGAGAAATTACCAGAACGGTCGATTATTTCAAAAGATACACGAGTTAAAAAAAAATGTCTCACATAAAAGTTGTTGGGTTTTCAAAAATCTTCATATCTGTCATATCTGAACCCCCTGTATATTGATGGATATTTCAATTCTTCCTTCAATTTTGAGCAAAAATTGTGATATACATAATGTTCCTAAATCTAGTCGTTTTCGAGTTATCGCGTTTTGAAAAAGGCATTTTTGCACCTTTGAAATGCTATAAAACTCAAACTTTCCAAGTTAAAGAAGAATGGTCTGCACTTTCTCATCTTAACTTTTCAAGAGCTATTCAAGCAGATTAAATTCATTCTTGTGAAAAAATGTCAAAATGTGTCGAAAAAAGTTGACAGTTGACGGTACCTTCTATCACATAACACCTACAATATAATGGAAACTGCAATGATAAAGGTTGTTGGAGAGTTTTGATGTTATCCAGTGGCGCCCTACAATGGTTGTTTGGATAACCACATAAACCACATGACAGGATATGGTAAAACAGAAATCTACATCAGCATACAGCGCCATCTGCAGATTTCTGTCGCAGCTATATTTCTGCGGCAATTTCAAATGCTTATAATTTTTTTGAGCTTTTGTTCCTGGTTTTAAAAAATGTATGTATATTTAACCCAAATTTCGAAATAGATACGTTTTGCTATCAAAACTTTCTTAACACTATTTTAGTGATGAATGGTTTGGAGAAAGTTGTTTTCATGGCGTTTTCACTTTTTTTGACTATGGTGACATGGTGATAATACCCACAAGAGTGGAAGTATCTGGAATATTCATTTTAAAATGTATCCACTATGGTTTTTCTCATTCACCCAATGTTAGAATAGTTACCTATTGCTGCCGACTGTTTCATTCGTCTTAAAATAATAAAACAAATATTTTGAGACCAATTAGAATGTCCAACTATATTAATTTTAGCTACCTATTTCCTCTGTTCGATGCGTTCGAAGTGTTCTATTTAAAATATACATGATTTTCACCTTCTTGAGTTATTATTTTCCAAGACAACTAGGTTTCACAAAACTCAATTATATTTTGGTTTTTTTCATTAACCTTCAAACGTATCAGCGGGCGGAGCGGCAAAAATAAAATTCCAACATCGGTTAAATAAGATTCACCTTAGTAATCATCACAAAATAACTTTTCCACAACTACAAATAATTCTAGAATCATGATAGAGTTGAAAAAAATATCGATTAAAGTATTTTTTTCGTAATAATTGGGTTGCGGTGGATGTTTGGCGAAATACGCATTTTCATGTATTACTGGTTGCTGGCTAAAAACATGTCACAAGTTGCCATTTGACATTCCTTTATATAGTAGGTGTTATGTGCCTTCTATTCAAATGACAGAATAGCTCCTGAAAAGTTAAGATGGGAAAGTGCAGACCATTCTTCTTTAACTTGGATAGTTTGAGTTTTATAGTATGTCAAAGGTGCAAAAATGACATTTTTAAAAGGCGATAACTCGAAAACGACTAGATTTAGGAACATTATGTATATCACAATTTTTGCTCAAAATTGAAGGAAGAATCAAAATATCCATCAATATACAGGGGGTTCCATTTAAAAAAATGCAACTTTGATCTGCCATAACCTTATGCCTGACCCTGTATATCCCAATTCATCACAGATATCTAGATTTTCAAAAGCCCCAGCACATTTATATAAGACATTTTCTTCTAACTTTTGTATCTTTGGAAATAATCGACCGTTCTGGTAATTTCTCCTAACCCTGTATAGATGCGAATAGCGAATTGCGAACAACATTTCATATTATTGGTGGCATGAATTCTTGATAGATAACCGACCAATAGGAATGGTATTCGCAATAATTCGTAATTCGCATCTATTAACCCCCACTTTAGATAGGTACCTACCATTAAGATAGATAGGTTACTAGCAACTTTACTTACTTTTGAGTTTTCAATACTGCACTTTATAGAAAATCAAGTGTGTAGCTAGGTAAAGTGAGAATTAACTAAGAAATATACACATACGTAATCAAGACGCAGTCTTTGTCTTTCTCAGGCTATATGAGCGCTCTTATTTTAGCCTGAGAGAGACGAAGACTGCGACTTGATAACGTATGTGTATACTTCTCAGTTGATTCTGACTCAAGCTAAATAATTGTCCTTTCCTAATAGAAATTGGAATTTTAGTTGATAGGCAACGATCCATTGATATACTGCTCGAGGATATATTTAGGTACCTACCTCAACTTCAATTTTATCCTGCATTTCTTGTGCATCATCTATACTTATGGATCAGTGCACCATCTACAAATGATATTAAACTCATAAGCCATATACTACAGTACGTACAGTCTGTTCATGGCTTTCCTGCGGTTACGTCATACTTTTCCGTCTCTCTCTTACACATTGGAAAAAAAATCACGTACGTCTGGACGAGGGGCTTTCGGATCAATTTCACAAATGTCACATGTAAAGCGGTCAATCTACGACATACTGCCAAACGTCAAATACTGACTGTACAGTGGAAAGCATATGAATTCGCACATTCAGTTATTTTTTGACAAACCTCGTAAAATGCATAGGTGGAATAAACAAACACACCATGTGATTTGCTAGATCGTTTCACTGTCTCTGATTTTTGGTTTTAAACCATGAATGACAAAAACTATCAAGCCACTGCGGGTAGTATCTGCGCTGGGATTTGTTTGAGGTGGTATATTTAGTAATCTGATATAAAAGAGACGCAACTAATGTATTTTTTAATACCTTCTTACATTTTGTTTTCTACATAAATATCTTACATAGTGGCCAATGATTCAATTGCCCTTCGCCCTTCGCATCCCTGGATAATACATTTGAGAAACCGTGCAGCTTGTATCAAGATTATTTGAACTAAGCTGAAATAATCAATCCCAAAACCAAAAATCAGCTTTTTTGTTTACTTATGACTTGTCATTTTGACAAAAGTGATTTATTATTACTATGACAAAGTTTGGCATTTTACGAAGGTGGTTTAAAATATTGTGTGTGAATTCGAATGCTTCCCACTGTACCTATGTGTGTTAATTTTATATTATGTATAGGATAGATATAATGCAAGTCAGCGTGAAAGCGTGAATGGGAAAAACGAAATAATATAAGGTCTGTTCGTAGAACAATCACAAATCGGTCAGCGCCTCGTCGATTGGTCAAAATAATAAGAAATGGTTTGCAAACTGCAAATAATGCTGAATGCTGATTGGCTCTGAGTGGTTTGTGATTGTTCTACGAACAGACTTAACATTATCAAAGAAGTAAATAAGATGAAATAATCCACCAATGAGACGCAACTCACCAACAATTCTACATATCAAGATGTTACCGTTTTCTTTAAGAATAACTTGTTCTGACTCATACACGACGAGTTGGTAGGAAGTCATATTTTTGTCAACTTTCTCTCAAAGTGTGTGAAAACTTCTGTTTATTCTGTTTGAATCACTACTTGTCAAAATGACGTAAATAACCAATACGCATGCGGGACAAATTTCATCGCTCTTCCGACTACGATATATGGTTGGACGCCCGGTAACTTTTATTTCACGCAACTGAACGGAACAACCAGTTGCCTCTTGGTTATCTGAACGGGCAAAACGCGCTCGACGTACGCCCTGCGAATCATGTGAATGCACGCCTGGAGTGAATCGAAACAACCATTTTAATTTCCATGTTTTTAAGTAATAACCGGAATAATAGCGCCAGTGCTCTTTTAAACAGAGCTTATTAGAATGACAGTATTGCAGTTAGCCGCTCGTCAAATTTAGAACTGATGTGGGCATAATTCGATAACATACTGGTACTGCCTATGGACCCGACTCCGTGCCTTTGAATTGAAAATTGAGACCAAAAAAATGTTTCTATCTACCTTTAAGTTGCGATTCGCCCATATTTACCGGTAACTACTGTGGAAAAAAAGACATGGGTACAGTTAGGGAAACGACCAGATGGGATTTTGTAATTTATATGCCTTGACTGGCTCATTTTATGAGAAATAACATGAAACCTATGTAGTTTAGTTGAAAAAAGTCGATTTCAAAATTGAATAATGATTGTTGTTTTTCCATTTATAAATGAAAAGGGTGAAGTATGAGTTTTATTTTTTTACCTGATCTCCTACAAAATCGTCACGTGTGGGTCCTTGATGTATCCTAAACAACTTTTTCAAAAAAAAAAAATCCGATATCTTGTCAAATCAACCCATTTTTTTACCGATGATCTAATAACATTTCCGCCTGAGAACCAGCTTATTCTATATCCACTTTTTTCCAAAACTGAGATTTTATTATTCTGTTCTATGTCCGAAGCTCTATCGCGCCACTCCGTCACTATTTACAGAGAGTCGAATTTATACTATGTCCATTCAAACTTTTTAAACGAACCATGTTAGTCTGTCCTTGCCAGCCAATAGGATTTGATCATCTGCACCACGTGCGGACATAAAATAATGTGGCAACAATATTACAATCATAAACATTTTGAACAACGGGCACGTGTGGATGAGTCCTTGTTTGCAGTTTTATTCGTTGTTTTCGATTATTGGAAAAATAAAAATTAATAAATGATGTTTAAACAATGGACAATTTGCATACATTTTCAAATGACTTGAAATTTTATATACGTATTCTAGACAATATTAGAAAGTCATCAGCGTTTTCTTTTTTCCAAAATACCCAAAAATATACTGAATAAATAAAAAAGAAAACGCAAATTTCACTGTAAGATCGAAAACGGGGACGGGCCATATTACCCTCCCGAGAGAGAGAGAGTCATCCCAGTCAATACGCCAGACAGAGATAGATAATGTATTCTGTGACGTAGTGGATGTTGATTGGCGCTCTTTAATCGGTGATTACTACATTAATAGAGGTCGTGGGTTGGTTTTTCAAACATCAATGGCATCAGTACTCACTAATCCTTATATTTTTTATATTTCCAAAAAATGTGCAAATTTTCCATCATTGTAGTCATAGATACTATAATTTGGCAATACCAAAAAACCAACTTCAAAACTCAAATATTTTGAAAACGGCTGGAAGGAATACCTCATGTTGTATATTTTTGAGATCAGAAAAATAATGTCTTTTTGATTATAAAATAATATATATAGTACACTAAATCTGGATTCAAAAGGGGTCTTGACTTTCATCAAATGACCCCCGCTATGATTTTTTGTCAGTTGCTATTGATCCATTAGGCGGTTCATGTTAATACCCACCAACTTTGTATTTAAAGTCCCTATCTATCTTGCATAATAAGCAAGTTAGTCTGCAGACGAGATTTACGGAAACACCCTTTAAAGGGTGATCCACCAAATCGTCGCCCCCACCTAAACGTAGTGTCAAATAAAATTTGAAGGTATGTTCGAAAATACTTTTTTCTACGTGTGACAAAAGTTTGAAAAATCATCAGTATACCGAGGAAATCAAAAAGTTTTGGTTGAAGGTACTCAAATCTTTTGGAACACTTGAGTTAAAAAAGTTGAAGGGGGGCGACATTATGGTGGATTACCCTGTACACAATAAAATTTTGAAAATGCTATACGAAAAATTTTGAAAAATGGACAAAGAATGACTTGGTTCTCAGGCGACGATGTGTCAAAATGGTTGTTTGTTTAGTGGTCATGCACAAACCAACTCCCCATACGTTTCTTCAAAATATAAACAATAAACAAATTTCCCATATTATGTACCCAACTTCATGGCGTACACTGTAGATTAAAAAAAAATACCACTTGGAGCGGATGAGGCCTGTTATTCATTATGTTTAACATTTATTGGGTCTACAGTCTGATTAGATGTTTTCACCTAGGTACTTGAAAAACATTCACTCCTAAAAAATCTCTTTATCTAGGTTAATCCAGAAGCTCTTCTCTCCACCATCCAATTCGTCAACAGTTTTCATGCTGGACAGATTCGCGGGGAGGACGAATATTGGTGGACCCAATTTTGCTCGGCCGTCGAGTACATTAAAACAATGGATTACACCGACTGACCCGTATTTGAATCAAGAGTCGAAATTCCACCTTAGTTATTCTGAATGTAAACAATTACACATTATGAATATGAAAAACGGTGGCATCTCCATCTTCTATGGATTTATTATATTTTAACTAATTTCTGTTAAATAGCAGTATCAATTTTTATCTTTTTATTCGGCAGGTTGCCAATATAATGTTCCTAAATAATATTTGTACGTGTGTCTACCACGTGTTACAAAAAATCTCATTTCTGTTTTATCAAATAGGCAGCGTACACTATTTTTATTGTCTGGTTAAGTCGTCCGTATAGGCTGTTAAGATTAAGATCCCACGTTCTTGCATTTTTTTGTAAATTATAGTACCTTAAGCTTTTTCCTCGCTGTGTAAAATTTTCGAAAAATTTAACAAATGTATAGAGGAAATATTATACTGTAAGATAGAAAAAATCAGAGTTTATATGTGTATTATAATATGTTCATTTTATTTATGTATTTTTATCAACTTAATAGATTAGAGAGCATTTACATTATATTTTGAATAAAACAAAGTAATATAGAGAAATATTATGAGCAAGTGCGTTGTTTAAGTCTACCTTTTTATTTTGACCACAATCGTCGGTTGTTGGGCAATAATAATTATTATTATTGTCGATTGTCGTATTTGTTCAGCGGGCTTATTAAGTTTATAGTGATAATTATTGTGTATACTGTAATAGAATGTAGGCTCGGCTTAAGACCCTGAAATACGGATATGTCATGACATTAGGATGACAAACCGATGATAGGTATGTCAATAATGGAGCACGGTGACGTCACCAATATGGAATCGATTCGGTCTAACGTTCGTGGATTTCCGATTCCCTAGTTACGGCGCAACCTTTACACATCAATCAACATCGAACTGGTTACCAGTCCGGTAAATGACACTTTCATCATCATCAGATACTGTAATACAAAGATTACTTCCTCCCCCCATCTGATCTTGCCTGCTCAATGAAACGAGCGTTGTTATTTTCCTCCTTCTTCAAACTCATCGCGTGGAAATCCACTTCCTGTGTCTGGGAATGAATATCGTGTATAAAGCATGGGATGTTATCATGACTGTTGATTTCGGGTATGAGCTCTGCAATCAGATCAAAGGCCTCCACCAGAGGCGGGCACGTTTTCCACGCATTGATGCGGCTATTATATGTGTGATATAGACTGATTATTGTGGTGCCGATGGGATTGCGGTAGGATAAGTTTTTGCATATAAATCTTGCGGCTAGCCATACTTTTCTGAGCTGAAGAGGCATCTCTGCGGCTTCACTGAGAAGTACGTGGGTTGGCGTGGACCTCATCATACCCAATGCTACCCGTAGCGCCTGAAACTGTATGCGATCTAATTTGGCAAGGTTGCTTTGCGAACTTCTATGTATTAATATACTACCATAGTCCAAGTGGGATCTTATCAAAGCCTTGTATATCATTAGGAGGGATCTGGGGTCTGCCCCCCACCACGTTCGACAGAGACATCGCATGAAATTGATGCCCTTCGTGGCCGTGTCACATATATAATTCACTTGCTTTCCCCAAGTCAGCCGATTGTCCAGAAGGACACCCAGGTAATTCCCGCTTTCTTTCCACTCGATCCGTTCCCCGCTAATGTTAATGTTTGTGTTTGGTCTGGCTTTCCTCCTACTAAAGAAGATGGCTGAGGATTTGTTAGCTGAAAAGGTCAGGCTGTGATCTTTCATCCAGGCGTCCAGATTGGAGATTGTAGAGTTCATTTTTTGGATCATGGAGACACTATCCTCTCCTGCTATGAGTAAGGCCATATCATCAGCGTACTTGATCAATCTGACGTCTTCCTCTAGTACTTCCTTGGTGGAGTTTGTATATATATTAAACAGTATGGGAGACAGTGGCGATCCCTGGGGTAGTCCTTTATTAACATCCCTTGGTCCAAGTAGATTGTCGTTGGATGAGTCTTTCAAGAGCAGTTTTCTGTTGGACAGTATGGAGTGAATCAGATTCGATAGGTCTTCTGGGATCATCGCTTCTCGTAGCTTCTGAGGTAGTTTTTCTATGTTTACATTGTTATATGCAGCGCTAATGTCCAGCATTACCAAAATGGAACATTCCCCCTTAGCAAAACCTATCTCGATTTGAGTGCAAATCAGACTTTCAATTGTGCCCCTCCGCTTTCAGAATCCCATTTGAAACGGGTCTAACTCTCCTCTGTTCTCCAGACTCCACTCCAACCTTGCTTTGATCATTCCCCCGAGGAGCTTCAAGGGACAGCTGGCCAGGCAAATAGGCCTCCACCCGCTTAGCAATTGCAGGTCTTTCCCTGCTTTCGGGATTGGGATTATCAGTTGCGTCTTCCATTCTTGTGGTATCTGTGCGTCCGAATTCCTCAGGAGGTGATTGAAAAGATCGAGAAGTTGTGTCATAAGTATCTTTGGGGAGTTCTGCATCATAGAATAGGTGATGTGGTCCAGACCTGGAGCGGAGTCTTTCATGCCTCGCAGGGTCGACTCGTCCACGGTGAAGGGTTCGCTGTTGACTGGATGGATCTGAGGCTGTGGTGTCCTTGTTTGAATCACTGCGGGGGTCAGGTGTATCAGGAGCTGTTTCCCAATTTTGTTGTTCAAAATTCTTGATTGTATTTTGGGATTTCTGGATGATGTGAACCTTTCAATCCGATTCCATACCTCAGTGATACTAGTGTCTGGAGTAATTCCCTCACAGAAGTTGTTCCATCCTTTCCTTTTCTCTTCTCTGATCGTATTCCTCGCCTTGGCAGTGGCCTTTTTGAAGTTGATGAAGTTCTCTGTGGACTTCCGGGTTAGAAACTTCCTTAGAGATCGTCTCCTTGACCTAATCACCTCCGAACATTCTTCTGACCACCAAGCGAGTTTGGGGTGTGTTGTCTCAGCATTTGTGCCTTTTTTCCTGGGAATACTTTCCTCCGCAGCTCTAAGAACGGCCGTATGTATTTATTTATACCCCATTTTATATTTTGATATTAAATCCGAGATTTCTATTTATGTTTTGCTGAGGTTGTCTTTTCTGGAGGCCCCCACGATTGTTTTGAATCAGAATGGCTAGATGATCGCTCGACCCGTTGTCAGTCAGTCCATTAAAGCATATGAGGCCGCGAGTTCCGGGCTGCAGTGTACTACGTCCGGAGCGCTATTAGGCGAGTCGGGTGGAGTTATTCTCGTTGGTTGGTCGTTATCCAGATGAGCCATGTCCATTAGATCCAGAACTTCCAGGATAGCTTCACCGTTCTTGTTCTTGGAACCCGAGCCCCATCAGTTGTGGTCCCCCATTATCATAATTCTCCGTCCATAGGTTCTGAGCTTCTGGTAATACTTCCGCATGGTGCTTGTTTTGATTTGAATGTTTGAATACATACTGCATATGATCTTTGATTTCTACTGCGATGGCCTGCTATCTGTCAGGCTTTGCCACATCCGATATGTTGAGTTCCCTAAAGGCGATATTTTGATTGACCAGAATTGCCACTCCTCCATATCCGTCATTCCGCTCCTCTGTCACAGGAATGTAAGTTGTAAGTCGTAAGTTGTTCTCTTTTTGTAACCAAGTCTCGTTGAGACAGATTATACCGGGATTATGTTCATGACACAGAGAGATTAAATTATCCCTATTGGATCCCCAGCTTCTCATATTCCAATGTAAGATATCTGGTAGTACTTGGATAGAAAGTTGATTCTCCTTTTATTTGTTATCTTTTAACTGATTCTTTGATCTCTCTAATCTGTGAGTTTACTATTGACTGGAAAAGGATGGCGAGCTCCTCTCCCAATCTTTACGTGCCGCCCACTGCGTTAGAACTGCGCACGCTGCTTCATCCTGTTTCTTCTCTAATATATTGATGCTCTCCTCGCTGATTTGTTCTCCGCTGCCTTCTTCTGTGAACTCTAAAGTTTCCTTTTCCTCTGTCCTTTTTGGTGCAGTGTTGTTGGCCCCTCCCAATGTGTTGTTGATGGGATCTCCATCTAATTTCATTCTGGAAGGAGATGGAAACAAGCAGTTTCGATGTTCTTCCCTGAGTGTCCAGTTCTCTGGGCTTATTTCTAAGGCCCTTTTCTTCGACTGAGTTCTCTGGTGGGTTGTCTTATACTGGTGTGTTTGATTCTGCGTGTTTGCTCGTGTCTGAGTATTCCTATTCGGGTGTCAGGTTTAGTACTGGGAATTCAGAATTATTTGTTGTCCTCAGGGTGTGCGCGAATGTTCTCGATTTTTTGTACGGGGCTAGCAATTTCCTGTCTGCCTCCATGAAGGAGATGTTTTCGCGAGCAACCAGCTCATTAATTGCTTTTTCCCTTTTAAATTCAGGACACCTTCTATCAGTTCCTTCGTGTTTATCTCCGCAATACAGGCATGTAATCTCGTTCTCACAATCTTCTCTGGGGTGGGAGTCTCCGCATCGGGAGCATCTGCCCTGCCTGGACTTGCAGTATTTTTTTGCATGCCCAAATCAGAGACAATCATAACACTGAATAGTATTTTGAACATAAATTTCTACCGGGTAACTGACTTGGAATAGCCGGACTTCCTTTGGAATTGTTCTGCCCGCAAAGGTCAGACAAAAAGTCTTGGTTGGTCGTAGTTCAGATTCTCCCTCTCTGTTCCTCATCCTTCTCGACATTCTTCTTCCCTCGATTATTTTAGTACGGCACTCGGCCTCGTTTATAAAGTCTTCCGAATCTATGAGAAAGCCCACGTCTCTCACTATTCCCTTCACCCCTTCACTGATATCATTCTTTGAGGAATATAAGCCCTTAATTGATTTTTCCTTGGGTTGGTATTGTTGATAATGTTATTCGCCTCTTTTTGAGAATCCAGATGAACGCACCCTTGGTTGTATCCTGATTTTCTAAGGTCCGTAATGCCCTTGATCCTCATTCGATAAAGAATTTTACTAAGGTCGGAGTAGTGTAACCCCGACACATTTCTGTTCTCTGATTGGATGGTAACTAGGGGTTCGCGAGACCGAGACCGAGACTAACGTAGTCTCGGTCTTGGTCTCGAGGAATGAATCATGGTCTCGGTCTTGGTCTCGGTCTTGTCTCGTTAAGTCTCGGTCTCGAAATTTTCAAAAGGTGTCTTCCAATATTCAGTTTCACAGAGCAAAATAATCATATTTTTCAATGTGTGCTGGGGTAATAGTGAGTATAAAATAAAACAATATTTTGATAAAAAATATTATTATACTAAATTAAAGTTGAAAGTGATGTCAGACTGTTACATTTAATAATTATTGATTTCGTTAACTCAAGTATTCTTTAGAATACAAATGGAATTTTATCATGACATTTCATGGTGCATTATTTTTTTAGCATCTTGATTATGAAATGATTTAGACAATTAATGAACAGTGATGCGTTGTAGACCGCCTTCACGAAAGAAGCAGATTCAAAAATGCAAACTCATATTAGTTGTATTTTGAGAGGTCTGCTGCAAAACAACCTCTACAGATTCTAGTGGTCATTTTTTAGGCAATTCAAAGCCATGTATAATTCTACTTTGAATTTTCGTTCAGGGAGCATTGTCTTTTCGTTTTCAAATGTATAGGTAGATCAAAATATTATCAATTTTTTGTAAAGGATTATAATCTAAACCAAAAACATTTGATCAAAAATGTCATATACTTTCATATATACAGTTCATTTTTTATTTAAAGTTACAGTGACAGATCAAAATTGGAGGTTGAAGGTTGGCAAAAAATAAATAAATGCCATAAAGTGCTCGCTAAATGAAATGATAAAATAAAATATTCGTTTATAAACTTCATTTTCTCAATTAAAGAAGGATTTTGATCATCAATTCCAAAATTATCATCACAATCTATTCTTGAACGTTTTTTTCTATCGAATCAAATACTTTTTGAACAAAGCAAAATAAAACGAATCACAGTTCAATTTATGACTATCGTTATAGAACAAGCTTGCCAACCTTTAACCTACAATTTTGATCTGTTACTGTAACTTTAAATAAAAAATGAACTTTACAGTGCGTTTTTTTTAAGACGGAACATAGGGATTCCCATGCTAAATTTTCAAACCCATGTTAGCAGTACTTCCGTTCGTAATACACAGCTGAAACTTGCCGTAGATGAACTTTGGTGCTTCGAGACTGTGTTAGTTCATCAATTACGCCAGAATAACTAGGAAAAAGACTCAAAAAATGCTTTGATTTATCAGAAAGTGATACTTTTAACATGCCTTGTATATGACGATGACAACACATTTTCTGAAGTGACTAACTTCACTGTCAATTTTTTTAACCAAAAAATTTCATTTTCATTTTTATGACCGTTATGAATACTCTTTGGCCGTGAATAGGGGACCCTTTGAACAGGTTATCCAAGAAATAATGTTTGATTTTTTATTGCATGTATTATACTGTTAAAATTTAATGTTATCACAATTTGACAATGAAGTTATTGGTTAACAGTGGCATATACAAGGCTAGTAAAAAGTTGTCACTTTTCAATAATTAATACAAGCGTTTTTTCAATCTTTTTTCAAATTATTATGTGCTCATTGATGGAATAACATAATCTCTAGATACCAAAGTTTATTTACGGCAAGTTTCAGCAGTGAATTTTGAATAAAAGTACTGATAACAAGGGTATGAAAATTTTACATGAGAATTCCTATGATCCGTCTTAAAAAAAACGCACTGTATATACAAAGCCGTCTTGATATTGTCCGTAGAATCGGAAGCTACTTTAATAGATTCAATAAACTGGTAGGTACCTGAAAATTCATAAGAATCATGTTGAAATCCACTGCAGTTACATGTTTCGAGAGAAGCCAGTCCAATGTATAATGACTTTTATCTCATATACTACGAATAAACTGAAATAAAACTAACTAAATAAAAACCAGCTAAAATAAAGGGTCAAATACGGAAAACATCATCGTTTGAGCTTTAGTCCATATATAGTCCATCGTAAAATCAAATTTTTCAAAAATGATTTTTTGAAAAAAAGTTTTGTACGAACAACATTTTCCCAACAAGTCAACAAACCAAATGTATTTTTCGAGACCGAGACCGAGACCGAGAGTCTCGGTACCTGGGTCTCGGTATTGGTCTCGATCTCGATGTGTAAGTCTTGGTCTCGGTCTCGAGTCAGATTCTACGTCTCGGTCTCGGTCTTGGTCTCGATTTCGAGACCGAGACCGAGACAAGACCGAGACCAAGACCAAGGTCTCGCGAACCCCTAATGGTAACCCAGAATGGTTTCACGTCGTCGTTTGAATAATATATTTTCCTTTTCAGAGCATTTCCTATGTTCTTAACGCAGTTTTCTGTCTCTATCCTATCCATTTCTTCCCAATTCCCACTTTCGTTTTCGATTAATTTCTGAATATCTAAAAGGGCCCTATCTAGGAGGGGGGTATCCAGTGTCGAGAGCATGTGCAATTTATTCAAAATATTTGTAGTTTCGGCATGTAACAGGCTTTTAAATGTTATATTCTCAATCCCAGGGTCCGGTGGTTTTGGAGGGATCCCAAACCCGTTCGTATCCATGCTAGTAGTCAGTACGCAAATACAATACGACCAAGCAAAAATTAGGCAAAAAATAAAGCAGCAACAAAGCACTCTACAGCTAAAGCGACAAGCAAAGTTATAAGTCTGAATCACCGACTTACATGATTTCTCTGTACAGGGTGTCCCAAGGATAGAATAAAGTAGGTTTTATCATATAGGATATGAAAATTATCAATATCAATATGCGTCACTGGTTAGGGGTGTAAATAGCGCACATTCTGAAAATATTTGGAAACATACAGGGTGCGTCACAAAAGTATGGCACGAAAAAGTATGATTTTTTTAAATGGAACCCCCTGTATATTAATTGATATTTCAATTCTTTCTTCAATTTGGAACAAAAATTGTGATACAACTAATGTTCCTAAATTCAACCGTTATCGAGATATCGCGTTTTAAAAATGGCATTTTTGCAACTTTGACATGCTATGAAACTCAAACTATTCAAGTTAGAGGAAAATGGTTTGCACTTTCCTATCTTAACTTTTCAAGAGCTCTTCTGTCATTTGGATAGAAGGTAACGTCAACTGTCAACTTTTTTCGGCACATTTTGACAATTTTTCACAATAATGGATTTAATCTCCTTGAATAGCTCTTGAAAAGTTAAGACAGGAATGTGCAATCCATTTTTCTCTAACTTGAATAGTTTGAGTTTTATAGCATGTCAAAGTTGCAAAAATGCCATTTTTAAAACGCGATATCTCGATAACGGTTGAATTTAGGAACATTAGTTGTATTACAATTTTCGTTCCAAATTGAAGAAAGAATTGAAATATCAATTAATATACAGGGGGTTCCATTTAAAAAAATCATACTTTTTCGTGCCATACTTTCGTGACGCACCCTGTATGTTTCCAAATATTTTCAGAATGTGCGCTATTTACACCCCTAACCTGTGACGCATATTGATATTGATATTTTTCATATCCTATATGATAAAACCTACTTTACTCTATCGTTGGGACACCCTGTATTATTGAAGATGTCCAGCACCCTTCACCGACGGATTCCAACCCAAATCGGGCTAAAATCAGTCAAAAATCCAAGAAACCAGAACCTACGATGCACGCACTCCGACCCGCAGACGCTTTTTTCCGAGACTGGGCTTAACCTCACACTTCACTGTCTAATTTAGCGCCAAATATGACTGACATAAATAATTCCCTATAGAGGTTTTTCGTAAAAAGAGACTTGTTGAACCTCTTAAATTTCCATTACGTTGTGGTTATCGTTATTCTGAGCATGCGCAGTGACAAAATCACATAGGGAGGTTTTGAACCTCTTATTAATTTCAACGTTATTAACGTATCCCGCTATACTAAGCATGCGCAGAAAACAAAACATTAATATAACGGAGAGGACACAAAAAAGAGATTTTGAAACTCGTATTTAACGTTTGACGTTGTGTCATCACCATGTCATCTGTCATCATAGTGATCAGATTTGAAGTGTTTTTGGTTTTTGATGTTTTGATTTTGTGATATTTTCGCTAAATTCCTAGCAGAGCAGCACGAATTATGAAATATGGAAGATATTTTAGTCCAAATTGGACCAGATTCAGACTACCAAATGTAAGGTTTACATCTTATTTCACGTCCGCCTGGCAAACGGGAATCATAAAAATATGCTACCATCTAAATTGAATTTGTGTTCAAAGTTACTTTTACGCCAAATTCAATGTGGATGGTAGTACATAATTCTTGTTGGACAAGCGGAAATCTGTCACTTCCACCTCGAAGTTAATTCGAAGTAAATAATTAAATGTAACTGAGGCAAAATCACGAGTATCATGGACTGGAATGATAAACAGCTGATCTCCATCAACATCAATTACACTGTTGCCAAGCTGTAAAACATAGTATCAGTTTTTGTTGGATATTTAATAAAAAGACAAGAATCTTACAATTCCAGTGCAACTGTAGTCATTTTTAACAATTTAAATTTTACTTTGTATGTTTCACGATTTCTTTGTGATAATTAAATAATACTGTATATCAATATGACAACATGAGAAAATAACTGACGGTTATTAAGCGAACGTTAAGGCAAGAGCTTCAAAAACTGCAACATACAACTCCAGAACATTGACACCAGGAGAAATAGACGTGGAATTAAAAAAATCAACACATACTAAGGGTTCTAAAAATCACCGGGCTGGATCAGGCCGCCAAGGAAGACGACAACTATATATTGCCACATACAATACGAGAACCCTTTCAACCGACGAAAGGCTACTGGAATTGGAGGAAGAACTCAAACAAATACACTGGGACGTACTTGGAATAAGCGAAATTCGCAAAAAAGGAGAACAACAACTCCTACTGAAATCAGGAAATATGTACTACCACAGATGTAACGAGGATAGCTCTGTGGGAGGGGTAGGACTGCTAATCCATAAACGACATGTGCAAAATATTACACAAATCAACAGTATAAGCTCCAGAGTGTGTTACGTGATACTGAAACTAAACCAACGATATAGTATTAAAATTATCCAAGCCTACGCACCCACATCCCAACAACCAGACGAAGATATCGAAAACTTTTATGACGATATAATCCAAGCAATGTCATCTTTCCCAACCTATTTCACGATACTAGCTGGGGACTCTAATGCCAAGTTGGGCAAAAAACAAAATGAAGAAGAAACACCTCTGGGCTGCCATGGCATAGGAGAAAGAAATGAACGAGGAAACCTACTGCTCCAATTTCTCCTTCACCACCAACTAATGGCTATGAATACGTTCTTCAAAAAGGCAGAACATCGAAAGTGGACATGGATCAATCCGGATAGCAAAACAAAGAACGAAATCGACTTTATCATCACAGATAAAAAGCAAATGGTTACCGATGTATCCGTACTGAATAGGCTATCAGTGGGGAGTGACCATAGAATGGTAAGAGCGAAGATACTACTAAACCTGAGAACAGAACGAAATAAACTTGTGAAGGGGAAGAACGAAAAGAAATGGACAACGGTGGACGATGTTGAGGAATACGAAAGGACGATAGAGGAAAATCTGAATGTCGGTAATACAAATAACCTCGAGGATCTAAATAAAAACATAGTGGAGTCAATAAAAACCGCCCAAAAGAAGCACTGCTTGAAACAAACAGAAGATGAGGATAAACTCTCCAAAAATACTAAAAACCTGATGAGACAAAGAAGGAAACTACTGGGAAAATACCCACAACACAAAGATGAGCTGAGACAGATGAATAAGGATATAACTAAGGCTGCAAGGACTGATATCAGAAACTACAACAGTAAATGGGTTACTAGAGTTATAGAGGAGAATAAGAGCATGAGGGTACTACGAAATAAACTGAGCAGGGGAAAAGCTGAAATAACTAAACTAGCAAACGAGAGAGGACAAATAACGAACAACAGAGAGGAAATACTGAAGATTGTCGAGGAGTTCTACACCAAACTATATAGAAACCAGACTCAAGCAGAACCACCAGGAAATATACCCCAGATACTGAACCAAGGATCGGAAGAGATGCCCGAGATAACTGTGGAAGAGGTCATGAAGTCATTGTCAGATATGAAGAACAATAGAGCACCTGGTGAAGACGATGTGGTTGTGGAAGCCATCAAACTGGGAGGAAGAGAACTACTCAAAGAAATAACCAAACTCTTCAATAAATGCCTAGACGAAGGAACAACCCCGCAAATGTGGGATAATGCCATCATTGTGATATTGCACAAGAAAGGCAGTATCACAGACCTACAGAACTACAGACCGATAAGTCTGTTGACGCACATGTACAAAATGTTCACAAAAATCATAACCGCACGGCTTACAAATAAACTAGACCAGTATCAACCAAGAGAGCAAGCAGGTTTTCGAGCCGGATATGGAACAAATGATTCAGGTGATAAAATCGCTAATAGAAAAAAGTATAGAATACAACAAGCCCGTAGTACTAACATTCGTTGACTACGAAAAGGCATTTGATTCCATAAACCACCATGAACTGTTTAAGGCCCTGGCGAACTGCCGTATAGACCACCGCTACATTTCCATACTACGACATATATACGAACACGCAACGGCAAAAGTGAAAATACATGCGGAAACAGATCGGTTCAAGATCGAAAAGGGTGTCCGACAAGGCGACACAATTTCCCCAAAACTTTTTACAACCCTGATAGAATATATGTTTAAAAAGATTAAATTGGAAAATAAATGTGAATGGAGAAAAGCTTAACCACCTACGTTTCGCTGACGATATCGTAATGATCTCAGACCGACTGGACGAGGCGAATGAAATGGTCTCAGCACTATCCGCGGCCTCCCAAAAAGTAGGCTTGAAAATCAACATCGCCAAGACCCAATTTATGACAAACCTGGTTCCAAGTTTCAACCTAAGGATAGAAGGAAAGGAGATTCAATACGTATCATCTTACAAATACCTGGGACATGAGATCCGAATGGGAAGAGATAATCAGACCTGCGAATTAAACAGGATAGGACTAACTTGGGCTGCCTTTGGCAAGCTGAGACACGTATTAAAGTGCGATATACCGATGTGTCTCAAAAGAAAGGTGTTCGACCAGTGCGTTCTCCCGGTACTGACATATGGCTCGGAAACACTTACATTAACACAGAAAACTGTTAATAAAATAAGAATAACTCAACGAGCCATGGAGAGGTCCATGTTGGGAGTAACACTGCGAGACAAAATCAGAAATGAAGAACTACGCAGAAGAACAAAAGTTACGGATGCAATTGAAAGAGTCACTTACCTAAAATGGAACTGGGCTGGCCACGTCGGAAGAATGTCGGACAACAGATGGACAAAGAGAATACTAGAATGACGCCCCAGAGACGAAGCACATAGAAACAGAGGACGACCTCCGACCCGATGGACGGACGATTTGAGAAGGATTTCCCCGAACTGGATCCAAGATGCCCAAGACCGAACAAGATGGTCTAGATTGAGAGAGGCTTATGTCCAGCAGTGGACGAGACAAGCTGATTAATGATGATGAAGGCTTCGTAGATAACGTAAAACGTTATCGGTTAATAACCGATTCGGTTATTTCCAGACATCTGCGCAAGCTCAGAATAACCGGCAACGTTAATCACGGGTCAAATAAGAGCTCCCTTTTAACCAAAACGAATTCCTTTAGTCAAGGAGAAATAAGGAAGGGCTTATCGTTATGCCAACAAACACAACCATGGCGGGCCGCCACCGAAACGTATGCTACGTTTAGAAAGTTCACAGCGGGAAGTTGGTCCACAGACTACATCTTTTGAGGTGGTAGCTATATGAAATCTTCGTCTCGCTAGAGGGCTATCAGTAAGAAGAGAGGTGTGGTTTAGGGTGTAGCATACAGTTGATTTTGATATCAGACTGATGTTGCTTTGATGAATAGGTACCAACAAGATCCAGAATTGAAAGCTGCCGAGCTGCCATCTTTATAGTAATCAAGAATCCTAGTAATCATGGATATGAAAAATACTGATTAAAGCACGATTTCTCAATAATTATGCAAAGTATCATGTGCAAAATCAATTTCTGGAATACTTTTGTATATTATTTTATACTACTAAATAATACAAGTTTTGAGGAACAAATTTTAATATAAATAATGAGAATTTTGTATTATATAAAACAAACATTGGAAACAACAATTCAACATAAAAAAAAATCTAGATTCAACCACACTATAATACGGTACACAGGAACAACAAATCACAGAAAAGTCGACCAATTTTTTCTCTTAATAAAATTATTCATTTTTTACCCCTACGGTGCGAGGCCTTCTTTCCTCTCTATCCCCAGCAAGTTCAAACAGGTTGGTCGATTTTCACATTAGTAGAGCAATGTGCATTTCTCCTCAAGGTGCCTATGAAGAATGGAAGTTTGGATAATTATATAGAAAAAACATAACATTATCGGATAAAGTACCCCTCAACACAAAACAGTATTTATGGAAGAACTCATGTCAAGATGTGAATCAGTTAATAACAAAATAACAATTTGATGAACACAATATTCTATCAATTTTGTTCTACTGAAATGATATAAGCACAAGTATATACAGAGGCGGACATAAGTATGGAAAAGTCCTTAAATTTGAAAAAATTCTGATCATGCATCAGTTATCAAAGAAGTGATCAATCCATTTGTCACTTGTCAGTTTACCTGTCCAGACGATTTTTTTTCAAAAAATTGTTTAGTGTTCAATTTTCACGTTAAAAAAAGGCTACCTATTTTTCTAATTTTTTTCTGTACAACTTTTGATAAGAATTGCTAGCACCATTCCAAAGAGGGACAAAAGTTATACCTATACTTTCTGAAAATTTCAACAAAGGATAATCTAGCAGTAAAATGTCAAACTTGACAAATATTACCCATTTTGCATGATATGGGTCATTTTTGCCAAGTTTGAAATTTTATAGCTAGACTATTCTTTGTTCAATTATTATGAAGTTCTCAGGAAGTAGATAACTTTTTCCCCACTTTTGATTGGTGCTGGCCATTTTTATCAAAAGCTACACAGAAAAAAGTTATTAAAGTAGCCTTTTTTGAACGAGAAAAAAAGGAACTAAACAATTTTTTTTCAACATTTTTTTTTTAAATCGCCAGGAGTTTTCAAATGCACCATCACTTCTTTGTTAACTGATGCAGGGTCAGGGTTTTATCATATTTAAGGCCCTTTCCATACTTATGTCCGCCACTGTATATGTATATAACTGAAGCCCAGAAGCTACCTGATAGATTTCATGTTTCAAACATGATTGGAAATACATAAAATCTTCAATGATTATGGAGTGAAATGATTATACATTATAATGCGACCATATACCCAAATCTTGGAATCTAGAAATTATGGAATGATAGGTATGTATACTAGTACTGAAGTTATCATGCAAACCAATAATTATTGTACTGTGTCGAACGATAACTGATCGAAATAATAGAATAGACTGATGCAATGGCCAACGCCAAAACATAAGAGCGTGGCTTGGCTTGGTGCAACTACAGCTGTTTTGTATGGTTTCCACTTAGAAAAAGCGGGAAAATCGAACTCAACGGAACTATCTCGCGGATAGCTGGTGATCTGCAAGCGCCCAAAAGAGTCACGGAGTTGGCGATGGCGGCGTCTTGTAGCCGACGAATGTCGCTCTTTAAGAAGGCGCCCTAACGATGGTGGGCAACCGACTTCGTGCGGACTCCGATTAGAAAGCTTAAAAATGCATATCTTTGTATAGCATGATTTTAGCGGGTTGGCCGCTGAAGCCCTTCCGAACAGTCGCCCAGCCGCCAGTTTTGTCTAGCGGCCGACACGACACTCAACCGCCGGCTTAGTGTTTGTGGGGGGTAATGCTTATTTTTCAACAGCGATGTTGCCGTAATGTGTAGAATCAACTGGATTACTGATAACTGATTACTGAAGTACAGGCGCTACGAGTTTCGGGCTGTTGGCCCCGACACCGCAGCCTCTAGTTGGGCTTATTGTATCATCTCTGTGCCTGTCTCTCAGTCGAAGAGCTCCATTGCCCGAATGAGGTTTATGACTCGTTCTACTGTTTCCCTGTCCGTCCTTTGAGAAGTGGTTGTGAATTCCCCATTATCTCTTCTCCAGTACGCCAGCGCTTCACATTCGAATACAATGTGGGATGCTGTTTCCTCCTCCTCGTTGCACAGCCTACATATGGGTTCCTCGTTGAAAAGACCCATGATATGCATGTGTTTCCTTAGAGTGCAGTGTCCAGTTATATACCTGTTACTTTCCTAAGCTGATTCCTGCTGAGTTTCAGTAGGCTTTCAGAAAATCTAGATCGATCTTGTCTGCCATCATTAATTTACTGTGTTTCAGACCTGGTGATTGGCACCATCTAGCTTTTTGTTGTTTCTTGGACCAACAGTTCAGCCAACCTCTCACAGAGGATTTTGTAATACCAATAGCAGGTTCTGGACCCAGAAGTGGTGTGTTTGCAGCTTTGCGTGCTAGTAGATCCGCCCGCTCGTTCCCAGCTATCCCTGTGTGTCCTGGTATCCATCCAAGAGTGACATCGTTAGATACTCCCAGTGTGACAAGGTTTTGCTGACAGTCCATGACTTGTTTGGATTTGGTTTCCCGACAGGAGATGGTTTTGATTGCAGCTTGGCTGTCACTAAGGATAAGGATTTTCTTTCCTCTGTAGCCTCTTCTGAAATTCTCTTGCACGCATACGTTTATTGCATGTACTTCTGTCTGGAAAACTGTAGCGTACATCCCGAGTGGTTCACATGTTTCCCACTTTGGATTTTCACATACGATTCCGGCACCAGTTCCCCGGCTTGTTTTGGAGCCGTCTGTGTACCATATTGCCCCATTAGCCATCCGGAGCTGTTTCATCGTTTCCTCTTCCCATATTAGCTTGGTCTTGGGAGACGTGCTAAAGTTGATATTTTTCAGCATGATATCACTCCTCATTGTTACTAAGTGGTTCGTGACTGTGCTGGTTATCTTAGTGTGTCCTTGGAAGTTTGACTGGCTCCAGTTCCCGGTGTTGCTAAGTCTATATGCTCCCATTCTTGCTTCCATTTTGATATAGATATCTAAAGGAGGTAGGTTAAGTATGGCCTCCATGGCAAGTGTTGGGGTAGTTTTCATGGCTCCCGTTACACAGAGACATGCTTGCCTCTGAACTTTTGCAAGTTCCGTGGCTGCTTGTCGCTGCTCGATTTTCGGCCACCAGACAACAGAGCTGTAAGCAAGAGTGGGTCTTACCACGGTACAGTAGAGCCAGTGTACCATGCGCGGATTTATGCCCCAATTCTTTCCTATCGACATTTTTGTTGCCATTATTGTGGCTTTACCTCGATTCACCATTTTCTGTAGGTGTGAATTCCATGTGAGTTTGTCATCCAGGATGATGCCTAGGTATTTGACTTCTCTTACCACCTGCAGTTCTTGTCCAAAGAACATGGGTTTGAATAATTCCGCTGTCTTCCTCTTTCTCGTAAAGCTGACCAGGGAGGTTTTCTCAGGATTGACCTTCAGGTTCACCTTCCTGCACCAATCTTCTACGATTGTCAGAGCTGTCTGCATCAGTTCTGATATTGTGTTGGTGTGTTTGCCAGTGATAAGTATTGCTACGTCATCGGCATAGCCTTGGGCGTAGAAACCTTTGCTGTTTAACTCTACCAGTAGTTCATCTGCGACTAGGTTCCAGAGGAGAGGGGACAAGACTCCACCCTGGGGGCAGCCTTTAGCTGCCTCTATAGTTACAGTTTTGTCAAGCATAGTTGCTTGAATTCTCCTACCTTTCAGCATGTTTCTTATCCACCTACAAACTGTGTCTTTAATTCCACGCCGATTGGTTGCGGTGGTCATTGAATCGAAGGAGGTGTGATCAAATGGTCCTTCTATATCAAGGAATGCAGCTAGGGCAACTCCTTGGTTGTTCAGTGGTTGCTCTATTTTATGAACAAGTTCATGCAGTGCTGTTTCACATGATTTACCAGGTTGATAGGCGTTTTGGTTTTTGTATAGTGGCCTCTCTATTAGGGAGGTCTCCTTAATGTGCCTTTCAATCACTTTCTCCATCGTTTTGAGTAAAAACGACGAGAGATTTATTAGTCTGAGAGCTATCTTTCCCGGGTTTCGGTATAAAGACCACTCGTGAAAGTTTCCATATCATGGGTATGTGTTCCGTTGCCAGGCTTGCTCTGGATAGTTGGCAAAGCATCGATATGAGTTGGGCTTTGCCCTGCTGCAGGTGTGCCGGTATTATCTCATCGCATCCAGGTGCTTTGTATGGTTCGAATGAGTTTATGGCCCATTCGATTCTATTTGGTGTCACAATCTGTCGGGCTATGACCCAATCATCTCTTGATCCTCTCATCCGGAGGATCTCAGGAGATAGGGAGTTGGTTCCCTGTTGCGAGTTGATTATGGTCGAGTCTGGAAAGTGTGCCCTGAGTAGTGTCTCAATGGTTTCTTCGCCATTTTTCGTGTGTTCCCCATTTGGTTTTTTTAGTGTTCCCATTGGTGGAAGGGGGTCTTTAGCTAGGATTCTCTGGAGGCGTGCGCCTTCCGAGGTTTTTTCGACCTCAGTGCAAAACTTCCTCCAGGAGTTCCTCTTAGCTTCCCTTACTTCTTTGTTGTATTTCGTCAGAGTATGGTGTTATTCATCCCATTCGCCGGTTTTCTTGGCCACTTCGAAGAGTCTGCGTGTTTCCCCCTTCATCTTGTCAAGTTTCTCGTTCCACCAGGTTGTGTCCTTGCATGAAGAACGCCGGATTAGCGGACAGCTCTGATGGTATGAGTAAATTATAGCGATTTGTAGTTGTTCCGCTACCACCTCAACATCAAATCTGTTACGCATACGTTCCTTGATCCCGCTCAACCCCGCCTCCAGCTCCTCCCGGTATTCAGTCCAGTTTGTTTTGCGTGGGTTGCGGTACATTTCTGACGGCTTGTCAATACTATTGATTTGCATCGGTATATACCTATGGTCCGACAGGGATGGTTCATCGGATACGCGCCACCGCTGGATATCGGGATTGATACGGGAGGTGGACAGAGTGACATCAATAACTTCCGACCGTATGCGGTTTGCAAAAGTAGGCTTGTTGCCCTTGTTTAGAATCTCCAAATCATGGGTTATAAAAAAATCCAATAAAGACTCACCTCTTTTGTTGATATCGCTGCTCCCCCAGATGGTGTGATGCGAGTTGGCGTCCATACCTATTATACACTGTAGGTTTCTCTGCCCACAGTGATTCACTAGTTTCTCCAGGTCTTCCGATGGTGGGGGTCTGGGTGCATCGTAGGGAAGGTAAACCGAGGCTATTATGATGTCCTTCTGGGTTCCTTCCTCTTTGTAGCTTAGTTGGACGGCTACTTGATCTCTGGAATTTAGTTCATTAATATTGAGAGCCTGCACTCAGTTTCTCACGTATATGCAAGCTCTCACGTTACCTGTTGATTGCTCCTTGTAAAAGATCTTACCTCCAGTGTTTCCTAGACCGGCTATTTTTCCCTTCGTAATCCAGGGCTCTTGGATGATGGCCAGGTCTATGTTTTTCTTTGCCAGCTGTTGGCAAAGGGTAGCAGATACTCCCTTACTGTGCTGAAGGTTTATTTGTATTACCCTCAGCATCGGGAGCCTTCTTCTTGAGAAGTCTGAAGGTTAGCTACATTAACCCAAAGTAGGCCCGGAGATTCCGGTTTTGCAGCTCCTTCAGAGATCTGCCGTCAAGACCGACAATGAGTGTCATGCCCTCATTGTCCGTCTTGTGGCTGATTATTCTCCAGTCCTCGGTCTTCTGTCCCATATTCTGGGTTTTGAGGAACTGGAGAGCTTGTGCCGGTTCCTTGATTCCCGCGGATTTTGTCGGTATCCAGACAGCAGCCCTCACGACTGGCACCACTCTGTGTGCCAGGCCAATCCGAAGACTGGTTTTCTCGTAGGGGCTGAAGCCTGGAACCACCCGCAGCAGCCAAGTCTTGGCAGCTTCATTGGCGCAAGTGATATAAATCACCCCACCTCTGGAGCTGCTGTTCTTGAACTGAGGACCAGTTCCGGGTTCGCATTTGAACACTTTCCGGAGTAGAGACTATTGTAGGCCTCTACACTGCTCCTCAGTGAAGGTTTCATCCGGATATTTTTCGGAAGTGATGGCCATTCTAAGCCCGGCTAGGGTTTCGCTGTAAGTTTTCCCAGTTGATGTACTGGGTGTTACTTCAGCATCCCCCTGCCGTGACCTTTTCTTGGCGCTTTTTTTTGGGGTTGGTGTGTTGCCCTCAGAGCGACCCCACTTTGCAGAGGATTTGTTTGCAGGGGTCCTAGGTTTACCTGATGCTCCAGGCTCTGAGGCCCGAGCATCAGGTTTCCCAGTGTTCCCTGAGCTATTCGGGAGGGTTCTATTCCCGGGATTCCTATTTGTCCTCGGTTTACGATGCCGTATAGGCTCTCCCTTGGCTTTAGCTCCTCTCGATCGCAAGCTTCCTTCGCTGGGCTCCGGAAAGCTTTGCCATTTTGTTCAGGCTGATGTTGCCAACGCCTGTACTAATGGCAGATACACCGGCACCGGGGATTGCATCACTGCTTCCCTGGTTTCCCGTGGTTGGTTCATGAGTTACATCGAGGTTTGGGTGTTCCTCGGACGCTAGAACGTGTGATTGGCCCTCCCCAAAATCCGTGGGGCCAGCGTTGGCCACCGGGGCTTCCACCCGGTCGGAACCAACGGTGAGATTGAAACTCACTTGGGGTACAAAGTCCTCAGGTTTGTCACACATCGTTCTTAGGTGCTGGTTTTGGTCCGCCCCGGGGTATTTAATTTCCCCGGTACCTCCCATATCTGGGAGGCATTCCCCTATCCGCCACCTGGGGAGGCGCCCGATGGGGGACCAGCAACCCTCACGGGATCAACTGGATACTACTGCTAATATTAATTATTCTCAAGCAATTGATCAAAGTAAGATGCAGATAACTACTTTACATGACAATAAACGATCGCGGAGACCAAAATGGAATATTTTACATACAAAAAATAAACCTAGTACAATATTCTCCCTGCTTTCATACTTTTCCGGATGGATCTACACAACAATCTGACACATCTTGTCATGAACTCAATTACGGAACACGATATAACTCGGACCTAACCTCACTTCTCTGCTTCTGACGTCTTATCTTATAAATATTATTGTTGTTTAATGTTTATGCTCTATACCACTAACTAATTTGTGTGTGTCTGAACTTTATAGATCATTTAAAAATAGTTGAAAGTCGGAGGAGGATCTTGTTTTTGAACACTGGTGCTGTGTGTAATTTAAAGTCTGTGCTTTTTGAAGATAATTTTTTCAATCCCCAATTTTATTTATGGTATCGTTCAGGTATGTCCGATGTTTTAAAAAAAATGATTATAGATATAGAAAAATACTGACGAAATAATTAATTAACAAGAAATAATCACGAAAACTGTCATCAGTTTCGCCTGTTGGTCAGACGCAAGATAACGAATAAAGTAAAATCGTATGGTGGAGCAAAACCTCTCTTAATAACGGATGAAGTTAATGTCATTTTTAATAAAGTTAACCATAAGGGATGAAATAACTGATGTTATTTTACGAGGTGCAAAAAGTCTCTGTTATGTAACATATGGTCCCCAACATAACATAACTTATGTTATGTTGGGGACCAGTCCATCCACCATACAGCGCTCAGGTCGCCGTTCATGACAAGATTATCACGTGAATGTCAAGTTGAGTTTTCAAGTTTGGCAGTGTCAGTCAGCCATATTTCATCATTTTTGAAAAAATTCTATTAGTTATCATCATTGTGTCTGTAAAAAGTATTGACGCGTACCTACCTGAAAGCACTAGAAGTGAACGATGAGCATATTCAAAAGGCATTGATTTCCTAAATCAGAACCTGGATTACTTAGGCAGAGGGTGAGAACCTAACCATCTTAAAACATGTCTATGGACAATGAAAAAATTTACAATTTACACCTAGTTTGCGGAAACGATTTTTGTGAGGATTCAATTACAGGGAACCAAGAGAGGCTTGAAAAAAACTGCTGTTCCCACTTGTATCTACCTAGTGAGTTCCTGTTTCTAACCTATTCAATGTATATGTATTAGAACAAAAATAGATAGCATATTTTTGGATAAGTTATTAAGATTAGATAGGGATTTTTCAAGGGATTTTTTTAGAACTTGTTCTGGGGTCTTGTAAAGATTAGGCATCCACACATTTTTGAATTTTTTCAATTTTTGAGCATAGTTTTGGGTTTATACAACAATTTCAACTAAAAAAAATGCTGGATGAACAGCTTTTAACAAAAAAAAAATAATCCCATAACAAATTAAAATTTTATCAGGATTCAGTGAGAAAAACTCCCTTAAATGACAGCTTTGTCACATTGTGACAATCCATACAAGCTACCATGGAGGTAGAAAGGGGTGGAGACGACATCACGTGACTAAAATGGGATCACTTTCGCCATCTTACTGAGATCGTTTTGTCAAAGTGTCCGTTTACATTTGTAGAACTGTTTTCCTCAGTTTTAGCTGTGTTGTGAGGATTATTTTGTGATTTTTGTGTGTTGTTACATTTCTCAATTATTGTTTCATGTGCCCTGAGAAGTTGTGCGAGTAGAGACGCTATCGATAAGAAAAAATCGACTGAACTCACATTTCATAGGTTGGTATAGTATAATACAGGACAGGGATATGAAATTTGTGTCGAGTTCACTGAAATATTTATATACACACGCCGGCAAAATTAGGGGAACGCTGTATTTAACCTGTATTTATATATAATACAGTGTGTCCAGAATAAAATGATGTACGTGGGGATATCGGAAACTACAGGAGATACAGTATCGGTTAAATGGAAGAAAAGTTGCGTATTTGCGTGCCCAAGAATAATCTCACTTTGGTTTGTTTTGATTCGATACCGTAATGGAGATACAGGGTGAAAAAGAAAAATGGCCATTTTTTAAATAGCACAATATTTCGGTTATTATAAAAGATGAGGTATTGAAAATTTCTGGATCTGGGTAAGAAGATACGGTGATTTTGAAAATTGTGTCGAAAAAATTGTAGGCCCACTATGTTGCTTCCGGCCGAAGTCAACTTTTGTTTTTCTTATGGGCGCCATATTGAATTTTTTCATTTTCAAAATCCGCATTGAAAATGATTTTCAAAAATATGACTTTCATAAAAAAAAACAGACTTGACTTTGGCTGGACGCAACATAGTGGGCCTAAAATTTTTTTGACGTCGTTTTTAGAATTGTCGTATCCTCTTAACCATATCCTGAAAATTTGAAAGTTCTAGCATTTATAATAAGCAAAATTGTGTGGTTTCTTCAAAATTTGCCTTTTCCCTTTTCACCCTGTATCCACATTACGGTATCGATTTAAAATAAAACAAAGGTGGAATACTTTTGGGCATACAAATATGCTGCTTTTTTTCCATTTACGCAACGTCGTATCTTTTAAAGTTTCCAATATCCCCATATAGTGCCATAAACATCATTTTATTCTGGACACACTGTATATGTAACCCTGTATTTTCGTTAAAAATTGAGATTTCACAGAAAATAAAAAACGGAAATGTTAAGAAAAGATCAGGCTACAATGTGATGCTATAGACCATATTCAACTGTCAGCGGCTCAATCCACAGAGTGTCTCAAAAAACAACAAAAAATCTTCACTTCCTTTTCGCCCCTGTATATGGTATAAGACGAATAATTTTATAACGAAAACTAGTCAGATGTATTCTTGAAGAGCCGATCGACAATCCAGTAAAAAATATATTGAAATCGAGCATAGAGTTCTAGAGAAAATTTATGTCAAACTTTGTATATACAGTGAGGACGTAAATAGTCCCCCTCCCCTCTAACTTTTGAACGCATTATTATTTTTGGCCCAAATTTGGAAGTGTGTTTCAGGGTAGGCTTTACTAAGTTTTGACCTCCAAAAAAAATTTTCATCTGTCAAACTGACAGCTGGGCACCATTTTGAAACAAAAAATTAAATGGAAAAGGGGGTCATGTGATACTTTATTTGAAAGGTCCTTCCATTCTCTTTTCACCCCCAAAGTTTGAAGTCCTTATCATTGTTCATAAGGAAATGGCGCCATGTCGAAAATAAATTATTTGTGTCTAAGTAGATACTATCTTTTATTTTGTATTAGGTTTTTTTGAATTTTTTTATTAAATACTGTTGTAGAAACAATCCTTTATGTTATAGGTTAGTTTTTTCATTGTTAATAAAGTTCTTTTAAGAATTAGAGATAGTATCTTGACCCAAATAATTTATTTTCGATATGGCGCCATTTCCTTAAGAAAAATGCTAAGGACTTCAAACTATGGGGGTGAAAAGAGAATGGAAGGACCTTTCAAATAAGGTATCACATGACCCCCTTTTCCATTTAATAATTTGTTTCAAAATGGTGCCCAGCTGTCAGTTTGACAGTTGAAATTTTTTTTTAGAGGTCAAAACTTAGTAAAGCCTACCCTGAACAACACCTCCAAATTTGAGCCAAAAATATTAATGCGTTCAAAAGTTAGAGGGGGGGGGGACTATTTACGTCCTCACTGTATATATTTTGTGCGTTCCCCTAATTTTGCCGGTGTGTTTAGTTGAGATTTGTAAATGTTTAATCACATTATATTGTAGATTCCAATGTTTTTTCCAATTCACTTATCATGGCTATGATCAATTTGTGTTGGACAATCATAGGTATTTACTAATGAAAAGCATTGATGCAAAGTATCTAGATATACGGGTGATTTTTTTTTTAAATAAATCTACCAATCTTAAAGCTAATAGTAGGTATAAGACATAAAAGTAATAAAACTATATACTATCCGAAGGACAATGAAAAAATCTCAATTATCATCATTTCTTTCTATTAGTCACCTTGCATCCTACTTTTCGGGTAGAAAGTATAATTTTCAGAATTAAATATCTTTTTTATCGCATGTTTAGACCCAATCTTATCATTTTAAGGTTTCTGAATTGTGGGTTTTCGGGTCAATGAAAGCTCCAGGATTGATTGAAAGCTTGTGTTAACGTTTTGGTGTACATTACACCTTCATCAGGGCTACATAAAAACAACCCTTTTGGTCAAAACGTAGGCACAAGTTTTCAATCAATTCTGGAGTTTTCATCGACCCTAAAACCCAAAATCCAGCAACCATTAAATCAAATAACTTGTTTCTGCAGATTCCAAATACTTGTTAATTTCTTGAATACATAAAAATATTCCAGAACTTTTCTAATCTTTTAAAATATAATAGAACATGTACGAATAATTATTATCATCTTTCTTATTCCTCTTTATTTATGCCCAAGTGAATATTGACGTGCATGATTTGTATTATTATAGCATAACTCTCGGCATAACTAATAATTGTTATACATCTGTTGTTTGTAGCTTCGTTTTAGTTTTATGTGAGACTTCCTATTGTTTTGTTAAGTTTAGTATCTACTCCAGTACTGTTTCGTTTTGTACATAATATTAAATAAAGTTTCACGATAGGAAAATACTTTTCCGGATTGTTTTATAATACTTCACACATAATATGAAGAATAGTAAATATTAAATTGAAACAATTATGATTAATAAATCAAAAATACAGGGTCGCTGATATGTATGGCAACAGTCGATTATTGGCTAAAGTATAAGAGCTACCAGAAAAAGTTGAACACAAAAGTTATAGGGTTTTTAGATATCCATTAACTGGTGATAATTTGAAGTATACAGGGTCGGTCATAAAGTCGTGTCACATCAAAGTTGCATTTTTTTTAAATGGAAGCCCCTGTATTTTAATTAATATTTCAATTCTTTCTTCAATTTGGAACAAAAATTGTCATACAACTAATGTTCCTAGATTCAACCGTTATCGAGATATCGCGTCTTAAAAATGGCATTTTTGCACCTTTGACATGCTATAAAACTCAAACAACTCCCAAACAAAGGAATCTCTGTTTTGTTGATACATTTTATTTTTCAAAAATGTCATTGGAAAAATCTATTTTTAATAATTTGCTTACAAAACCTCAACCAAAAGTGCAAAATTATTCTTGAATTACCAGACTACAGCTACATGCAGCAAACATTCATACATAAACATTGAACATAACCTAAAAGGGCTTAACGCACTCCCCGCAAGTTTAGTGCAACAGGGGCAAGGGGGGAAGATTTGGAGTCACTCGTGGGCGACAAACACATTTTAAATAGAACAGACCACGTCAAAAGTAGGGCCGCTCGGAGTGACACAGAGCGGCTCCGGCATGTAAAAGGAATGCAGTTATTACGGTACGGGCAAACACAGAGCCGGACTAAAAGAGATTTTACACTCATTACCAGCGGATACGAATGATAAAATATATCTTTAAAAATGCCGCTAGGCAGCGGAACGGATACAGAAGAAGAGTACAAGAGAAAAACAGACCAGTTAGATGAAATGTACGCAAAAAAGAAGATATCCAGAAAAACATCACCTAAAAGCAACTTGGATAGAGGGGAAAGTGGAGAAGAAACCATGATCACGATGATGAGAGAACTCAAAACCCAGAACGGCGAAATGCTTGATGAAATAAAAGAAATGAGAAGAGAAGCGAGAGAAAACCAAAAACAAATAACAGAACTTAAGGAGGACAACATAGAAAAAAAGAAAGAAATGAAAAACTTACATTGAGTCGACTGACGACAAGATGATAAAAGAAACGATTGAAGATTTCTTGGATAATGAAGTCAAGGTCAAGGTAAAGCTACGGAATACTAAGAAAATAGGAGACAATGCCTTCGTAGTAGAGACAGAAATTCTCTGAGAAATTGGACATTCTAAAAAATAAGAACAAGCTTAGAAACTATACAGAAAAAGTATACATAGATTCAGAACTTACACAAAAAGAACTTGAAATACAAAAACAGATACGTGAAATAGCAAGGGCAGAAATAAGTAAAGGGAAGCAAGTCAAAGTAGGTTATAAGAAACTGATTGTAAACGGAAAAATACGAAAATGGGATGAAAAAGAAGAAATATTAGGAGGAGAGTTTGAGCACAGAAGGGCAAAAAACTAATGAATGCACCTAATAGACAAGTCAATACAAAATATACGACTATGGCTGTGAAAACAAATACGAAAAGGGAACAAACAACGGAAGGACAGATAGACAAGACCAAAAGAAACAATATAAGAAAAATAGGAACATGGAATATCAGAAGTATAGCAGGCAAAGAAATAGAACTAGAAGAGGAATTCGAAAACATGGAATTGGAAATGCTATCAATAACAGAGACAAAAAAGAAGGGACAAGGAGCGATAAAAATGGAAAAAGGCCATACACTTATAACTAGTGGAGTAGAAGAGAGAAAGAGAGCAGCAGCGGAAGTGGGATGCATTATACACAAGAGATTAGAAATGAACATACACAGCTGGCAAGCAATATCGGAGAGAATATTAAAAATAGAAATGAAAGATAAGAACACGAATACAAAAGAAACAATTATAGTAGTATATGGACCAAATGAAGATGACAAAACAGAGAACAAAGACAAATTTTGGGAAGAACTAACGATAACATTAGAAGAGGCAAAAGGAAGAATATTCATCTTGGGAGATTTCCACAGCAGAGTAGGAAAAAGAGATGAAACAAATAAGAACATGATTGGAATACACGGAGAAAGTAATCGAAATGGGAACGGTAAAAGAATGCTAGATTTCTGCAGAATACACGATCTGATGATTACCAACACATTTTTTGATCATAAAGACATAAACAAATACAGAAGAGAAATGAAAAGCATCCTAGTGGAGAACAAAACAAGAAAACTTGTGAATGACGCAAAAGCAAGAAGAGGACCTGAAATAGGTAGTAACCACTATGTAGTGATAGCCAAAATAAAGGAAGAGAAGGCCGAAAAAATGCAAACAAAAGAAAGAGGAGAAGTTAAACAAATAAGATACGAATCCATAAAAACATATAAACTAAGAAATAGTGAAACAGCCGACGAGTACGAAGCACTGGTGACAGAAGAAATAGAAAACTTGAAAGATATAGAAGATGGAGTAGGAGATGAACTATGGGAGAAACTGAAGAAAATTCTGATTGAATCAGCCAAACAAGCTTGCGGAGTATAACAAAAATAACAACAGAAAACAGACAGATGGTGGACAGAGGAAATAAACGACGTCAACGACGAATGGAGAAAATTTGGAGAAAGGATGGAGAAAAGCAGGAAAGAAGATCAAAAATTGTCCTACAAAAAGCTACAAGAAAACAGAAAACAAAAGAAACAAACTATATTAAAAATAAAAATGGAGAAATATTGAACGAAGAAAATGAAATAATGGAAAGGTGGAAAGAATATTCTCAAGAACTTCTAAACGCAGAAGAAGTGAACGAAGAAGGGACGGAAACACACGAGGGAACAGAAGAAGAGGATATACGCGTAGATGGAGGAATAGAGCTGAGAGAACTGCAGAACGCCATGAGAAGGCTGAAAAATGGAAAATCTCCAGGATACGATAAAGTCACGTCCGAAATGATGAAGAATATGGGAGAAAAGGGAACAGAAATGCTACTAAGAGTACTTAATAAGGTATGGAGAAAAGAAGAACTACCAAAAGATTGGCAGATAGCACTAATAGTACCAATACATAAGAAAGGAGACAGAAAAGATTGTAACAGCTATAGAGGTATAACACTACTAAGTACGGGAATGAAAATTCTGTAACAAATAATAGAAAACAGAATAAGAGCAATAGCAGAACCTACGCAACAAGATGCACAAAGCGGATTTAGAGGAGGAAGGAGCATACAGGACCACATTTTCACGATAAATCAAATCACCCAAAAAGCAATACAAGAGATGAAAACAATATACATGGCATTCATAAACCTAGAAAAAACGTTCGATAAAATCCCAAGAGTGAAGCTATGGGAGACACTGAGAGAAAGAGGCATCACAGACAAGATAATTAGAATAATACAAAAAATCTATACACATAACACCAGCTCAATCATAAGTCACAATAAACACTCAGATACATTATTCACAACAAGAGACGGACTAAGACAAGGTGGATGTTCAAGCCCAGTTCTCTTCATAATATACGTGGACGGAATAATAAAGAAATGCTCAAAGCAAGGCGCAAAATTAAATATCGGACATAAGAATCTACAAAGAGTAGACATATCTGAATGTGTGTTCGCAGATGACATAGCGATCATTGCAAGAAATGAAAACAACTTGCAAAAGAACCTTGAATTGTGGAACAAAATCATAGAGGAACACGGAATGAAAATAAATAAGAACAAAACCAAAGTAATGACAATAGGAGAAAAAAGAGAAGAATTGACAATTGCAATTGATGGAACAAAAATAGAACAGGTGAATTCATTCCAATACCTCGGAGTGAACTTAGACGAGAAGGGTACACAGGAAATCGAAATAAATAACAGAATAGAAAAAACAATGAAACTGTACTACTCGATGAGCAATACATTTATAAATAATAAGGAAATCTCTAGAAAAACAAAAACAAAAATATTCAAAACAATTTATCGACCTGTACTTACCTACGGTTGCGAAACATGGGTCCTTACAGAGCGCCAGAAAAGTAGAATACAAGCAGTAGAAATGAAATACCTGAGAAGAGTGAAGGGAGTAACCAAGAGGGACAGATTGAGAAACACAAAAATAAGAGAAGACCTACAAGTACAATCAACATTACAGTACATAGAAGAAAGACAATTGGGTTGGTGGGGCCACCTACAGAGAATGGAGGAGACTAGGACAGTTAGAAGAACATGGGAAGCAAAAATACTGAAAAACATGAAGAAAGGAAGACCGCGAAGAACATGGGACACAGTTATAGGAGGAATAATTGAGAGCAAAGGAAAAACTTGGGAAGACAGGAAGAAAAATTGCGAAGGACAGAAACAAGTGGAAGAAATTTGTGAGAAACTTATAATAAGATAACCGCCCTACACCATAGTATGGTAAAAGGGTTTCAGATAATATATATATATATTTCGAGTTCGCCGCGATATTCTGTGAATCAAATTTTCAAAAATTATTTTTCCTGCTTAACTATATGTTTTAACTTCTTTAGTGGTTACGTGAGAAACTGTAGTACATGAGAACAACAGAAATTGTCCATTTCAATGACCCACAACTGGAACAAATCGAAATTGTGGAAAATGTTCTTATGAAACAATGTGCCTATAATAGTGTTTTTTCTACAAAAAAGTGATTCATCCAGCATTTTTTCTCTGTAGAATAGTTAAACGAAGGATAATTTTCAAATTCGCCTTTGAAAAGTAAAAAATACGTGGATGCCTAATGTTTACAAGAACCCTTGTTCTGATTACTATTATAGGTAATAGTTAGATGATCTACTTTTTTATTGTTTTTTTTTTGTAAAATTTGAATGGATGATTGTAAAAATGAATAAATATACCTATGTATATATTTGCAAATTATTTCTGGGGTGTTTATATTCTCATGAATCATTTTGTGAATTATTTTGTGCCCACAAATATCTTTGTGATGTTTATTTGGAATGATTTTTTTTTTCTTTCAGACATGAGATGAAAATTATTATTTCCTCATATCCATTAAAAATATCTTTTCATTATACTTAGCAGAAAATACTACATTTTCAACTGTTTATAAAATACAGTAAATATGACATTTTCGGAACAGCGCACGGAAAGAGGGATCGGGAAAAAATTTCCGTGCGCTGTTCCCAAAATGTCATATTCACTGTATTTTATGAACAGTTGAAAATGTAGTATTTTCTGCTAAGTATAATAAAAAATATCGTTCATTACTCGTCCAGAAATGGATTTTCCGTTCTTGCATGACTTCCCGAATTTGTCACGCGCGCACGAAAAAATCCTCATTTCTGTACTGGTAATGAAATATACTATTACATGCACAAAATGGGTCGCCAAACTATAAAATTCATATTTATATCCCCCATTTAAATTTGGCGACATTAGTTTCCAGTCCATCTACTAGACTGGTGGCGTTAACAATAATCCAACGTCACTATTGACAGACGACGCCCTATAGGGGTTTCTTTATGATGACTGATTTCATCGATAACAAAATCAGACGCGGTTTTTTTTGTCTAAGAATTTTTGATGGTTCAGTTTTCCAATATGGTTCAAAGAAAGGAGTAAGTATACAGGGTGTCCGGGAAAATGTGTGAGATCTCTCGGATTCTGATAGAATATTAAAAAATAAGATGACAAGTTCCCATAATTTTTTTTCCTAGCGTTAGGTTCACAATTTCGTCAAGAGCACCACTTCGTCATGGCTTTTTTCGAGGTTTTGTTTAATAAAAATTGTTTTTTCTCGAAAATGGTTCATTTTATCGACAATGAACAAGAGTACCTTTTCTTTAGCTTAATGTTCAAGGTATCCAATTTTTTTATAACTCCTTATCATACATTGTGTTAAAAATTTGAGCGTTAAAATGTACAATCTAGTCCGTCCCTGGTAAACTAAACAAGCTAATTATGTTTTAAGGGAAGTATTTTGAGAGGTCCTTACTACTGTTTATCATATTAAATTTTCATTGAATTATATTGAGTCGTTGAGGGGGCCGTATCTCCGTAGTGAGGGCCGCTAGGAAAAAAATTTATGGGAACTTGTCATCTTATTTTTTAATGTTCTATCTGAATCCGAGAGATCTCCCACATTTTCCCGGACACCCTGTATACTCAAAACAAGTTACAGTGATTAATCGTTAATTTCCGCTTTGTGATCACTCGGCGTGTACCTACAGTGTTTGTGAATAGTGAAGTTTGATTAAATATGTGACGAATTATGAGTTAAGTGTGGCAGAAAATAAATGAAACGTAAGTAGATGGTAATCAAATCATAATATGTATAGCTAAACCTTCAAGGGAGCATAGACACTATCACACAACGAGGGTACTCGGCAATAGTGACAATTTGTGGCGGTCGTGATGTTGCCAAAGGGGTGTAAATGGAACTGACTCACCAGATAAGGGATGTGTCGGGCAGGTTAGTCCAGGGTCCGTTATCGTGATCGTGATCCAATTATTGTAGCGAAGTCAGGTTGTATGAGTGGAAGTGAGGGGGACCTATCCTTCGGATATGGAAGGGTTCAAGTCCAGGTTTTTTCCCAAAGGGTCGGAGGTCGGAGGTCGGTTCAGGAGAATGAGCCTGATCTGTCTGATTCCGGGGATCTGGATCAAGAATTCGGCCGCATTCGCCAGAATATGGTACGTTTTTATGGTGAATGCAAATCTACAGACTAATAAACAGGAAGCAGTAATAGTAACGGTGATAGGCCTGAAAAGCAGAAATAATCGCAAATAGACAGGGAAGTTCAGAGTTTGTGCAGAATTACCTCAGTTGTAGGGGGACCTTGGCACGTGTTTGAGTTGTGACGGGGAATTTTCTCGTAAAAATCCTCAAATCCGCACTAGGGCGCTTGACTGTCGCCAAAGTTGGATAAATCCGGAAAATCCACAGAAAATCGGCAAAATAAGCCACGTGGTACGATTACACCAGTAACCTCAGTTTCAAACTGAATTCTCCCAAGTTTTTCTAGGAAGAAACGAACACATAACACCTACAATATAATGGAAACTGCAATGATAAAGGTTGTTGGAGTATTTTGACGTTATAAAGTGGCGCCCTACAATGGTTGTTTGGATGACCACATAAACCACATGACAAGATATGGTAAAACAGAAATCTACATCAGCATACGGCGCCATCTGCAGGTTTCTGTTACAGTTATATTTCTGCGGCAATATCAAATGCTTATAATTTGTTTGAGCTTTTGTTCCTGGTTTTAAAATATGTATGTTTATTTAACCCAAATCACGAAATTGATACGTTTTTAATCAAATTTTTTTAACACTATTTCAATGATGAATGGTTTGGAGAAAATTGTTTTTATGGCGTTTTTACTTTTTCTGACTATTACATGGTGATAATACCCACAAGAGTGGAAGTATCTGGAATATTCAATTTAAAATGTTTCCACTATGGTTATTCTTATTCACCCAATGTTAGAATAGTGTACCTAGCCATTGGTGCCGACATAAGAACTTTTGACAGAGAACTAGTTCTATGATGACAACGAACTTTGCTTATCAACCGATCAACCAATCAGGGACAAGGCAGCAAACAAATTCTAGCGCCGCGGTGGATGTTAGGCGAAATACATGTTCATGTATTACTGGTTGCTGGCTAAAAACATGTCACAAGTTGCCATTTGACTTTCCTTTATATTGTAGGTGTTATGTGGAAACGTGAACCCAGAGGTCTGAGCGACGTTGCCAGACTGACAAACTCATCTGGTTTTGGCCGAACTGAGACACTCTGAAGTGATCGCTGGACCAGAAGTTGGTAAGTGAGTAACTGTAACATATACATTATTCAAATAAAATAATTAACACACTTAAAAAAAAATACTTGAACCTACTTTTTACTTAACAACTGTATACGTTTAATTATAAACTAAATCCCAATAATGCTACCCTATTTACTAAAAATTTGCTTTTAAAACTACGAATTTCCGGACCGTAACATACTGTAGAATCTGCTTATTCATAGCCAACGTTCGCGTTGGAAATCTCGACGATTTTTAATATGATTTTCGCTAAAAACGACAATTTTTTTTGAAACATAACAGGACCAAGAAAAGGCTGAGCATCAAATTTTCGATAAAATAGAACAATAACTTGTCAAGTCCGCCGACAGGTTAAAAAGTTCTGGGTGTTCTTAGGGTGCATCATACCATATCAACCGTTTAGAACGTCTCAATTGAACCACAATTACTGTCGATTAATAGTTGAGGAGCATTATGCATATTTACTTAGTCCGTGGGATTTTTGTGAAGGGAAAGTGTGACTATGTAGAATCTTTGTATTTTATGTTCCGTAACAGTGTTGTACCGGGTGTTTGCTTTCAAATAATTCAGTTGAATTGTGTTTTTGCGAAACAAATTTTGGGGTAGGTAGTCCTGATTTTTTGGTGCGCTAAATCCGAATTTGAGGTTTGCCAGCCAAATTTTGTTACGCAACATTGGACAAAATGCCTGACGTGGCACAGGTTTTTGTGATTCTATTATCGTCAGATCTTCTTCATCAGGAATATCCCTTTTTTTTCAGCCTCCCTGTCTCCCCGTTCCATCTCTTCTTCATTTTAAAGTTGTCTTTCAAGGGCATAACATTTTCACACATCCCTTGGCACGATGTGCCAATCGCAGAGCAATGGAGGCCTGACTTTCTACATCCACAATTGCGTTGGCTGCCCTCAATACATTTACAAGAAATGTATCGGGGTATCGAGTTTTGAAAGGGACCATTTCTTGATTTTCTCTATCTCCCCCTCGTTGGGGCTGCTTTGTTGCTCCTGTATTGTGGTACGACACGACAACCATTGCTGCACCTGAAAGTACACTCTCAGTAAATGTTGTCGTGCAGCAGCTTCAGTGGGGGCTAGTGAGGCAATATTTCCAGCTAGCACATAACATTTGCCATGCCTTCATGCGATGTTTTCTTTATGTAAACAAGTTGATATTCTAATGTGATGTGTCACAAAGATGATTATTATGTCAGTAAAATAACTTTGCAACCTTTCTTTTCAACGTATCAGAAACATCCAGGGAATATTGCTCTCAGACTTTCTATTTTGTGTCTCCAACACATGTCTTATAAATGTATATTATCAATTTACCAGAAACATCGAAATGTTTCCTCATATGTACTGCCTAACAAAAAACCATGCAGATTTTCTGCCCATGAAGTCACAGTTATCGCTTAATTCGATGTTGCGCGAACATCACAACGTGATGTCAAATTGTTACGTTCTTCCAATTTACCATTAAAGTCAATTAGGAACATAGTGAAGATATTTACTAGAGACGTTACAGAAGGACTAAGCTTGCAAATGTGCCCATCAGTGATCAGTCAAGCCAAGCTAAACTCACTTGGCGGTATTCACTAGTTTTCAGTATTCTCATAACTTTACTAAGTTTTATTGTTTAGATTACCTCTATTTCCATTTCTTACAGCAGGATTTACACGCGTTGGACTACAAAATGGCATCAAAGTCGATCACTTTTTCACTGTATACTGTAAGTAAGGGCCAGAAATGGATGGCTTATTCTACAGTGTGGTCCAGGAAAGGAAATAACTAACATTCAGGCCGAAATACAAAATAAATTGGGAGACAACTATACAGTGCATCATCCAAAATTATTAGAGCACCGAATCAAGATCATTGGAGTAGATGAGTCCGAAGCTGATAAATCTGATGAGTGTGTCATAGCCAAAATTATCAAACAAAACAATTTAACAGGAGAAGCAAAAGTGAGAATATTGAGAAAAACGAAGGTTTTTAAAAATAGATTCAATATCATCGTAGAAATTGACTCAAAGTCTTATCATAATCTCATGTAGTCACAAAATATTTATTTTTTGTGGATGGAGCAGGTCTCCAATTTATAATGATTATGGGATAGCAAGGTGTTTCAAATGCTGTCGTTATGGACATCTAATTAAAGATTGTAAAGACTTCAAAGTGTGCTCCAAGTGTAGTGGTGAACATGATTTTTAAGGATGTTCTAGTGACGTCATTAAATGTAACAACTGTGTGCTGTCCAATAGAAAAAACGGACTTGGTCTGAAAGTCAACCATGCTGTATGGGATGTGATAAACTGTGATACTTACAAAGGACTTGAAAAACTACAAATGGGCAAATACGTATAGCAATTAGACTCTGATAAAGCTTTAAACTCTGTCTCGTATATTTTAATTGCCAAGGATACATTAATAATAATGACAATATACTGGCCTGCTCATTTTGGACACGTTGTATTTTTGAAAAAAGGAAAATGAGATCTTGATCTGTAATAAAATATAGGGCAAAAAAAAAAACTTTTCCACATTTTACTGTTTTTCAATAGTGATATGTTCTTTCTCTGAGTTATTACAAAATCTTCAGGAAAAATCAGGAAACTTTTATTTAAACAATTGTTTTGTATCTCTGTAAATAAAGTTTCTACAGGGGTGGCAAAATATAGTGAAAAACCCTGTACATTTATTTAACAGAAATATTCGATAAGATACCCCTCGAGTCCTCGAGACTGAACTGATCTTTATAATTTTTACGTAGCTCAAGCTAAAGTACTCAGGCTTTTAGTCGGGCTTTTATTCATCATCTTCAACCCATGCGAGTCCACTGCTGGACATAGGTCTCCCTCAGGACATAGGTCTCCCTCACTTTTATTACTAAAAATAAATCTGCCAAATTAAAAAAAAATCGGTTCAAAGATATTTGTAACATCTGTAAAAAACCGATTTTTTTGAAAAGTTCTTTGAGACCCTGGATCTTAAAAACAATGCACTTTCGGACCCATGTTTATATGAAATTTTTTCCATGAAAATAACTCATCCTGTAAACATTGGTATCTTAACATAATTTGGATCTATGAGAACATCGATGGAAGTACTTAGGATGTATGATGAAGTATGAAGTATGCTTTGATGAAATAGCATGCACATACGTTAATTTTTTTCAATTCGTAACCAAGCAACGTACAGCATTTTTGATAGTGTTGAAAGGGAGGTTCGGCCATAGTATAATAAACAGCAAGTAGCGACAGGCGACAGCTCCATATACCTGAACGTGAAAATTTCGTTCTGTCTTGATGACAGAAATTCGCCTCATTTATACACTGCTAACATTATGAAATGTAAAATAAAACGATACCGTAGCAGATTCCATGATTTCAATGATACCGATACATAGGTGAATTACCTATCAAGTTATAGAATACGATTACCGTCTATGAAGTATGTCTAAAGATCTATGCGAAGTTTAGAGTTCTTGATTTGCAAAACAATTTTGCATTTCAAATCGTTAGCAGGGTATAAATGAGGCAAATTTCTGTCATTAGCCTAGTTTACACCGACAACTTGGTCCGCGAACCAAGTACTAAATTCGACTTATATCAGAACCAAATATTTGGTTCGAATGGTGTAAACAGTTGCGGACTAAGCTGGACCGCTCTTGGCTCGTTATTCGCCAGCAGGTGTACCGAACTAAATTTGGTTCGATCTCGATCAAAATTATGAGGTGATGTTGATTGTGATTGTGAATTGGGTTGTGATTTTGTTGGTTTTGAATTTCCAACTTTCCAAGGCAATCTGAGCGTGCCTACTTACTTATGTTTTTTTTAGTTACGAATTGTGTTGATAAATAATTTCGACTTATTTTTGACATTTGCGCGTACTCATTTAGTTCTCGCGTTGCAAGCAAAACGGGCGAGAAGCAAGCATTGGTTCTAGCGTACTATCCCCACCCACTTGGTCCTATCGGACCGAACTAAACGAGTTATCGGTGTAAACTAGGCTATTGAGTCAAAAAGGAGTTGACGTGAGCTGTCGCTACTTGTTGTTTATCATACTATGGTCCGGCCAACATACTGACTTCGGCAGGCTACGGCTTCTTCACCGAATTCACTGACTCCGGCACTCCGGCTTGCTTGGTCGACAGTAGAAAGAAACATACATCTTTATCATTAGCCTAGTTTACACCGACAGCTTGGTCCGCGGACCAAGTACTAAATTCGAACTATATCAGAACCAAATATTTGGTTCGAATGGTGTAAACAGTTGCGAACTAAGCTGGAGCGCTCTTGGTTCGGTATTCGCCAGCAAGTGTACCGAACTAAATTTGGTTTGATCTGGATCAAAATTATGAGGTTCTGTTGATTGTTATTATTGTGAATTGTGCTGGTTCTGAGTTTCTAAGGCAATCTGAGCGTACTAACTTATGTTTTTTTTTGGTTACGAATTGTGTTGATGAATAATTTTGACTTGTTTTTGACATTTGACGAATTGCGGGCGTACTCATTTAGTTCACGCGTTGCAAGACGGTGTAAACGGGCAAGAAGCAAGCATTGGTCTTACCGTACTATACCCACCAGCTTGGTCCTATCGGACCGAACTAAACGAGTTATCGATGTAAACTAGGCTATTTCATATGAATTCTTACAAAATATGAAAATCAACTTTTTTGTGCATTTCTCGGAGTCAATCTATTCCGTTTATCTTCATATATGTTTCCAGCTTCAGAAAAAGTTCTCTCGCTATGAAAGCTACAGACTGTGAGGCAACAGATTTGGGAATCCATTTTTTTTGTTATTTCCAAAACATAATTTGGTTCTTTCTCTCTTTTAATTATAAGGGCATCTTCAAATATAAGATACCTTGCTGATGAGAGATCAATGCTTTAGATCTTCATAAGAAGTGTCATCGTTTTGTTGTAGGTTAGACGTCGAACTTTACCCCTGAACTACTTCCATAGAGAAATCAAAAATTGATAATTTTTTACGTTTTTCACGAGGAGAGCGACATCTCCGGCAGGAGGTAGTAGTTTTCGCTCCGGTTTTCAAGCCGAAGTTCCGGACTCCGGCCTCCGGCCAAATCATACCTCCGTTGCAAGATGCAACATACATTTTTGACTTTTGATGTTTGACGATCCGGGCTTGATCTTCGCTGTTTGTTGTAATGTCGAGCTTTTTTAACTCAACTTATCGTTTATCGTTCTTGCATAGCCTTGCTTCCAATTCAAGAAAAGTATACAGTGTGTCCCCGGATCGACGCATGAATAGGAGAAAAAGAATAATGAATTTTGAATTGAAATTTCATCTTCTTGGGTGTAGCCCCGCTTGGATGGAAACTAATCTGTGTCACACGATACACTCACAACAGAATGTATCGTGCGGCCGAGGTAAACTTTTGTTTTTCTTATGAGCGTCAAATTGAATTTTTCCATTTCCAGAAATTCTCAATTAAAAATGCTCTTGAAAAATATGGTTTCCAAAAGAGAAACAGACTTGACTTTGGCTGGACACAACATGGTAGGCCTAGGATTTTTTGACGTTATTTAAGAATCGTTCTATCCTCTTATCCATATCCTGAAAATTTGAAAGTGTAAAAATTCATTTCTTGTAATTCACCTTCTGTCGACCAAGCAAGCCGGAGTGCCGGAGTCAGTAAATTCGGTGAAGAAGCCGGAGCCGGCCGAAGTCAGTATGTTGGCCAGACCTCCTTTTCAACACTATCAAAAATGCTGTACGTTGATTGGTTACGAATTGACAAAAATTAACGTATGTGCATGCTATTTCATCGATGCAACGTATGTCCTTCATTAGTTCAGCCATAGTGGTCTCTCAATGACGTAATGCGCGCTCCTGTTCAGAATTTGTCCGGCAATATAATTGATCATACCTTGTTCGTTGTATCATGACAGGACCGGACTTTTCCATAGCAACGTTGTTTATTTTTGATTTTTCGAATTTTTTATTTACTTTAGAATATTTTTTGAAATGGGAAAAAAATAAATCAAATAAATTTTTGTCGTTGAAAATGTATAGGGGCGCGACTTTTTGGTGCATCCATATTCTTTTCCATCAATCGTTTAATCGAGATTTTATCTTCCAAAGACAACATGTTTACTTGTTTAAATCAGACATGCTATGGAATTTCAAGAATCTTTGGCATCGAGATAGAATCATAAGAGTCGCTATGGAACATTCAAACAGTGATAGAAAAATGGGATCGGTAGGTGGAGCTTAGAGTAGCTGAACATGGCGACGTAGACAGTGGCGAACAGGCCGACAGATAAAAAAATCATACGATTTGTTACTCTAGATTTAAACTTTATTCGAATTTATTAACGGTAACATTATATTTTTGATTTATTAATATAATTGTTTCAATTTACTATTTACTATTCTTCATATTATGTGTGAAATATTATAAAACAACCCGGAAAAGTATTTTCCAATCGTGAAACCTAATTTGATATTATTTTCAAAACGAAACAGTACTGGAGTAGAGATACTTAACAAAACAATAGGAAGTCTTACATGAAACCAAAACGAAGCTACAAACAACAGATGTATAACAATTATTTGTTATGCCGAGAGTTATGCTATAATAATACAAATTTTGCAGGTCAATATTCACTTGGACATAAATAAAGAGGAATAAGAAAGATGATAATAATTATTCGAGTAGAAGGCGAAGTAGTAGGAAAGCAGTCAATGATAAAGTTGGCCATCAGTTAGATGCTCAGTTTATTGATCGTCAAGCTTTCGGGAGACTTTTCCTCCTTTCATCAGGACAACTAGTAGTAATATAAGGGTGATAGTACCATCACAAAATAACATATAGAGGGCACTTACCAAATTTTGAGTAAAACCAAAAGCACTATCACTCATATAGGACACAGATTAATTATTTTCCTATTCCATCTCCTGAACTTTTGTAGAGAGTATCTGATGCCCTTTGAATTGAAATTACAACTCTTAAAAGATCAGTTCTCATGGAATCAGAATCGATGAGGACTTCAAGACATCCACGTCAATTGCAGTCCAGAGATCAGAAAAATAGATGGATTATTGTAGCAGTCATGCGTTGTTGAGAGAAGAAAGAAAGAGGTAGTATTGTTATTGAATGAATATTTTGGGCAGGCAGAATTTGACATTATTTTAGTTTATATTTAGTTCGTGTTCATGATTTCAGTTTCGTCATCTATGTTCCGCTGGTACTTGTTTGTAATAAAATTACGTCTATTATTTTCTTCTCCCATAGTTAAGGCATGTGACCTATTTATCACCTTATGATTGGACAGGAGGTGATGTTTTGCAGTTGATAACTATGATCTGATTTTTTTTCCATTTTTCACATCTTCCTCAAATGGCCGTTATTTCATGAGTTATGAAAAAATAATTGATAATTTATAATTTTTTTATAACTTAAAATAACGGCTATTAAGGTGGTTGGCAAATTACAAGGAAAATCCTTTACACCGCATTCTCAAAAAACACAATAGTTTGATGCTTTGTTTTTTTTGACACTATCATGAAACTTGGAATAATACATTCACTCTGTAGAATCAAAATATACACTCACGGACGGATAAACAGCACATGCCTAAAACTTTGATATTATTATGTAATATAATATGATAATCGTTTATTAAGCTCATAAGCTTTACAAACGCATCCTGCTTCAGTTATCAAAAAATTATTGGTGCATTAAAATGGTTCAATCAATCTGTCATTTGATCGGTCATGACGATCTTATTCAAAATATTGTTTAGGTCCCACTTTTCACGTTAAAAAAATATGTAAGTTTTGGAAAAATTGGCTATCACCATCCAAGAAAGAAAATTTGTGTACCCTAAGAAAATTGAAAAAAAAACGGTGGTTTAGTGAACTGACAAATGGATTCAAGTTCTTTAATGCACCTTACATCTTTGATAACTGTTGCAGGATCAAAGTTTTATCAAGTTTTAGGCTGTCAATGTACTTTAAGCCACCAAAGTGGTGTATTAAATTTCGTTCACCTAATAATACATAAAAAAAATGCTGACTAGCTGATTTCTCGTGGGTTGATGGTCGTCCAGTGATGGGGGACGTCCACTGATAAGAATAAAACTCGATTATTGTGGGTTTTTGGGATAGGGGTGCTTTCTTAGTTTTTTATTGAAACGTGTCTGTATAGGAACGATTGCTTAAGTATACTAAGAGAAGTTCGTTCTGTGAACTATTATGAATAGAAAACAACCCTTTGCAAAAACCCACAATCGTGGCGATTGTGATCTCTTCGGTTTCACCTTCCCCGATTAACCCCAAAAAGATCAGCTTCTCAGCATTCTTCTTTTTTAATAATGATATTTTGACTGGACTTCTATATGAATGTACTTTTTCACTCTCTCGAGCTTGCAATCCTTCCATGTGATGATTTTTCAAAAACTACATCAATTCCATTCTACATGATTTTCTCAATGCACAAACAGAAGCGAACTGGAATAGCGTTTGAGTCTAATGGTAGAGTCTAACGATCGCTCGCATCCGGATGGCGGATATACTACACGCGATTACGCTTCCAATGGATGATCAGCCTGAATCCAAAATCTAAATGGAGAACAATTCTGAACGTGTTCTGGAAAGCGTTTTGGAACATACTTGTTCGGCTTCAATACAAAATTTGAACGCTCTTGGAACTATATGAATTAGCTACGACATACGTTTTTTTTCAAGTAATGACGTCATCGATGACGTGAGTATGAACCCTCGTGAAACAGACTGTATTAACGTATATAGTGTGTGAATTTAAAAGGAACATAGAATTGTGATTAACAGAACATAGCTAGCCTAATTAGTGGTTTAAAATAATGGAAAGTAAATACATGGAATAAAATAATATAATATTAAAATGTTCGAATGTACATCCCTTTTACATTCGAACATTTTAATATTATATTATTGGAAGACTTACTTTTGTTTTTTTTGTCCAAAGAATTTTGAACAATCTGAACAATATCTCTATACTAGGCGTGGCTAAAAAAACTATGCATGCATGTCTTAAATTATTTCATTTTTCAATGGCATGCCATTTCTTATACTTCTAATGAATGTGTTTCACCAGGCGCGGTCCCAGGGTTTTCTTGAGGGGGGGCGCAAAATAAAAAAATATTCTCACATGTATTATTACTGGCACTGGTGCAGAAAGCGCCGCAGGCAAAGCGCCGCTGGCGAAAAATTTTGTGGTTGTATTTCCCCTCCTTTATAGTTAATTTTCCCTCATTTCTGGTAGGGGAAGTTCCGTTCTATAGTAAGGGATATTTGGACTGAGTTTGATTCCACTTGCTCTTCGATTTGATTATTTGTTTTCAGTTTTTTAAAATAACTGAGAATAGTATTTCCTGCTGGAGCAGCTCTTTTCTCCGATCCCTGAGACATTTCACATTCCAATTCTCAATATATTGGAGAACTAAACAACTCTACAACACAACACAACAGAGGGAAAAAAACAACTTTAACTTTAATCTTAAATAAAGAGTAGACAAAGATTTTCTATTCGATGATTGACGCGAATAAATTAGCGCGGAGCGCAGCACAATCGAAAGAGCAGCGAAAAGTTGAAGCGCGCTTCATCTATACCTTGCTTTTTGCGCGCGATATAAATGACATGCGATGATGCCGGCTTGTAGTTAAAGTTCGGGGTTGAAATAATTTGTGTCGGTAGTTGATTATTAAGAATGGAGAAAGAGAATCAAGATAATCTCACATTTTGATGTTTATCCCTACATAAAAGGAAAAATAAATCTAGAAATCTAGTACTGAGGGGGAGGCGCGCACCCCCTGCGCCCCCCCCTCCTGGGACCGCCACTGTGTGGCACCCCGAGCGCGTCCCAACAAACACTTAGCCGGCGGTTGAGTGGCGGCCGCTAAACAAAACTGGCGGCTGGGCGACAGTTCGGAAGGGCTTCAGCGGCAAACCCGCTTAAATCATGCTATACAAAGATATGCATTCTTGAGCTTTCTAATCGGAGTCGGCACGAAGTCGGTTGCCCACCATCGTTAGGGCGCCTTCTTAAAGAGCGACATCCGTCGGCTACAAAACGCCGTCATCGCCAATCCCGTGACTCTTTTGGGCGCTTGCAGATCACCAGCTATCCGCGAGATAGTTTCGTTGATTTCGATTTTCCCGCTTTTTGTAAGTGGAAACCACACAAAACAGCTGTAGTTGCACCAAGCCAAACATAAGAGCGTGGTTATGTTTTGGCGTTGGTCATTGCATCAGTCTAATTCTATTATTTTGATCAGTTATAGTTCGAGACAGTACAATAATTATTGGTTGTGTTGTGTGTGTTTACTGCGTGTTTAAAATTGGATTCAGGGATTGCTCCTGTAAGTTGTATTTTGTTGAAAGAATCCGTTGTTTAGAGGTTATGATGGATAATTAAAATCAAGAGGCGTAAGTAATTATTGATGGTTTGCATGATAACTTGAATACTGGTATAAATACCTATCATTCCATAATTTCTAGATTCCAAGATTTCGGTATATGGTCGCATTATAATGTATAATCATTTCACGGAGGTGTTTAATTTACTGACCAAGAAACAATTCTTGCGACCAGCGTTGTTTATCAACAAAAGCGAATGAAACTCGATATATAGGATCATTATAAGCATAAATGGCGGCACAAAAAAATGGTTGAATTTGACCCACTAAAACTGGTAGTTTATTCTTGATGATTTTCAATAAATTCGTTCGGCTAGCCGTGTTTGACTACAGAAACGTATGAAACTCGATACACTAATGCTTATAATGAATCATTATAAGCATTAGTGTGGGCGGTCAAAAAATGGTTGAATCCAACCCAACCAAAGGGGTAGTTTATTCTTGATGATTTTCAATAAATTCGTTCGGCCAGCCGGCGTGTTTGACGACAGAAACGTATGAAACTTGATACATTGAATCAGTATAAGCATTAGTGTAGGCGGCCAAAAAATGGTTTTATTCGACCCTCCCAAAAGGGTAGTTTATTCTTGATGATTTTAAATAAATTCGTTTGGCTAGCCGTGTTTGACGACAGAAACGTATGAAACTGGATACATTGAATCAGTATAAGCATAAGTGTAGGCAGCCAAAAAATGGTTTTATTCGACCCACCCAAAGGGGTATTTTACGACGAATTTATTTAAAATCATCAAGAATAAACTACCCCTTTGAGTGAGTCGAATTCAACCCTTTTTCGGCCGCCTACACTTATGCTTATAATGATTCAATATATCGAGTTTCATACGTTTCTGTCGTCAAACAAGGCTAGCCGAACGGATTTATTGAAAATCATCAAGAGTAAACTACCCCTTTGAAGGGGTCGAATTAAACCATTTTTTATCTGCCCACACTAATTGTTATAATGATTCAATATATCAAGTTTCATACGTTTCTGTCGTTGAACACGGCTAGCCGAACAAATTTATTTGAAATCATCAAGAATAAACTACCCCTTTGGGTGGGTGGAATTAAATCATTTTTTGGCCGCCTACACTAATGCTTATAATGATTCAATATATCGAGTTTCATACGTTTCTGTCGTCAAACACGACTAGCCGAACGAATTTATTTAAAATCATCAAGAATAAACTACCCCTTTGGGTGGGTCGAATCATACCATTTTTTGGCCGCCCACACTGATGCTTATAATGATTCAATATATCGAGTTTCATACGTTTCTGTCGTCAAACAAAGCTAGCCGAACGGATTTATCAAAAATCATCAAGAATAAACTACCCATTTGGGTGTGTCGAATAAAACCATTTTTTGGCCGCCTACACTAATGCTTATAATGATTCAATATATCGAGGTTCATACGTTTCTGTCGTCAAACACGACTAGCCGAACGAATTTATTTAAAATAATCAGGAATAAACTACCCCTTTGGGTGGGTCGAATCAAACCATTTTTTGGCCGCCTACACTAATGCTTATAATGATTCAATATATCAAGTTTCATACGTTTCTGTCGTCAAACACGACTTGCCGAACGAATTTATTTAAAATAATCAGGAATAAACTACCCCTTTGGGTGGATCGAATCAAACCATTTTTTGAGCGCCTACACTTATGCTTATAATGATTCAATATATCGAGTTTCATACGTTTCTGTCGTCAAACAAGGCTAGCCGAACGGATCTATTGAAAATCATCAAGAATAAACTACCCCTTTGAAGGGGTCGAATTAGACCATTTTTTGGTCGCCTACACTAATGCTTATAATGATTCAATATATCGAGTTTCATACGTTTCTGTCGTCAAACACGACTAGCCGAACGAATTTATTTAAAATCATCAGGAATAAACTACCCCTTTGGGTGGGTCGAATCAAACCATTTTTTGGCCGCCTACACTAATGCTTATAATGATTCAATATATCGAGTTTCATACGTTTCTGTCGTCAAACACGGCTAGCCGAACGAATTTATTGAAAATCATCAAGAATAAACTACCCCTTTGAAGATGTGGAATTCAACCATTTTTTGGCCGCCTACACTAATACTTATGATGATTCAATATATCGAGTTTCATACGTTTCTGTCGTCAAACAAGGCTAGCCGAACGGATTTATTGAAAATCATAAAGAATAAACTACCCCTTTGAAGGGGTCGAATTAGACCGTTTTTTGGCCGCCTACACTAATGCTTATGATGATTCAATATATTGAGTTTCATACGTTTCTGTCGTCAAACACGACTAGCCGAACGAATTGATTTAAAATCATCAGGAATAAACCACCCCTTTGTGTGGGTCGAATCAAACCATTTTTTGGCCGCCTACACTAATGCTTATAATGATTCAATATATCGAGTTTCATACGTTTCTGTCTTCAAACACGGCTAGTCGAACGAATTTATTGAAAATCATCAAGAATAAACTACCCCTTTGAAGGGGTGGAATTCAACCATTTTTTGGCCGCCTAAAGTTTCATACGTTTTTGTCGTTAAACACGGCTGGTCGCGAGAATTATTTTCTGGTCAGCAAATTATTTTGTCCCTCATTTCACTCTATAATCATTGAAGATTTTATGTATATCCAATCATGTTTGAAACTTGAAATCTATCAGGTAGCTCTTCTGGGCTTCAGTTATATACATATACAGTGGCGGACATAAGTATGGAAAGGGCCTTAAATATGATAAAACCCTGACTCTGCATCAGTTAACAAAGAAGTGATGGTGCATTTGAAAACTTCCATCCATTTGTCAGTTTCGAGGTCCTGTCGATTTTTTTTTTAAATGGTTTTTAAAAATAATTGTTTAGTTCCCTTTTTTCTCGTTCAAAAAAGGCTACTTCAAGAATTTTTTTCTGTGTAACTTTTGATAAAAATGGCCAGCACCATTCAAAAGTGGGGCAAGAGTTATCTACTTCCTGATAATTTCATAATAATTGAACAAAGAATAGTCTAGCTATGAAATTTCGAACTTGGCAAAAATGACCCATATCATGCAAAATGGGTCATTTTTGCCAAGTTTAACATTTTATTGCTAGATTATCCCCTGGATTATCCTTTGTTGAAATTTTCAGAAAGTATAGGTATAACTTTTGTCCCTCTTTTGAATGGTGCTAGCAATTCTTATCAAAAATTGCACAGAAAAAAAATAGTAAAATAGGTAGCCTTTTTTGAACGTGAAAATGGAACCCTAAATGTAAAGGTTCGTTGTCATCTCCAGTAAAACAAGTATCGTTTAATACATCTATTCATGAATGCCAGGAATCAGTACATTATGATTATTATGTCGATACAATATGCTTACTCCACTTAAGGCGATGTATGCATCTTGGCCGAAATCGAAATCCTATCGTGAAATAATCTACGCGATACGCGAACGCCAGGACTGATGAATGGCATAGGCGCGAGTGAGAGAGAAACCAGAACGTAGTTATTAGTATCGTATTTGGCTTTTTATTGGATACCGAGAATCACACGTAGTAAAATAAAGGTGGAGTTTATTTTATTATTTTTTCTGGCCCTTGTGATGTGTCGGTGTCGGTGCGATTTGTTAAATTAGTATTTTGTTTTGATAAGGAGGTACAATCACAGAATATTATATTAGTGAGATGAGGTTCCATATGATATACAGGGTGTTGAAAAAAGTGATGCAGTTTTCATAATTTTTATGATCTCGCAATTTTTCTGGAAAAAGAATCTTTACTAAAATCAAACCTCAAGGGTATAGCAAAGACTAGTACCTCGAGACGTATTTGGTATTTTTTGAGGACTCCTCTGAATCAAAACATAATCAAGTTTTATTCCAATTCGTATTCTTGCGATAATTTTTTTAAGATTTGTAATTAACTTCATTCAAATATTAGGATAAACAAAACTTTTGAAATTCAGAAGAAAAGGGATGATTTGACTGGAGCGGTAAAATTCAGGTCCCCATTTTTTTGGTATTGCGAAATTATTAACTGATATAAATTTAGTAAAAAACATTCTTTCATCAAGGTAAATATCATTTCCGCGATACCAACCGTAAACTAATAATACAGCAGTACGAAAAAATACGAATTGGAATAAAAATCATCCTTTGTTTCTGAAGAGTTATCAGAAAAATTACATATGTACGTCCCGAAGTCCCGAGGTACTAGACTTAGCTATACACCTGAGGTATACCTACTATTACCTACAGCGTGAGCTCAAATTTAGTTAACAAATGGAAAGTTTTTTGTATAATCGATTTTAGCGAAAAAAAGTACCTATCCTTCATAAAAAGTTTTGCTTTAAAAAAAAATGATTCATCCAGAAATTAAGTAGTTTGTATACACGGGGTAGCCAGAAATTGCGAAAACATTAATTTTATCTAGGAGTAGGCTACCCCGAATCTTAATTTTTAAGGAACATTTTATTTCAAAGAGTTGTTTAGAATCAAATGATTTACGGAATTTTATGTTAAAATTTCACTTTTTTAACGTGTGCCCAAATTGAGTTTGCAAATGAAAAACTTGTTCATCATCGAAGTTTTGCTTGCAAAAAAACATGATTCATCCAGAAATTATGTTTTTTTTATCTATGATAGGGAAGGTTAAAAAGTCGTTGGAATGTTAAAAAAGTGAAATTTAAACATAAAATTTCGTATATCATTTGAGTACATATCTAATGTGATTGGCAGGATCCTACAAATTTTAAAAATTGCATCTTTTCAAAATTGGCTCAAATATTGTCATCCTTTTTTTTAATATTTTATAAAAACCTACTATAAAAAGTAAAAAGTAATATTCGTAACGTCAGTGGAATCAAAAGAACCGATACTATTTATATACCATCGATTTTCGTATGTTTTTAGTTTTTATTCAGAGACTAATGAGAATAAGTACTTGATAATTCTGACAAAATGATATTAAAATTTGTTTCATCAATTTCCAACAAAACGTTAATAAAATACAAAAATAAATGTGGAACTGCCAAATGGAATAAATTCGATAACTGACCATGCAATGCATGGGGACGTTTTCGGAAAAACGCTCCTACACTTTGATATTTTTGGTTATAGATTTTTTCCAGCAAAAACATTTTATACAGGGTATGTCATGTAGCAGTGGCTGATACCAACTTTGTTACTTTAGATACAATACCCTGTATAATATTCAATTTTTAGATTATTCAGAAAATTTCAAAGATATTCCATGTAGAATATGTCTTCTACCTATCTACGGTTTCGGAAATATGCGGTGTTTTCAGATTTATTGGAAAAATGTAAAAAAATCGCTACAACACACAACACAGTCAATACTTATCCCCAAGTTAGGTCTTGGAAGTGAGATAGTAAGTGGAAACCATTTCAGCGTGTGTTTCTACTGATATGAAAATATAAAAAATGTGTCTGACTTGAGTGACTTTGTAGTTGATCAGGCTTGATTTTTGGATTTTTTGATTTTTTTACATTATCAAGAAATAGACAGTATAACTACTTGGTATTTATCAACTTTTGAGTGTGTTCTAACGAATTTCTGTAATGAAATAATTTTATTTTTGTAATATTAATTTATGCAATGAACCTGAAAACACTTGATATTTCCAAAACAGTTAATGATAGGTAAAGGATAATATAGATAGCCTACATTAAAAATGTCTAGAATTTGCTAAAGAATTCAAAACTTGAATATTATACTTGGTGTTGAGTTTGAAATAACAAAGTTGATATCAGCCACTGCTTCATGACACACCCTCTATAGAATGTTTTTACTGAGAAAAATTAACAATGAAAAATATCAATCGAAGTTTCAAAGAGGTTTTCCGGAAACTTACCCTTTCATTAGTTGTCGAATTTATTCCATTTGACTGTTCCATCCTGTACAATATCGGCACTTAGTTCTTGATAAAAATGATGTGAAATCCACAAACACATTGGACATCGTGCTATTGCGCCTGCACACAATGATCCAACAAGAATTCACTCTGCAAGCATTTTCTCGGAGGAACCTCAACTTCAAAAAAGTACCTTCAACCCCCAATCAATCAATAAAATAATCTGCTTATTTTCATCATTCTAGCTGACCGGTCTTCGGAGGCGTCCGCGTTCGTTCACTTCAAAGTGGTGGGGCGATTTTTGGGCGGTACTACAAAAAAATATTAAACACCCTCCTCCGCTATTATCGGAAGGTTTATATAAATTTTACGGTATAATGAATAGAAATTTGGAAATTTTATGTAAGGCAAAATAAGTTGTAAATTTCATTCGCTAGAGAATGGTTAACGCAAAACTTTATTTCAATGAAATTGGGGTTTTTAAAGTTTATCAAAAATCGGTGTCAATGGATCGTTCAAGAATCCTTCAAAAAATATTCTGTCGAAAATTCGTTAAAATCGGTTGAAAGATGTGCCCAGGAAACTTATAAGAAGTTAATACACAGTGCCACTATCCCCTTAATTACATATTTCGTAAAGAGCGATGAACCTCAAACTAGGTCTCGTCGATACGCAATAATGATTGCTATGCAAAACTATAATAAAATAATAAAACGTTCAAAGTAATATATCCTTTATATAATGCCCAATTCTTGGTCCTTTACATCACCCCCTTTTAGAGAATGACCTTCACTATGGCCACTTGTGAAGGGCATTCAATAAGGAAGTACAGAAAACAACACGTATGACATACAAGGAACATGAATAGAGCATCTTACTAAAAAAAAACATTGTATCATTGTATACATACTAATACATCATTAAACCAAACCATATTAAACACAACTATACTATCTAACACCTCTTATTAACTAACAAACTAACATATTAAAAGTTATTAACTAACATATTTTCGCACTCTATTTTTATGTATCTTGACTTGTTTACCCTTAGTGTCTTTTATAATACAGTTTGAACCTTCTATGTCAATAATTGGAAAACGTCCTTTGTACCAAGAGTCAAATTTGTGTCGAGCTTCGTTTGTTATCGTTACAAGACCACCAGGGCAAAGATCAATTAAATTTGAATTAGGGTCAAGTTGACTCTTTCGATATAATTTCGACTCTTCAAGGTACTCCCCAGCTCTTTTATGAGCCAGCTGAAGTCTGTACCTAAACTCCTGGTCATAAGTATCAATATTGTATAAAGGGTCAACTTTAGAGTCATGGAACACATCTATAAAATCAGCCTTTTTTCCAAACACGAGTTCAAATGGGGTGAAGTTATGATATGAACTGGGAGTTGTGTTATAGCAAAATGCATAGGTAGTAGTGAGTCCACGTAGACCAATCGGTTTTTGTATCATTGATATACATTCGTAAATACTCGTTTAAAACGCGATGGTTTCGTTCGCAACCTCCCACTGTTTGACTGTGGTAAGCTGTTGAAATTTTATGGTCGATTTTTAAAAATTTAGTTATGTTTTCAAAAACTTGATTTTGATATTCGGATCCCATATCGGTTCTAACTTCTCGCATAGGCCCGTTAACAAGAATAAAGTTTTTAACAATAGCTTCTGCGACCGTTTTGGCTTCTTTGTTTGGTATTGGAACCACTAATATATATTTCGTCAGTTCACACTGTATCGTAACTGCATATTCATAACCTTCATCTGACTTGGGAAATCTGCCGATTGTATCGATGCAAACAATATCAAAAGGTTTTTGAGAAGTTGGAGTTATAACCAAAGGTTCTGGTTTCTTAAATTTAATTTTGTTTACTTGGCATTTATGACACTTTTTGATGAAATTGGCGACGTCGCGTGACATATTTTTCCAAGTAAACGAGGCCCTAAGCTTTTTTAAAAGTCGCTTCTGTCCACAGTGTCCACCTAATAATGGATTAGTGTGATAGTTCTCAATCAATCTATTTTTTTCATTTTCGTCACTCATTACTCTCTTTTTTTGAGAAAGAACTATAATAGTATTTTTTAAGATTTTAAGACCTATTTCTTTGAATCTATTTATTGTGCACAATTCAGAAATATCATCACCTACGTTTAACTTTAGCTTATTTATGCTTGAATCACCAGCTATAATTTCGAGCTGAGACAACAATTATTGCTCTAGATCAATGTTGTCACTTGTGATCTTAAATAACTTTTGAGCCTTAAGTCTGTTTTTGTACCTAATAAGCATTCTTAAATGATTAGGTCTAACGACTTCAAAGTGTAATGAAGGCACTTTCAAAACATCAGCATTATTTAAAATTTCATAAATTTTTGGATTTTCTCTATCCATTTTATTCTTTTGCGTTTTTTTTTATCCTCATATTATTATCATTTTTCCTAGTCATATATCGGGTTATTGCCAAATGTGTGTAACATTACCGCGTACCTCTTTAAGCTCGTTGATACTAATTCTGCTAAGAGCGTCCGCGTTTTGTTCGCCTTTAACGTATTCAATATCAAAGTTATACTCCTCAAGATCTAGACGCAGTCTTGTAAGTTCAGATGATGGATCCTTCATCGAAAATAAATGTACAAGGGGCCTATGATCAGTACGTACTAAGAATTTTGTACCGTAAATATAACAGTGAAAATGCTTAATTGCCCAATGAATTGCTGTTAATTCCTGCAAAATTGCTGGTTTATTGGATTCTCCCTTTGTATATGAACGTGACGCATAAGCAATCGGCAGGCCGTCACCATTAAAATTTTGTTAAAGAACACATGCTATTTTTGAAGCGTCGGTCGTTATTGTGAAAGGTTGTGTAAAGTCCGGGTACTGCAAAATTTGTGGTGAAATCAAAGAATTTTTAAGTTTAAGAAATGAAGCTTGGCACTCTGCTGACCATGCAAAAGAAACGTTTTTCCTTGTTAACTTATTTAGTGGTGCAGTTATGTCTGCGAAATTAGGAATAAATCTACGATAGTAATTCGTAAATGCAACGAAGCGTTTGACTTCGTCGGCAGATTTAGGAATTGACGTTGAAGCTGTGTGTCTTAACGGAACCAGTATATTGGGGTTAGACGCCGCAAGATTTCGCTCAACATGCTTCTTTAGGTTTCTCCTGTACATTTGAAACAGTTTTAGAGCCAGTATCGCACCCAAAAGGACTACTATGAAATACATCAGTATTTTAACGTCTTTGGTGATATTATACTCCTGCTCCTGGACTATAAAGTTTGAGTTCACAACTCCATTTTCAGTCACGCCCTGTTTCGTCGGTGTGGATTTTGAATTGCACATTTTGCAGGAATTATATTATCCTTTGGACACGTAACACACTTTTACTGAGCTCACTTTTAACTTTTACTTGAAAATTTGCGCTGGCAGGATCGCCATGTAAAAGGTTCGTTGTCATCTCCAGTAAAACAAGTATCGTTCAATACATTTATTCAATGAATTCCAGGAATCAGTACATTATGATTATTATGTCGATACAATATGCTTAATCCACTTAATTACATATTTCGTAAAGAGCGATGAACCTCAAACTAGGTCTCGTCGATACGCAATGATGATTGCTATGCAAAACTATAATAAAATAATAAAACGTTCAAAGTAATATATCCTTTATATAATGCCTAATTCTTGGCCCTTTACATAAACAATTTTTTGAAAAAAATCGTCAGGACAGGTAAACAGACAAGTGACAAATGGATTGATCACTTCTTTGATAACTGATGCTGGATCAGAGTTTTTTCAAATTTAAGGACTTTTCCATACTGTCCGCCACTGTATATACTTGTGCTTATATCATTCCAGTGGAACAAAATTGATAAAATATTGTGATATTCATCATATTGTTATTTTGTTATCAATTGATTCACAGCTTGACATGAGTTCTTCCATAAATACTGTTTTGTGTTGAGGGGTACTTTATCCGATAATGTTATGTTTTTTTCTATATAATTATTCAAACTTCCATTCTTCATAGGCACCTTGAGGAGAAATGCACATTGCTCTACTAATGTGAAAATCGACCAACCTGTTTGAACTTGCTGGGGATAGAGAGGAAAGAAGGCCTCGCGCCGTAGGGGTAAAAAATGAATAATTTTATTAAGAGTTGGTTGAATCTATATATTTTTTTTTATGTTGAATTGTTGTTTCTACTGTTTGTTTTATATAATACAGAATTCTCATTTTTCATATTAAAATGTGTTCCTCAAAACTTGTATTATTTAGAAGTAAATATACAAAAGTATTCCAGAAATTGATTTTGCACAGGATACTTTGCATATTAATTTAGAAATATCGTGCTTTGATCAGTATTTTTCATATCCATGATTGCTAGGATTCTATAAAGATGGCAGCTCGGCAGCTTTAAATTCTGGATCTCGTTAGTACCTATTCATCAAAGCAACATCAGTCTGATATCAAAATCAACTCTGTATGCTACACCCTTAACCACACCTCTCTTCTTACTGATAGCCCTCTAACGAGACGATGATTTCATATAGCTTCGTTAATTACCACCTCAAAAGATGTAGTCTGGAGATCAACTTCCCGCTAGTGAGCCGTCAGCGTATTACATAGGTGTTTCTTCCACTAAACGCTTTTCAAAAGAAAGAAATCACATCGGATATAAGCTAGCGGCCAGAAGACGGAATTCTGCGAGTAACCGGAATAGTGACGGCATGCTGTCGGTCGGCCTACTGGTGCCCAAGCGGTCATGGGCGGAATGTATGCCGCGGCGCCCCTAGCATTCTAGCCGCCAGTGAACTTTCAAAACGTAGCATACGTTTCGACGGCGGCCCGCCAAGGTTGTGTTTGTTGGGGTAAGCAAACCCTACAGCCACGGCCGGAGTTTGCAACAGCTCCATGAGTTCGGCTCGGGATGTCAACCCAAGATAACAGGACTAGTCAGGAGTGTCAATCGAAAAATCAATTAGCCAGTTGGTTTTGTAGCGCTCTCTCTGAACGGTTCTGCCTGACGTGATTTTTTCCCGTATCCACACGTGTGGAAGCTTTCTGTACGTGTTCTGTTTAATAAAGACTTTGTATTTTGTAGACCCGCAGTGTTTGTGTCCGCACCTAGTCACTACGCTTTTCTAGTGCTTTCCCCCCTCGAGTCCTCCCCAAGGCTCTAGGAGGCAGTTATAGCCCAAAATCGGCATAGTGGTGACCCCGTTGGACATTTGTGTACTCTGACAGTGATTGGTGCGGTACAATCGTGAGATTTAAACGAAATCGTGGAAAAACGTTTCCAAAACTTTTTCTAACCTCACAATATCCATCGTGAATCCCGCCATTTCGTGGTCCACGCCCCTCTCTGACATTTGACATTTGACGTTGGAGATTTCGCGCGTGCTTCCTGACAGTGACAGTTAGCGACGAACGGCAGCGTTGCCGCGTCTGGTGCAGTGCTGGACTTACAAATTCTCGCGCATCAAAAAGAAAAAAAACAATGGAGCACGACCAACCTGCCAATGACGCTGATCGTGGTGCGGCCATCAACCAACCTTTCCCGGGGATGGCACCAGGTTTAAATGCAGTGGGGCAGGGCAAGTTACCATCCTTTTGGCGTGCGAGTCCGGAACTCTGGTTTTTTCAAATCGAATCACAATTTCAATTCCATCATGTTACGAGCGACACATCGAGGTACCATTTGGTCGTGGCGACACTTGATCACGACACCATATCGGACGTATCGGACATCATTCGTTCCCCCCCGCTCACGGACAGGTACCTTGCGATTAAGACTGCTATTCTTGCCCGTCTAACGGACTCTCCGGACGCCCAGTTACATAAGCTGCTGACAAAAGTGGAACTGGGAGATAGGCGACCTTCCCAACTTCTCCGCCTCATGCGTTTTTTAGCCGGAACGCGGGTTGGAGACGATGTTCTACGAGTGAAATGGCTGGATTTGCTTCCGCAGCCTACTCGGCGCATGTTGCTTCTAATTCTAAGGCAAACTCTCGAGGAGCTAGCGGCAGTTGCCGACGAGGCACAAGACTTGGGTTCCTCGATGATGGCAACCTCCCACCAAAATACTACAAGCAGAGCTCCAACCAACCATACTCTTTCAGACCCAAACAATAGCTGAAGAACTATCTGCTTTGCGGTTAGCTATCACACAACTAACTGCAACGACACAGAGGGCTCTCCAGTCGCAGCAGGCGAACGACAACAATTCCCGAGGTCATTCGACTAACAGAAACCAATATCAGCCAGGCCGCTCCCGGTCCAACACTCCGGGCCCCCAACCTGGCACGAGACACTGCTGGTACCACACGAAGTATGGTGCTCTAGCTTTGCGCTGCAAACAACCTTGTTCATTTGGAACGTCCGTCGCTTCAACCACACAGCAGGGAAACTAGTTTCGCCGGCGTTGTTCTCCGCGGCCACCGCCGGCACCTCTCTGGAATGCCGCCTCTATGTGACAGACCGCAATACTTCCACTCGTTTTCTCGTTGACTCGGGCTCTGTTCTTTCCATTATTCCCAAGCACCTTATGCAGAATCCACTACAAAAACAAAACTTGATCCTGCAGGCAGCCAACGGCAACCCAATTCATACGTTTGGAACAAAAAGTTTAACGCTGAATCTAGGACTGCGTCGTCTTTTTCAATGGTCTTTTACGATTGCAGATGTGCAGACAGCCATACTCGGGGCCGATGCCTTGAAGCACCACGGACTGGTAATTGACCTCCGTAGTCACCGTTTGCTTGATGGTCCCACCAGCCATTCAACGCCCTACACTGTAGGCCCCACCCCTCATGTTCACTCAGTCAGCATCGTTGGACCTACCTATCCGGACGGCCATCAACGTGAAATCTACAGTCACCTCATTGGAAGCTTTGCCCAAGTTTAAACAGCACCTGGCGACATGGCTACCATTCACGATCTACCTGTCCCCCACAAGATTGTCACCACGTCGTCTTATCGGCGAACGCCTTGAGGCAGCCAAGCGAGAATTCGACTTTCTTTTGGAACGTGGTGTCATTCGCCCATGTTCAAGTCAATGGGCTGGTCCTTTACACATGGTACCAAAACATGGAGGTGGCTGGCGGGCCACCGGCGACTATCGCCAGTTGAATACTAGTACCATTCCGGACCGCTATCCACTTCCCATCATTGAAGACCTGTTGCAGGACGCTCCTGCTCAAGTCTTCTCAATAATTGACCTCCATCGAGCTTACTACCAAATTCCTGTCGCTCCGGAAGATGTGATGAAGACGGCAATCACTACAACCTTTGGACTCTTCGAGTTTGTAGGCATGCCACTGAGCCTCAAGAATGCAGCCCAAACAATGCAGGGAACCATAAACCACGTTCTTAGGAAATTCGATTTCATCCGTGTCTATCAGGACGATATCCTGGTGGTCTCTGGCGATCATGATGAGCACCTTGGTCATCTCAACAAGCTCCTCTCAACCCTGCGTGACGTCAAACTACACATCAATTTGGGTAAGTGCCAAATTGGTTTATCAGAGGTAGTTTTCGCAGGCTACCTCGTCTCCAAAGACGGTTTTCGACCACCTGCACCTAAAACGCAATCAATCCTGGATTTTCCCAAACCGAATGATTCCACACAACTAAGAAGATTTTTGGGCATGCTGAATCACTATCGCCGACGCATTCCTCGGGCTGCGGAGCTCCAAGCTCCCTTGACGGAGATGCTCAAGGGACTTACAGTGAAAAAGTCCAAACTCAATTGGACACCTGTAGCTGAAGCAGCGTTTGATCGATGCAAGCAGGGCATTGCCTCTGCTGCCACCTCAACTTTTCTTCTGCAATCGCAGACGTTGGCTCTTCGCACGGACGCCTCGAGCTCAGCCATTGGGGCAGTTTTGGAACAGCAGCAAAACGATGGTACGTGGTTTCCTCTATCTTTTTTATCCAGGAAGCTATCTGTTGCGGAGCAGCGTTACTCCACCTATGATCGGGAACTCCTGGCAGTCTTTGCGGCGGTCAAACATTTCCAGCGCATCCTGGAAGGGAGACGTTTCATCACTCATAGTGACCATCGACCTCTTACCTTTGCCCTTGCTCAAAGATCTGACAAGGCTTCACCCCGTCAATGTAGACAGTTACACTTCATTTCACAGTTCGACACTTCGTCGTCACTTTGAAGCCGACCTTTTTGCACAACTCAGTCAACTCATCGGCGTCAAGCATATACACACCACCCCCTATCATCCGCAGGCAAATGGAATGGTGGAGCGTATGCATCGCACACTCAAGGCGGCCCTCAAGTGCTCTCCCGAGATCCCTTGGACGCAAGCGCTTCCAGCAGCTTTGTTGGGTTTACGTACAACTTTCAAAGAGGATCTGCAGGCTTCACCATCGGATATGGTTTTCGGGACGTCTCTGCGCATTACGGGTGAGCTAGTAGCCTCACAAAACGTTTCCACAGGCATCCCTGTGGACTTTGTGTCTGATCTTCGGCGACTGTTCAACGCCATCCGCCCGGTACCAGCTTCCAGACACGCTGATTACCATCCATTCGTCTTCAAAGACCTCCAGACGTGCGATTATGTTTTCAGACGCACGGATGCAGTCAGGAAACCTCTAGGCACTCATCGGATCATCAAGAGAGTGGACCACCGCTCATTTGTGGTGGATATCAATGGCACTGTGAAGAAGCTCTCCACAGATCAGCTGAAGCCTGCTTACCTCGCACCATCAGACCTGCCTCAAGTTTTACAACCGCCTGCCTCTCGAACCCAGCCCTTACCTCAGAGTACTTCCCCAACACCTCAGTTGCAGTCGGCGCCTCCACCTTCAAGTCAGCAATTCGAACCTGCGTTGGACTTGCCACACCTACCACCTGAACCTGCTCTTCTACAACGGCACAGGCCAAACATCATTGCACCAAAGAAGAGGGTTACCTTTTCATGTCCTTCGCAATCTGCGAAGGCCATTGGGGAGGGAGTGGCTGTGGCACCCAGAGCGCGTAAGCAAACCCTACAGCCACGGCCGGAGTTTGCAACAGCTCCATGAGTTTGTCCTCGGGATGTCAACCCAAGATGTCAGGAGTGTCAATCGGAAAATACAATTAGCCAGTTTGTTTTGAAGCGCTCTCTCTGAACGGTTCTGCCTGACGTGATTTTCTCCCGCATCCACACGTGTGGAAGCTTTCTGTACGTGTTCTGTTCAATAAAGACTTTGTATTTTGTAGACCCGCAGTGTTTGTGTCCGCACCTAGTCACTACAGCGCGTTTCTAGTGCTTTCACCCCTCGAGTCCTCCCCAAGGCTCAAGGAGGCTGTTTGTTAAAACATTTATGCCGATTTGGGGCTAAATCGGCATAAATGTTTTAACAAAGGTTTCGGTGATTTTTAGGTTGAGCAAATTTTGAAAAAAATGAGTCAATGAGTTTATTTCCGCATTGTTTTACCATTTTTGCTTATATCAGGTTTGTATTTAGGTTTTATTTTAAATGCAATTTGGAAACTGAAAAAAACTAATGTGATGAACTTATATCTCCAAATTTTCGTTATGTTTCAATGGAATATTATTTGTTGTGATTAAGTTTATTATTATAGTAGGTTCTGTGAGGGAGGAGAATATAGTAGATGTATTTTCAATTTAGTCCGCATAATCGCGTTATTTCTCAATGAATTTTATTAAAATTTGCTATACAGGGTGCCACAGATTCGAGTGCATGCATGGGGATCACAGTTATTAAAAGAGATACAGGGTCGGTTAAGTGGTTGCAAAGTTCCACATTTTTATGCTCAACAAAATGCCGTTTTGAAATTTAAAAAATGTCGACTACTTCCGAAGATATTCGAAAAAAATCGAAATTTCGCAAAAACGTTATTATTATTTTCTGAGTTTATTTGGGTAGATATTGTAAAATGAATAACACTTTCTCATTGCCACTTTCTCCTCTACAAGATTGCGGTATCAAATTAAAAATCTGACGTTTCGTCTTTGAGCGGCCATCATCAAGTTCATTTTTTTAAATACGGACCTGGATTTTTTATTTTATTTTTAATTATCTTTTGACGTTCTTAATGTATTGAGGTATCGCAATCGTCGAGAAAAATACTCATTTAAAAAATAATACCAGAGAAAATTAGTTAGGCAACCCTTTTCTCCCTAGCTCATAGTTTGGTTCAATAATCCATCTTTATTCGACACGTTATTCTTATGAGAGAACATGCACAACGAAACAAGCCTAATTGACCGAACCAAAATCGAAATAACATCCAATAACGATATACATTTGATGAAATTTAATTTAATCCACAAATGATATGGAAAATAAAAAAAAACATATAAAAATCTGGATTGATTTCTGCAAGTGTTCAAGAATATTGCCATTTTAACAAAATTTTGAAAATAACAATAATAGGTGAAAAATAATTGAAAATATTGAAGTTGCTAAGGCAACCCATTGCTCTACACCCTCATCTAACTACCTCATTGCCTCAAGGACGTCAAAAGATAACTAAAAATAAAATAAAAAATCCAGGTCTGTATTTAAAAAAATCAACTTGATGATGGCAGCTAAAAGACGAAACGTCAGATTTTTAATTTGATACCGCCGTCTTGTAGAGGAGAAAAAGTGGCAATGAGAAAGTGTGATTCATTTTACAATATCTTCTCAAATAAACTCAGGAAATAATAATAACGTTTTTGCGAAATTTCGGTTTTTTCCGGATATCTTCGGAAGTAGTCGGAATTTTTCAAATTTTGAAACGGCATTTTGTTGAGCATAAAAATGCGCAACTTTGCAACCATTTAATCGACCCTGTATCTCTCATAATAACTGAGATTCCCATGCATGCACTCGAATCTGTGGCACCCTGTATAGGTACGGTCTATTTGACTCTGGTTTGAATTTAGTGAGGTTATGTTCGCATAATGACGTTATCTTCTGGAGGATTTTGTTCAAATCCGGTTTGAAGATTCTATTGGGAATTTAATTGAGAAATTGAAGAGAAATGATTACCTGAGTGAAGTCAGGTTTGCATAATTTTTTCATGTACTGCACCATCATATAGTTTTGTTACTTTCAAACGGATTTGAAATTATGTATGTGGATTCCATGAGGGATATAGCAGAGAATTGGTACTCTTGAGATGGTCGATATAAGAGTTTACGAATAATATGCGAGATAATAATAATATGTATTTAGTTTCGTCCATATGACTCAGCCGTTTTGGTTCCGGAGTAGTTTTTGGTTCAAAATACTCTGGTATTTAATTTTCAGGAAGTACTTAGTTTAATCACTCACTTAATTCACTTTTGTGATTAAAGTAAGAGATAACAAATACATATTATGTAATGAACACTTTCTTGTTATTTCGTGATACAATAATTATCAGCATTGATTTCCTTAACAATAACTGATGTTAATAATGTTGTTTACCCACCTCAGAAATATTTTCTTTCATAAGATGACTAACTTTTGTTTTTTTTCCGAATAATTTTTAAAATGTTGAATAAATTTTCTTGGCGTAGGCATGGCTAAGAAAACTATGCAGGTCTTGTATTTTATTTCAAGATGAAATGCTATTTCTCATATATACTTATACCCACAGGATGACTTGACACGGGTAAATAGTCTTTAATGATAGCTACGAGGATGGCTATTAATCCAGAGGATAATAACTTTCCGAGGGATCAATCAATAGCCATTATTGCGAGTAGTAGGTATACTCTACTTTATTGACGACTAAATTATTTATTTGAGATTTCAAATTTCCATCCATCTCAATACAATTACATTAACACTTGATTTGCATTAAACACTACTGACACCATATAAAAGTGAATATAGTATGATGATAATTTTAACCACTTTTATAGGACTGTGTACCATGTTTTTAAGCTAACACCAACATTCATCGAGAAACTCACGATTGATCAAATTGAAATGATTTCTGAATATTCGTAGATTTCTGGAACTTTTTGATGTAGAATTCGAAAATAAAATAAAAAAGGGGTTTCCATTTGAAAAAATGGAGTTGATGGTGGTGACTTATTTTTGTTCCACCCTGTACACATAAAGTTATCATAATCATATTGCTTGGAATTTGATATAGACATTCTAAAATGAAATGAAGCATGGGGGTTTCCATTTGAGAAAATGAAGTTGATCGTAACTTTTTTTCTGCAATATAAAATTATCATTAATAAATAAATCGCAATCAAAAATAAAAACCGACGTGTCCAAGCGTTTTCTCACAAAACAAACCTCTGGATTTTAAATGAACGAGGGACAGTCAATTTAGTTAAAAGTTATTAATAAATCTGTACTGCTTAATAAACTTTCAATTTACACCCTATTTATTTGGTTTGAAAAGATAATTACACAGTGTATGACAAATCAACAAGTTATTTATATAAAAAGAAAATATAACTTACATTATTTGATACTGTGGTGAGTAGGTTGAAGCAAGAAGAAATAATGCAAATAAGTATTTTTTGTGTTGGTACTAATATATTTCATTCATTTCAAATCTATAGGCTTAATTTTGATATCACTCACACTGTTCAACAGCAATAGAAAAATAAGCCAAAAAAACTTAACATAAAAACCTTCAAATTGGCGTTTTCAATTTGAAAATTACTGATGAAATCACGCGGGAACCCTTATGGCAAAAACATCATCCAACCCAGTAAATAAAATAACGTAACTCAGGCCTTGGAATTCACGACGTCTTCGAACGACGGAATTCTGAATTTATTCAGATTGGTGTCCGGTGAAGATGCGAGAGAGGAAGGTAGACACGCCATTTGAAGCCCGCTCGGCTACCTCCCGTCCTACACTTGTGGATGCCGAGCGAATCAGTTTTACATATTTCCATCAGCAGTGTTGTCATATCCACATCGAAATCGGAGACACGCGACCGGTTGACGAATGACGATGGAGATACGTTTCTCTCACCACAATCCAGTAAACAAAACTCTATCGACTGGCATTATTATTAGAATTTCTTCAGAATATAATCATTATAATGAGACAATTTTAAAAAGTCCTTTACATGTCCACGGATACAGGTCCCAAGAGGATAAATTCACTGACAATTTAATTTTTTGACCAAAAGTCATTCTTCGTTCAAAGTTCTGCTTGTTTTGAGAAGTCTAAAGTGAAATGAGTACTTTAATTATGAAAATATTACCATGATAGCGGCGTTTTCAAAGCCCCTTATGTTTATTTTCAAAATTTTCCATTTAAAACCACATTGTATGGATTAGTTGAAGTTCAAATATCTTGAGGAAGGTAACTCCTAGCCACTTCTATAAAGTATACCTTTTACATAAATAGGTATGATGTAAAAACCAATTTTTCAATTTTGAAAAAATGTATGAGTGCGTAAAAAAAAATTCTGACCATTTTAATGAGTGTAAAGATGTGTAAGTACAGGTAAGTCTACAGGTAAGAGCAATTCAGATGAATCAAAAATTAAAATTCAACTTTGACACGCTGTATCTCTGTTAAATCATCTTTTGGGATAGACAAGTTCGGATTGATCGCAATATTTTTGTGTTTGAGAATCTACTGTTGCCATATGTTCCATTCTTTCTGGGACACCCTGTATAATATATGTTGGTATTTGGTTCAGCAGATTTTGATCTATTTAAGTTCAAATTCACATTCAATCCATCCAGAAATTCAAGCCAGACTCAAAAATTCTTGTTTTTTTGTCACTAAAAGAACATTTATTCAAACACAGCGACTAGGAAAATGAGTCGAACAAAATTCCAATGTCTCCTGGACTAATAGGGTAGAATCCAGATCAACGACTGGAATAGCGCAAAAACCATTTACCTATATAGTTTTATAGGTATATGGCAAAGACAATCGACTGATTCCCACACACGATTAAATATGAATCCGAGTACGGATCAAACTCGAAACGTAACCTAAAACAAAAAACAAACCGCAAACAGACACAATAATCCATCAACCTCGCCATACCAAAATATAAATAAATAAAATTGGAATGTGACGTAACACTGAAAAAACAAATCTATCTACCACTACGACGTACGTGCCTACGACATCGATGCATCAACGTTGCCAGATGTGAAAGATGGAAATGTGTAAATTTTGGCTCGCCACGGATCCATAAGTCCCGTACTTCCGCCGGACCCCTGTTTTCATCGAAAGACCGGAACTCTGAGCCGTAAGCCCCAGGCAAAAACCATCTAGAGTCGGAGGTGAAAGATTTTTGGGCTGCGCCTTCGCCATTGTATCAAATGAAGAATAATTTCATTCATTATTTAGCAGCCATAAATCAGGATAAATAACTAAGACGAGAAAGCCCCAAGATCATATCTACTCTGGGTTCTGGGTATATAGAACGAAAGATATGTATATTTTTTTTGTTCATGTCTTAGTGGTGGGTGTTGGTATAAATAACTATAAACTAAATGAAAACCTACAAGTCAAAAAACATCCACATCCATTTGTATTGACATAAAGAAATAAAAATAGAAACCATATATTCCTTGAGAACTTGAACGAAAGCTTTAATCTTTTTTGCGTTTTGAGTAACGAACGTCTGCCATTATGTCATTTTTATTGGCCATCTCCAACTCTTGTATTTGTGACCACAATCGTTCAAACACATTTTGGTAACGTTTTCACTCCAATGAATCTATGATCCATTAATGATATGTTTGTAACTTCAGCTATCATTCATAATTAATACTCATGTAAAAATATTGAAACCCCCAGACTTTTTTGGGGAAGCTAGTACACCATATGCGGGGGCTAAGCCCCCCCCAAGCCCCCCCCTAACTTCGCCACTGGGTAGGTATAGCCATGTTTCTTGATATTCAACCAGTTTTTCTCTATCTTGAACCTTTTGAGTTTTATAACGCGATAACTCGAAAACGGCCAACTTTAGGAACATTATGTGTATCACAATTTTTGCTAAAAATTGAAGGGGGAATTGAAATATTCAATAACATACAGGGGGTTCCATTTAAAAAAATGCAATTTTGTTGTCCCATGACTGTATGACCGACTCTGTATTATTATAGTTTTCCTCAACTAATATAGATATTCATAAACCCTTCAACTTTCGTATTTAACTTTTTGTAGTGGCTCGTATACCTAGTTTAACGTTAACCAATAATCGACCCTAAAAAAATGTCTACTTAACCGCCTCTATAGCGCAAAACGCTGAAAGTATCATTTTGTTTGTTTTTTTTGTCGAGCCCTATAAGCCGACGACAATTTTACTGGACTATAAATGATTACATCAGATGAAACGTAAAAACCAATAGGTAGGTACGGTACATTATCATCTAATCTGTGGTCGGTGGTTTATACGTCAAGTACAACTTTCAATTTCTGGTCAGATTCTAATAATAATCATTCGGTAAATAAATTTGTGCGTTACGTGTTATCAGCGAGAAACAAACGCGGTGTTTCCAAAATAGTGTCAGAGGTCTGTTTATTTTCGTGTTACTCGACTCGATACCTACTCGACAGCCGCCTCACTTTGCAGTAAAATAATCAGTTTCAGTACTTATCAAGTTGATTGCATGTAGACGAGTTCGTAATTTCTGACAGCGATGAGTAAGCACGGATTTGATTCAAATGCAGTAACACTGACTCGTTTTGTGTTGTCGGAACAATCCAAAGTTCCGAATGCCACTGGCGAGCTGACTCAGCTACTGAATTCCATTCAAACCGCCGTTAAAGTCATCAGCAGTGCAGTGAGACGCGCTGGAATCACACAATTGTAAGTATAATAAATTGTTCGAACTGTTCCCAGTTTATACTCAACGCAAACTGGGAAGTTTTAAGTTGGTAGGTATCAGTATTGAGAATTGTGCCTGCGGTTCTTTGTAAGTGGATATCATGATTATACAATTAGCTTTTGTTTATCAGTCAGTTGTTTATTGGCCTCATGACCACCGGCAAGATAAAGAGATAAAAATATAAATATAAATAAGATAATATGTGGATATTCTATTCATTTACTTTATAGTACGGAAAAGTACACTGATCAAATATTACTAGGTATACCTATGATTTTACGCCGGCTAAGGACAATATAGCCTGTGTCTACTTACTCAGAGACAACTGCCTTACTTACAATATTATGAAATACGCATGTTCTCATGTTATCAATATCCCATATACAGGATGATTCAGGAGGAAATGTCAAAACTTCAGGTGCGTATTCAGGGCCCAAAAATAAATATAAAAGCTCACATAAATATGGGTCTGCAAGGCCTTCGTTTCCGAAATACAGGGTGTTTAAAGTGGAGACATGATGATGGTTTTTTGTAGAAAACTGTCCAGATAATTGAATAAAATTTCGTACAGTCGCTTCACTTTTTACACTCTATCTAATGAATGAAAACTCAGTTTTGTATAACCTTCATCAGTGGGATATACAGACGGGTTCACGAAAAGTATACCCCAATTTTTTTTAATTGTCGACTTCTAGTAGTTTTGCCTATAAATTCTGAAAATCTGGAGTTTTCTACATAGGTAAGGTACTCATTCTCTGTACATTTTCGAGAAAAATGCATTTGGAAATTTTTTCACACACTGATATACTAGTCAAAAAACCTCTGATCGGTAAATTCGAAACGTCGCAAGCGATTTTAACAAAATTTTTAGTTTTGTTTTTCTTTTCAAGCATCAAAGCGCAACACTTTGAGCTGTCGTTATAAAATCAATTGATTTTTCATTTTTCTTAGAGCTTGGCTTGAAATTAGTGAGTTTTTCTGCATTACATTGATTTTTATTTTTAATCTCGAAAACGACGCACCGAAGAAGAAAAACTCAGGTTACCTTTTTTGCTCAGAATCAGACGGGAAATCAAAAGATATTTTTTGCTTTGTGAAAACTTGATGACGTACATTTTTTTTTTCTTGATAAAAGTATGAATCGCTCTCGTCTTGGAAAAGTTGAACTCAAACGGATTTCTCAGATGCTAAAGAATTCCGCATATATACTCACTGAAATTTTGAACAAAAGCGCCTGCGGCGTTTCGAATCTATAGACAAAACATCGAAAATTTCCTCAATTAACTTTCAATAGCACTGTATTTTTTTAAAGAGACGTTTCAATTCACAAAAAGTGATTATCCTGCCATACTTTATTCACCATGACAACATGCGCACTTTTTCAGGTTCACCCTGAATACATATATTGCTTTAGCCGAGGCTTTAGCTGAGGTTCTTGGTTTCCTATTTTATTTGATGGGTTCGGTTGACATGAAGAATCACCGTATTCAGAAGCAAAGTTAAATAATACTTAGTAGTTGGGTTTTGGGTCACTTGTAGTCGGAACTTAGACATATCCATTATCCATAACACAAAGCGGCTGCGCGGTCAAAGTATGCCGTTCACAGAAGCCGGTCCAGCGAAAATTGTTCAAAGCGGCCGCAAAGGTTCCGAACCTAGAATATCCAATAGAATAAGGAGAAAGAATCATTTCCGCAAAATTTTCGTGGATGTCTGTGCTTGCTATCTGTCATAGGGTCCACCCCAAACCAAAAGTCACCAATGTGAGCAAACTAGAAGTGATCAAACAAAGGTAAACGATTAAAAGGCCACGAGAGATAAACAAACACGTAAATTTGTTAACGTTGGTGAGTTTTGGTTGTGAATAGAGTGTATAGACGTAAAATCATGCAAGAAATCGCGCGCCGTCAAATTTCAAGGCCAAATAAATGCGTTCCCATTGAAGCAATGCTGACGAACCCAACGGTCAATGAATATTGTGATTTAAAGCTTTTTATTTCATATCGTGATGATTCATGCTACAACAGTATTGATGGATCGCATGCAATAAGGATCAGAGGATCCCCAGATTTCTGAATTCCCGATCGCGATACAAAGTCTATACGGCAGGGACCAAATGACGTAAGGTACAGGTGTAGACAATGATCTTTGATTGTTTACACGAGTTAAAAAGTGTGTGCGTGTATCATGGGTATTTATCTCATAATGATAAATAGGGGAGAGGGGGGCAGATTTGACCGATTTTCAGAAAAACCCGAGTATCGGCAAAATAAAACAAGTTTTATTGACAATATTTGGTAAAAGCACAGTCTTAGTTTTCTGCAATATAGTAATACAACTACAAACCAAAACCTGTCAAACCGACAGCCAAAAAACATAAACATTCAACTCTCAAAACATGTTCAAATGTACCTCATGATGGGGGTAGAATTGAACACCACATGGGGCACGATTGAACATCAAAGGTTATTTAATACTATATTGTGTAAAATCGACACCGAAAGTCATCAAAGTCTCGCTTTGTCCGTGAAGTTCCACCATGAGTCAACGGTTTTTTTGACTTCAATGGACCCATCACTGCAACATCTAATGGCTGCATCCGATGAGTGCAGTTGGGTGGAAAAGTTACCAGTGTTATGCCATTCTCCTTGGCATAAATAACTGCTTCTAATGAGCAATGACTCTCATGATTGTCCATCAAAATTAATATAGGATCATCTTTAGTGCATTTTGTATGTTTTTGAATATGCTCCAAGACCTTGATGAATAATGGTGCTGTCATCCATCCACTTTTGGGACTGTTAGCTAAGCCCAAACTTCCTGGTGGAGCTCCTCTAAGCATGGTATCGTGAAACTTCGCCCTTGGAAAAACAAAAACTGGCGGAATTGTGTTTCCACAAGCACTGACGATAGCACACATGGTAATCAACTGTCCTCTTTCAGCAGACACTGCTTGTCCAGCCTGTTTGGTCCCTTTTTTCGCCACAACATGGGGAGCCTGAACAACAGTTGTTATGCCTGTCTCGTCCAAGTTGAAAACTTTCTCAGCTGTAAAAGGGTACCTTTTCAAGGCCCTCACGTAATTGTTGAAGAATTCATCAACGTTGGATCTGTTGAAACTAGTGGCGCGGGCAAGACTAGCGTTCTCTGGTTTCCTTAAACTGAGTTTATCGTGTCGCTTCATGAATGACTTCAACCAATCTATGCCAGTCATGTTTGTGACATTCCACTTATCTGGATATGAGCATTTGAGAAGTCTAGCGTAGCTGCATGACAACTTTCTTATTTCATTATAGGTCAGCCCATAATTGATTTTTGAACATTTTAGAATATATACCTCTAACATCGCCTCTTGGTCTGTTGAGAAGACTTGTCTTGCTGTGTACTTAGAGCCGAACCTCTGTATTTTATTTTCATTGTGATGTTTTAGTCTATAGAACAGAGCCGTATGTACAAGTCCAAAAGTAAGTGCAGCTTTACGGATTGACATTTTTTCTTCCCTCACGGCACGAATGGCTGCCTCCATGTCCTCCTCTAGAACGTCCGGCTTTGTACGTTTCTTCTTATACGTGCGAACCATGACTATCTGTAATAAAAGTTTTTTGCTTCAATGTGTTATTCATAAGCAATTATACTCCTTCACTTTGGGTGCACCTATACGGGGCACGTTTGAACGTTTGTTAAAACGTACCCCCTTTCAATATTTCAAATGTGCCCCGTGTGTCGTCACGTGTCGGTTTTCTCGAAATCTCTCGAATACACAAACTATTATCAGTTCTATGTAATACAAAGGAAACTACACATCCCAAGGAGCAATTGAGGATATTTAAACTCACTTACCTCTTAGTGCGATAAAAGTTATTTAACAAACGATTTCAAATCGACTGTCAGAGTTGAACCGCTTCGAAAAGTAAATCGGCTGCACACTCCACTAATGATTAGCAATGACTGAATGGAAGAGCTCCCGACTGGCACCGACAACTATCGTTGACAAGCATGTGGAAATCGGACACATTTGGTAGGAGATGGCGGCAAATTTGAAGGCGTTTAAATGTGCCCCATGTTTAAATGTACCCCCCTCTCCCCTACCTTGGAAACATACTCAAAAAATGTTTTGATATAGAGGTATTAGAACCAATTTTTTGACGTGTCTAACTTCAATAGCTGCTTTTTATTTGCATCTTGAATCAGGTCAATTTGAACCAGATCACTAAAATTTGACATTTAGAATGTTCTATTCCTTGTTCTATTCACAAACTGATCTGATTTTCTGAAAAGTCTAACCCTGAAACCACACGAAGATATAAAATATTTGCCTTAAATCCAACACTATTTTTTTTGTCCGTTTAAGATAGGTACTGCTTGGCCGTAAATAGGGGATACTTTGAACAATTCATCAAAAAAAAATGTTTGATTCTGATTATTGTATAAACTATTAAAAATAAAATGTGAGTAATTACAATTTGACAATGAAGTTGTTGGTTGCGATGGCCTTTACAAGGATGTAAAAAAGTATTACTTTCCAATTAATAAAAGCATTTTTAAATCATTTGTCAAGTTATTCTAGTGTTTATTGATGAAAAAGCATAATATCTAGGCACGAAAGTTTATCCACGCCAAGTTTCAACTGTGCAATTTGAATATAACTACTGCTAACATGGGATTCAAAATTTGACATGGGAATCCCCCCGTCTTAAAAAAAAACTGAATGAAGAATATCGTCGCTGCAATAGGTCATGAGTCGCAAATAGGCGAGCGACTAGGTGATTTTTCAGAAGAGTGAAAAAATTCTCTTGAGTGTCAAAATTTGGATAAAATTATATTCTGTCAAATAACTATCCGTCAGATAATAATTGGGGCGTTACCACAGCGGGACCTATTTGGGGGAGGTTATTCTGACGGAATAAAATCGACTACTTGAATGTGAAAGTAACGGGCTCGCTACCTTGCATGGGAAGAAAAAAATTCGCAACTCGAAATAATATTTTTAACACTGCTCGACACATTTATTTCAAGTCTTCATTATACCTACCTTCCAGCTAATAATTGGTATTCCCAGCTTCACAACAACTAACAACATGACTTTATCATAAAACCTGCAAATCTATACAATTATCCAATTACCATATACGTTTAAATTCAAATTTAATTCTCCAGTGACGTAACTGCGCCGAACAAACGAATTTGAGCCCAACGATCGATTATGTCTTGTTTTTTTTGTATCATGGAAAAACTAACCCAAACTAACCCAAGGTACCTAAGGCACCTAATAAGTTCATCAAATGTTAACTTAAAAAAAAATGTTAACTTGTTAACTGACAGAAGTAATGGTGGATCAAAGTTGAATTTTAATAATGGATTTTTTCTAATAACTTTTGGAATAATCAAGTTATATCGACGGCATTTGATATATGGGGATTGTTTGACATGCAAAATTCAAATCTGAGCAGGGAATTGAGGGAATTGCTCTTACTTGTAAAGGACGCCACTTACTCACCTTTTCACTCATTCAAATAGTCAGAACTTTTTTGTACGCACTCGTATTTTTTTTTAAATTGAAAAAATGAATTTTTCATCATGTTTACATGCTTCGTAGAAGTGCCTAGGAGTAACCTTTTTCAAGATATTTGAACTTGAAGTTATCCATGCAATGTGGTTTTAAATAGAAAATTTTGAAAATGAACATATAGGAGGCTTTGAAAACGGCGTTATCATGGTAATTTTGACATAAGCTTAACTGCTCAATGTTTCTTGATTTAAAAAAAATAATCTAATTTACAAAAAAGATTTAAACTATTTTGAAAAAAATTTTACTTTTTTTTTTGTTTTTTTTTTTCATAAGAACATTGACCATCGAGACACTTGTCAAAATAGATCGTTTCCAAGTACGTCACGAATCTCAGCTGATTCCTGAAAGTGACACATTAAAATCATTGTGACTTATTTGAAAATTTAAGGTTGAAGTTATGCCTTATTCATGGTTAATTTCGAAGTGGAACTGTCAAGTTTCCGCTTGGCAAACAGAAATCATATGCTACCATCCACGTTGAATTTGGCGTAAGCGTGACTTTGACAACCTTTACGACTTCAACCTAAAATTTTGAACTGTAACTGTACTTCAAAAAAAAAAAAATTCTGTAAACGTGTAACATACTTTTTCAGGAATCAGATGTTTTCTACGTCACATGGAAAAGGTCTATTGCATTGACAACGGCATTTTCGATGCCCCCTATGTTAATTTTTGAAATTTTCCCTTCGAAACAACATTGCGTATTGAAATTAAAAAAAATAGCTATTTACCTAACAAGTGCGGAAATTCAGTTTTTCCGCACGATTCTGCCGTGAAGCAGCCGAGGGCGGAAAAACATTTTCCGCAAGTGTTAAGTACAATAGTTTTTCTACAGACGTGCGGAAATAAGAATATAATTCGTAATTTAAAAGTTTCTGATGCAACTAATGACAAATAAATAATAATAAATGTCGAAAGGTGTAACTAAGCGACCTTATATAGTAATCTGGAAACCTGGTTGCTGTTTGCTTATGACATTGTTAATTTTGACATATCCGTCCGCACTTGTGCGGGAAATCTGATTTTCTACACGGATATCGGTGCGGAAAATTCATTTTTCCGCACGGCTGTAGGAAAATATATTTTTTTTATCATTACTTTGATAATATTCCAGATATCTTTTTTAAATTTGGTTCTCGTCTTCCAAGCATCAATATGCATGGGAATATTAGAGAGGGCGCCACTTATTTCAAAATATTGGAAGACACAGCAGGGTGTCAATGCAATTAAGTAGATTTTATTTTTTTAGGTGAAAAACATGCGCCGGACGAAAAAAATCGAGAGAACAAACTGGCTCAGAAATAAATAGTGATTTCAAAAATTATTTTCATTTTGAAAGAAAGCATAGTATCGTATAAGTTTTTTCTCCACAAATTTTGAGTGCAAAACCCGTACGGACGCCACTGGTAAAATTAGTAAAATTGTTTGTACACCACAAAATGCATATTGATGCATAGAAGACGTGTACCAAATTTCATAACGATATCTGAAATCTTGTCTGAAATAGTATCAAAGTAACCATAAAAAAATCATTTATTTTTTAAAATTTCAACACCCTGTATATCTTGAAAATTAGGCTGTTGCGGACCTATGTCCATATGAACTTTTTGTCATGAAATCATCCAAGGATTATCACCCTTAATTATCGGCATTCAATTAATAAACACCCTGTATACTCCAGATCAATCGATGTGTGGAGACTAAAGAGGCCTTGCAAAGAAAATGAAATGGAGTTTAGTATTTGCATCTGTAGTAGAAGAAGAAATATTAATTAATTTTTCTGGTCAACAAAACCTTGCTTTTATACCACACCACAGTGTCCAAAACTCCAAAATATTGTTATACAGTTCAGGATATTACCTTCTCGACAACGAGTTATCGAAATCAGATTGTCCGAACTTAGATAAAATCTTTGTTCAACATCTTAAACGTTCTTTTTTTGTTTTTTTTTTTGAAAAGATAGGCTTAATATCACAATTTTTCAATTATTATTACTCTATAATCTTCCACTTCATCTTAAAGGTATTTTCTCTACAGCCTTGCGGAAAAATCAATTATCCGAAACAATATCCCTGCCGAAAAGATTTTTGGCACTAGTGCGCGGAAAAAAAATGCGGAATTTTTCGGCACGCATAATATTTCAAAATAGCAGTCATCATAGTTACCAGGTATCCAGGTTACTATTGTCGCTTAGTTAGGTACTATTATTAGAAATTAGAAATCGTGGACTGGCTAGAAGCGCTAAACCAACGACAGTTAAATGCAAATCAGCTAAAACATCGTGTTTGTTTCAAGACAATACATTTTATATTTAATCACAAGTGCATAATATGTACACTAACTTGCACAAAAAATGCGTACACAGACAGTGAAATCATGTTTTTTTTTTGAGCAGTGTAATAGGCTGTCAAAATATTTACATGCCATGCACTTGAACTTTTTAGAACTTTTTATTTTTTTTCCAATGAAAACGATATAGGTATTGTGGGTACGACTTTGAATTTATTCACTCAGTTCGCCAAGAAAAATGTAGTTTATTTTCCTCAAAATCCGGTAGCAGAACCATTTCTAGCCAAAACTTCTTGTAGTCGTCAAACCATGAAAATTGATAAATCTTGACAATATAGACGTCATTGGCGAGCTCATTCCACGCATTAAGAATGGCATCTAATAGTTCTGCCTGATTCTGAGCTGAGGCCTCCAGTTTATTTCATTAATAATTTTTACCAATGGTCCCCAAACATTCTCCATCAGAAGTGGATCTGGTTATTTAGTTATTTTTAGTTCTTCTCACCGACCATAGGTCTTCACTCTGAATCGTGTAAGAATTTGTGTTCTCACAAAAGTGGATTATTATTGCAACTGACAAAACTTGACGTTTACTTGTCATGTCACCTTCATATTCATACACTGCTCAAACCAAAGCAATTTCACCATTTCAATGTATGTACGCATTTTTTGTGCAAGTTAGTGTACCTTCATGTACACAAACTTTGTCTTGAAAAAGTTTAAATTATACCTATAAGCCTTAAGCCGAATGTCCAGTATAAAAACTATGTGTTAATATCGAATAATTCACAATATTCATCATATTTCATAGTGATTTTTTACACTAGTCATAAAATCCGCAATTATTGGGAATTGGGACTGCATAACGATGAATATTGTCTAATATTCCGATTTTCTGTTCGTATTGGATCTTCACATTGCCAAATAATAGTCACTGCGAGCTATTTCAAACGAAATATATCAAAAAAACAAAATTTCACAGAATTTATTGCCAGAAAAGAACGTTCTAAACACAAAAATAGCGTTTTGTTTATGTTTCCATCTCCATTCTCCATCCGACGATGTCAAAGTCACTTGACAGTGTCACTTGTTCTGAACTGTCGTGCTCGTGATTTGACAAGGCAGAGCCGTCTATAACAATAAAACAATATAGACGGCTCCTGGACAAGGGGTAGGCATCGAGTATCGAGTTCAATGGAGGTACGCCAGGCCATTGAGTTCTATTAGTATTAAAGTCAATGGGGTAGGCCATAGATAAAATAAAAATAAATTAATTTGTTATTTTCTCTATGGGGTAGGCCGTGTTCGAAGATTATAAACTACACAGGATTGCTGTTCCATTTAACGTACGTTTGGCAGTTTTGCATAGAGCGGAGAATGGCTGTGACGTCACCATTGGTTTGTTCATTTTCATTTTAGCCGTTGATAGTGTGTGATGTATTGTGAATTTGTCCAATAATATCTGTTTTTCCAAGTAGTTTTAATGTAGTTTGACTTGGCGAAGATATACAAATACATATTTTATTCGTTTCGTTGTGTTAACGGTGTGTAACAATAATTCGATTTAGCACAAGAAGGAGCATTTTGTTCACACGAAGGTAATTTAAATGGCCACTATACTCTCTGAGGAAATAGGCTCTTCTTGTTTAATAATAATTAACTCCAATGGTAAACATTATTATCTGGGAGAATATGTGCCGTTGCTGTGTGCAAAAACAATCAATTAGCTCTTAAAAAGCAAGGCTCAAGACAAGCATAGTAGGTATTCCATTCTTTTCCAAAGGGCAAGGATTTAGTGCCTTCTACAATACAAAAAGAGTGGGTGCATCGCTGCAGAAAAAAAGACAAGTTTAATATAGATTTTTCGACAGTTTGCTCCGTCCATTTTACAGTTATTGACTATGAAAGAGATTTACAGCATGAGTTATTGGGTAAGTACGAGGGTAAGTAGGTACATGGTTTCTTTTAACATATTGACACACCCCTTATCTTTTTTACTTAACGTTTCTGAAAAAAGTGTCTTGGATAAAAGTTTGATGATTTCAACTAAATTTTTCAAGAAACACCATTTCGCATATACAGGGTGCCCCAGAAACTCTGGGCGTGGTCCAACTTTCTTATTTCAAATGCGAACCCTACTTTTTTATTTGATTTCTATATTCTCCTAAGAATTCTAAATATTTTCTATGTAGCATTCCCTATACCTAAAATTGACGTATAAAAAGATATTGACCTCGAAAAAGTGCCTGGTTACCGTGATTGTTTTAACGTCTGATAGACTTCTTTGCAGTGTCGTTAAAACTTCCCCACACAGATTAGAAAAAACGTGATATTCTTCGAATATACAAAATAACAAAAATGCATACAGGTTGATGCCACTTTGTTCACCTGATTCCCGCATTTTTTATTAAATTGCAACTTCTTCGAGGTCAATATCTTTTTATACGTCAATTTTAGGTATAGGGAATGCTACTTGACTACTTGCTACTTAAATTTTGCTTGGGATCTTGATTTATTCATCACATGGTGCAAATGAACTCAGCACAGCGAATTATTTAAGGGCTACTATGTAGACCTTTTCGATCGTTTAGCAATTTATGATGCTATCAATCTAGTCAGGCTCGTAGTCAGGCATGTAGACGGCGAGCTGCCTGTGGAGTTTCCAAGCTGTCACCCATCCAAGTACTACCCACGCCCGACGTTGCTTCACTTCGGTGATCGAACGGGAACCGGTGTCCGGTCTTACAACGTGGCTTGCAGTCGCCCCAGCGTCAGTGGTGACGTCACAGGGAGTTTGACCTTGCCAGACAGATTCGGCAAACTGAGCAATCCTGTGTAGTTTATAATCGTTGGGCCGTGTTCACGTAACTCCAGCGCTAACGCATTATTCACGTGGTCTCACTAAAAAACATAATTCGTGTTACTACGAATCATGTACTTATTTCCGCACGGCTGTAGAAAAACTTTTGAACCTAACACTTGCGGAAAATCTTTTTTCTGCACTCGGCTGCTTCACCGAACTCCGCTACGCGTCGTTCGGTGAACGGCAGACTCGTGCCGAAAAATTCATTTTTCCACGAGCGTGCGAAAAAGTTACCTTTCCGCACGATTTTTCGTTTTGAAAGTTGTACTTTACGCACTAGTGCTGAAAAGTTACTTTTCCGCACGACTTTTGTATTGTTGAAAATGAAGATATTTATGACTAATTGAATGATTTTTGTTACTTCAAATAAGATGGACATAAACACTCGAATGTGAAAAAAAGCGATTAACAATTTTTAAAAAAAAATCGCCAGACGGGTGAACTGGGAAATGGATCGAAGTTTTAAAATGCAGCATTACCTCGAGCATCACCTACTTCTCTGATAACTGATGCAGGATCTAAGAATCCAATGTTTCCGATGAATATATCATGATGAAAAAATTCTGTTTCATTATTTTTCCGTCCATACAAAAATCGTGCGGAAAAGTAACTTTCCTGCACTAGTGCTGAAAAGTTACTTTTCCGCACGATTTTTGTATTGTCAGAAGTGAACACGTTAAGGACTAATTAAATGATTTATGTTACTATTCTACCTTATGTGGCATTTTGAGGTATTATTAGAAAATCTTTGCGTATCAAAAACTTCTTTTTTTATAAATAAGATGGACAAAACCACTCGTAGGAAAAACATTGTATCTAACTCTTGCGGAAAATGTCTTTTCCCACAGCCGTGCGGAAAAATGAATTTTCCGCACCGATATCCGTGTGGAAGATCAGATTTCCCGCACCAGTGCGGAAAAATCAACAATATCATAAGCAAACAGCAACCAGGTTTCCAGGTTACTATGGTCGCTTAGTTGAACATTTCGACATTTATTATTATTTATTTGTCATTAGTTGGGTAACAAGTTTCGCTATAGAAAACACTTGTCCAGCTTTAATCTATTTATTTTACAAGTCACTATGTACAGAACTCACTATTCACATTCACATACAAAATCACAGCTTATTTATGTTTTACGATTTATATTTCACGACGTACTGAACTAACTCACTTGAAATGACGGATCTCATTATATACCCTCGCCAGGATTGAGAGAACAATCCAGATATTTTGAGAAAAGCGAAGAATGTTCGACGCCATCTAGCCTTGCTAGAATGTACCAGAAGCCAATCGATTCCAAACAATTCTACACAATGTGGTGGCTTGTGCATTCACCATGTTTTGTCACATTGCCCCCTTCTTAAGGCAATTCGTCCCAAGTTGCCTTCATGTCAGTATCGGCAACTGTCCCCAAACCGGCAGCCTGATGTCCTATGGAAGTAGCAGTCCACTGTCCTCTGGTTCGTCCTCCGGGAAGGATAGCAGCACACCAGGATGTCAATACCGCTTTCTTTGAAGATCACCTCCAGCATGCTTCTCACCACTCGCCAGTCCACTCGGTCATTAGTCATCTTCGGAATTGCCAAATGAGTCAGGTCCTGTGACTGCATCAAGTCACGAAGATGACTGAGAGCTTTCCAGATTTCACTGTAGGTGGTCAGATGTTGTGGGAGCTTCTTCGTCACAAGGTAGAACAGGTGTCGTGTCCCATTCGTGATTTGGAGCGGCTTCCCTACCTCTGGCTTTTGTCGTCGCAGATGGTCCAATCGTCCAAATTTTCGTTCAAAAGCTGCAGCAAGTCCACTCCTCATACTGAGGTCTTCAGTGACCCAGTGAGTCAACGAGTATTCGGCCGGTGCTTCAAACAAATCCAGCTGCCTCTCTTGGACAACGCCATTCTGGACTTTCTGGCCATTGGAGTGTAGAGACATGAAAGTTTCCAATGACATGTCTTCCTTGGCTGACCTGATCTGATTCACTTCAGCGTCCTGATCGTTGTGATTCCCAGCATACCAAGCTAAACGATTGAAGTGAACAACCCTCGGTTTTCCTCGTGGTGGCTTTCGAATCCTGTAGACGACGTCATTGATTCGCTCCAGAATCTCATACGGGCCCTCCCAAGAACTTTGCAGTTTTGGGGAGAATCCACGTCGCCTCTGTGGGTTGTGAAGCCAAACCAAATCCCCAACCTGGAACCCTCCTTCTTCGGCCTTCACGTCGTACGCCTCCTTCATCCTGTCGCTGGCACTTTGGATGTTTAGTCGGACTCGTTGATGGATATCGTTCATTTTTCTACGAAGATTACTTGCGTAGTCTTCCCCAGCGACATCCCCACCAGGTGGACAGCCAAACTTCAAATCGCAGGGCAGCCGGAGTTCACGACCCATGATGATCTTGGCAGGTGTTTCGCCCGTCGATTCATGAACTGCTGACCTGTACGCCATGAGGAATAGGGGGAGATGTTGATCCCAGTCTCTTTGATGGTCAGAGACAACTTTGGCCAAGTGTCGATTGATGGTTCGGTTCATTCGCTCCACCATGCCATCCGATTGTGGGTGTAACGCCGTTGTCCTTGTCTTCTTGATCTTCAAGACATCGCAGACGTTCTGGAATAGCGTCGATTCGAAGTTCCTGCCCTGGTCCGAATGCAGCTCCAACGGGACACCAAAACGGCAAAACCATTCCTTAACCAAGACATCGGCAACGGTAGCCGCCTCCTGGTTTGGCAAGGCATACGCTTCAGCCCACTTGCTAAAGTAGTCCATGGCGACCAAGATGTATTTATTTCCTTTGTCCGTTTCAGGGAACGGTCCAGCCACGTCGATTGCGATCCTTTCAAAGGGGCTTCCCACGTTGTATTGGCGCATAGGAGCTTTTGGCCGTTTCTGGGGTCCGTTACTTGCCGCACATACGGCACATTTTCTGCACCATTCCTTCACATCGGCTTGACAGTTGACCCAGTAAAACCGTTCTCGCAGCTTTCCCAGCGTCTTGGTTACACCCAGATGTCCAGCCGTGACGCCATCATGGACCTCTCTCATCACCTCTGCCTGTCTGTTTCCAGGAACGACTAACTGCCTCCGATCTTCAGTGCCATCCAGATTCTTCACCAGCCTCTTTAGGATGCCGTCATCAAGAATCATCGAGTCCCATTGAGCCCAGTAGGACTTCACGGTGGTCGAGAACCGCGCGACTTCTTGTGGCCTGCCTGTTTCCATACGATGACAAGCTTCAGATCTGGATCTTTCTCCGTTCCTCGCGAAGCGCCTTAGACTGCCAGGAATCATCCACCACAGTCGTCCTGCAAGTGCTCGCCTCCTTTTCCTCGACTCTTTGACAGTGCTTACATTGTTCTGGACAAGGTCTCCTGGACAGAGCATCAGCGTTGTTGTGGCTGGATCCAGCTCGATGTTCCGTGTCAAAGTTGAACTCTTGAAGTCTCTCAATCCAACGAGCAACTTGACCCTCCGGATTTTTGAACTGTAGGAGCCATTTGAGCGCGGCGTGGTCGGTTCTCAGCAGAAACTTTCTCCCGTAAAGGTACTTGTAGAAGTGCTCTACCCCTTTGACTTCTGCCAGTAGTTCCCTTCTCGTGACGCAGTAGTTCCGTTCCGGCTTCGACAAGGTTTTGCTGAAATAGCCGATCACCCTTTCATGTCCCTGCTGGATCTGGGACAGCACTGCACCAAGTCCTACATTGCTGGCATCTGTATCCAGGATGAAGTTTCCCTCAGGTAGTGGGTAGCCTAGGATGGGCGCGCTGGCAAGTGCCCTTTTAAGTGTGTCAAAGGCCTCCTGACAATCCTCGTCCCAGTGGTAGCGTCTCTGTGCCTCTGTGAGCCTGTGAAGAGGCCGGGCGATGTTCGCAAATCCTTGGACATAACGCCGGTAGTACGTGCACAGACCCAGGAAACTTCTTAGCTCGTGGAGGTTCTTTGGTACAGGTCACTCCTTAACTGCCTCCACCTTTTGCTGGTCAACGGCTACACCCTCAGCCGACACGATATGACCCAGGTATTGTCCTTCCCTCCGGAACAGTTGGCATTTCTTTGGACTCAGCTTCAAACCGGAACTTCTGAGTCTCTGGAATACCTCCTCCAAGTTCTTCAGATGGTCTTCAAATGATTTGCCAACCACAATTATGTCATCCAGGTATACAAGACATGTTGACCAGGATAGTCCTTTGAGCACAGTCTCCATCAGCCGCTCGAACGTAGCAGGTGCGTTGCATAACCCAAATGGCATAACAGTGAACTGCCACAGCCCAGCTCCAACGCTGAAAGCAGTCTTCTCTCGATCTTCAGGGGCCATTTCTACCTGCCAATATCCGCTTTTGAGGTCTAGGGTTGAGAAGATCTTCGATCCGGCCAAGGTATCCAAAGTGTCGTCAATCCGTGGTAGCGGGTAGCTGTCCTTCTTCGTCACGTTGTTCAGCTGACGATAGTCCACACAGAATCGAGTTGAACCGTCCTTCTTTTTAACCAGAACAACTGGCGATGACCACGGACTACTAGAAGGCTCGATGACACCGCCTTTCTCCATGTCCTTGATGATCTTGTCCGCCTCCTCCTTCTTGGCCAAAGGTAGTCTTCTAGCTGTTTGGCGGATAGGTCGTGCTCCCTCTGTGTTGATGGTGTGCCGCACCACGTTTGTTCGGCCTTTTTCCCCAGTCCCGTTGTCGAAGATGTCGCCGTAATTCCTTAGCAGGTTTCTCAATCGTTGTTTTTGTCTCTTATCCAGATCTTTTGAAGAGGTAACAACTAACTTCTCCATCTCTCCGGTGAACTCAGAGATGGTTTGCTCAGTCTCACATACTTGTCGCACCACAGAGGAAATTGACGAGCAGAGCCCCAAAACTGTGTCCCTTGCCAAACTTACAGAGTGATAGTTGACGTTCATCACTCTCATAGGCACAGTCTTTCCCACATTTACCAGGCTCTTTCCACATGCAATGCCTCGTCCTACTTCAGAATCGTGTATTTTAGGCTCGAACATCACGATGCTTCCTTCTTTCATCTTCTCTTCCAGGCGAGCCCACAAAATCATCTCGCTCCTCTCAGGAATTGAAGAATCCCCAGCCAGCAAAACACGAACTGTCTCTTCCTCTCTACCATGCATTATCACCTCTTCGTTGTTGGTTTTCAGTGTTCCATATTTGAAATCTAATTGGAAGCCTTGGGTGTTCATGATGTCCATTCCGATTATGATTTCTTTCTCAATATCGGCAACCAGCATTGGATGTTCGAAGCTGGTGCTTCCCAGAGTCATTGCTGCCTCCACTTCACCATGTATCCTAGCCAAGTCTCCTGTTGCTGTCCGTAGTCGCCACTTTGTTGGTTTAATCATTGTCGGTGTTGTGACAATGTCGGGCCTGATGATAGACTTTGTCGCACCTGTATCCAGCAGCATGGTGTGTTTATCTCCATTAACCCAGCCATCCACAAACCCGCTGTTCAGATTGTGTCCTAAAGAAGCAACTATGGCGGTTTTCCTTGGGGCATACTGGCTACAGGTCGACGATTGCCCCTTCGCATCGACCCTCTCTAGTTTTCCGACGTCGAAGAAGGTGCCCGTCTCTCCTTCTTGCATCGGCTACGAATGTGGCCAAGCTCTCCACAGTTCCAGCATCGCAGCTCCCTTCGCTTGGACGCCTCTATCTCTTTGACGACCCTCCTCACAGTTGCTTCGACGGTGTCTTCTTCCAGAGGATCCTTCTCCTCCACCCTTCGCACGCGTGCAGGAACCTTCACAGACTGCTTCGCCGCTTCGAATTCCAAAGCTTTGGCCAGTGCTTCAACCAGTCTATCGGGACGATGGAGTATCAGTGACTGCCGAATCTCCTGGTCTCGAAGTCCATCCAAAAAGGTCTGAACTGCAAGCCTCTCCATAACGTTCTCTGGCGTGGTTGGATAAGCCAGTCGTGCAAGGCGAGCAACATCCGCTTCAAACTCCTGCAAGGTCTCGTTGGTCTTCTGAATCCGATTTTTCAACTGAGAGTGGTAGACGTGCTCCAAGTGAGTTTGCCCATATCGCAGTTCCAGATGCTTGACTAGTACATCGTAGTCCTCCTGCTCCTGGGTGTTGAGCGTCTGCAGGATTTCTGTAGCTTCCCCACGAAGTACCAGAGTCAATGCCAGGGCTTTTTCCGGTCCAGTCCATCCATTTGCCTTTGCTGCTGCCTCGAACTGGCGATGGTAATTGTTCCAGGACAGTTTGCCATCAAACTGTGGGGCTTTCATGTGGATTCTGATGGTATCAGCTTCCATCTTGGCACTCGCACCGTGGTTCCCGAAAGTAACTTCCGGTTGTTGCATGATTACTGCCACTTGCCTTCTCACTTCTTCGATTTCGTCTTCCAGAGCCTTTGCAGTCTCTCCTAGTTGTTTCTCCAGATTTCCGATTTCCTCTGCTACATGAGCCTTCAAACAGTTGTAGTTATCCGCCAGTTTCTCCTTGATTTCTTCCATTCTTCTAGAGTTTTCTTCCAATAACCTTTTTACTGCGTTGGGATCGGGAACTTCAAATTGGAACGTATCAGGATTCATGCCTTCTTCCATTGAAGCCTCACGAAGCCTTGTTTGTAGATCAGTTTTCTTACCGCTACTATCCAGGTCACGCTCTTGCAGCTCCCTCTTCAACTCAGCGACCTTCAATCCGGTTAAAAACACTAGTTTCGCAGCCATTAAAGCGAATATTTATGTCCGTTTCTATAGCACACAATAAATCCCACTTTTGACACCAATGTAACAAGTTTCGCTATAGAAAACACTTGTCCAGCTTTAATCTATTTATTTTACAAGTCACTATGTACAGAACTCACTATTCACATTCACATACAAAATCACAGCTTATTTATGTTTTACGATTTATATTTCACGACGTAACTGACTGAACTAACTCACTTGAAATGACGGATCTCATTATATACCCTCGCCAGGATTGAGAGAACAATCCAGATATTTTGAGAAAAGCGAAGGATGTTCGACGCCATCTAGCCTTGCTAGAATGTACCAGAAGCCAATCGATTCCAAACAATTCTACACAATGTGGTGGCTTGCGCATTCACCATGTTTTGTCACAGTTGCATAAAAACTTTCAAATTACGAATTATATCCTTATTTCCGCACGTCTGTAGGAAAACTATTGTACCTAACACTTGCGGAAAATGTTTTTCCGCCCTCGGCTGAACGGCAGACTCGTGCGAAAAAACTAATTTTCCGCACTTGTTAGGTAAATAGCTATTTCCGCCCTTAACGGCTTGCCCGAACTCCGCTCCGGGTCGTCCTGCAACTGCCGTCGCGTGCGGAAAAGTACCACTTTCCGCACTTGTTAGGTAAATAGCAATTTTTTTCAAATTAAAGTTTTTCAGATTTGGCATAGCTGGAGAGACAAATGTTCAAGGTGAGGAGGTGAAAAAATTGGATGTCCTGGCAAATGACCTTTTTATCAATATGCTTAAGTCCTCTTACACCGTGGCCCTCTTGATTTCTGAAGAAAATGAAACTGTTATTGAAGTTTGTACAAGAAGAAATGAGATATCAAACAAAAAATGAACTATTTTCATTCCAGGTCGAAACAGAACAAAGAGGCAAATACATTGTTGCATTCGATCCACTTGATGGCTCATCCAATATCGACTGCCTTGTGTCGATTGGATCAATTTTTGCTATTATGAAAAAAGAAGATAATAGCATTCCTAGTCTGAAAGATGCGTTGCAGAAAGGTAGGTACTGTGAGTTGCAGAACATAAAGATTCATTATGCAAAGTGCATGAGTAATTTCAAACTTCGTCATGAAAGTCTCCTATCCGAATATGAAAAGACCTTCACCCATCTGTTTATTTGATGAAAAATATTTTATATCAAATTTAATATATATCAGTCTATGATTAATCTAAAGTGCAAGAATGGGTTGTTTTTCATTCCTTCACCCACTTATTTATTCAAAAAAAACAGATAGGTACCAAATGAAAGTTTGGAGTCTACACAATATGCAAACGATAGGTTGCCCAGTATTTTTTGGGAACTGTAATAACTTGAGTACTTTCTATACAAAATGACCTACGGTTTTGAGAGGTAGATGAGTATTATGTACACTCTGCTTAAATCCCCAGATGTGAATCTGATCTTTTTTCTGAAACTTCTTTCTTTTCTCATTTGTTCCAGGTACCAAAGTTGTTGCTTCCGGTTATGCTTTGTACGGCAGTGCTACCATGATGGTGCTTGCTCTAGGTAACAGTGTTAATGGCTTCATGTTGGATCCCAGTTTTGGAGAATTTATACTGACCGATAAGAACATGAGGATACCAAGCAGGTTGAGCGTTGGTTCTTTTAAGCATCTATCTTAGATCATGATTTTTAGAGGTAAAATTTATGCCATAAATGAAGGATATACTCATGAATGGGAGCCAGCTATAAAAGAGTATGTCCAGAATAAAAAAGATCCATCCAAAGGAAAACCTTATAATGCCAGATACGTTGGATCAATGGTTGCCGATGTACATCGAACAATCAAATATGGAGGTATTTTTATATACCCTGCTACTAAATCATCTCCCAATGGAAAAGTGAGTTTTTTTATATCATTTTAATAATTTGAGAACTGTACCTATATTATTTGTGATTCAAGTGATATGAGATTGTTGTCAAGATATGATAGAAAACAAAATATTTTTTTGATCTTTGATTATAAAGTTTGGTGAAAGTTTATTACATATGTTTTCAATTACGCATCTGAATTTTTCGAAAAACTTTAACTAGTACACTAGGGCTCCTTTCCCTTATATGCCAGTCTATAGCGACAATCAATAATAGTCAACTCAACATTATTCATGATTGCAAATTTAATCTGAAAAATTCATATCTTTAATATTGATACAAACTTGGTCTTAAGCCGGTTATATTTAATTATAGGGGATAGAAAAAAAAATGGAAAAGATGGCATACCTTATACATATAAATATGAAAAAGAAGATTTATCATTATAATAAAGATTTATTTTTTCAATTAAAATAAATAAATTTGAAAGAAAGTATATTTTCGTTTGCTAAGCTACTGTAATTCATTTTCATAACGACCCAAGTGCTTTCAGGCGTTCAGCTACTGCAATTTTGTTGTTATTTTTGCTTGTTATGTACCATCCTATAACTTTTTTCCGGGTTCCCCAAGGCTCCTCATGTTTTCCTTTCTCCATTTTCCCCTATCCGTTTTTCTTTTGTAAGAGTTACACCATCCGAATCAACAATATTATAGCGTGATTTTCTATGCCCTGCACAACATAATAGAGTGTGGAACAGCAAAATGAAATAAGTCCGATAACCAATGAATCAGGACGTTTTCGAAAAAACGCTCGGACACTTCGATTGATATTTTTGGTTGTAAATTTTTTCCAGCAAAAACATTTTATACAGTGTGTCATCTAGCAGTAGCTGATACCAACTTTGATATTTTAGATACAAAACCCATCATTATATTATTCAATTTTTTGATTCTTTAGAAAATTCTAGAGATATATCATGTACTTTATCCTATAACTATGTTTCACTGTTTTGGAAATATATCAAGTAGTCCAGTAAATCCGTGCTTCTTCTGAGAATTTTGGGAAATATGCAAAAACTTTTTTTTTAATTTGTGGAGGGGGTCCTCAATAGCTCAACTCTGAATTTTCGGAAAAATCGAAGGTGAGCTTACCACGCCATCTTGAAAATAAGGGCACGTGTGTTTTCTTCGTTCCTATCAGTCTAACGATAAAATATCATCGTCAGAATTACATTCTCAAAAACTTTTATTTGGAACTTTTTTCTCTAAAATCAATGATACAAAATCTACAGGGTGATTCATTGATATGGAATGTGGGAAAAAATCGCACATGACGAAAGTAGTGCAGAATTACATTTCCAGCAACTTTTTTTATTTATTTCAATGGTTACTGAGAATTTAGTTCTTCACAACTTTCGTTCTGTACGATTTATTTCCACCATGGAATCACCCTGTAGATTTTTTATAAGTGATTTTGAAAAAGTTTATTGGAAAAGTTATTGAGAAGGAACGGGGAAAAGAAGTAGCTCCCTCATTTTCAAGATAGCGTGTTAAGGTCACCTTCGATTTTCCCGAAAACTGAGAATTAAGCCATTGAGGGACCCCGTCTACAAGTTAAACACAAAATTTTGCGTATTTCCGGAAATTCTCAGATGCCCCTTTTTTAAGCACGGATTTATTGTACTAGAAGTGTTTTCAGATTCATTGCAAAAATCAATGTTACAAAAATAAAATTATTTCATGACAGAATTTCGATAGAATTAAACACTCCGAAATTGATAAATACCAAGCAGTAATACTATCTATTTTTTTATAATGTAAAAAAATTGAAAAATCAAGAGTCTGACAACTACTGTCTCGAGGTAGACGAGGTCTAGCGAATTTCTTATATTTAATTTTTTTTCAATAAATCTGAAAACACTGAATATTTCCCAAACAGTTGAAGATGTTGGGCAACTAAGGATGCGAGGTACTGTATTTGGGAAACTATTCATCGTAGAAGCATGCGGTTAAAAAATTTATCACTAAAACGGCCATGAGGAAAACCTGAAAAATATTTTCAAGTCTCTTAAATGGTCGCAAGGGGGCGTAACAACCAACAGTAAGTAAAAAATAGGATTTTCATAGAATTTTGCCCGAAGAAAATAATAATAATAATCATTTATTGAGCTGGATGTTTTACAATTTACAGGAAATAATTATATATAAAAAAAGTGTAAAACAATAGTTATCAAAAAGGATTTTCGCGCGAGGGGACATTCAATCCTCGTGATAACAACGAATGGAGCGAACCAAATCCCCATGCTACGCACATCAGCAGAAATTTTGTGTTAATGTCTGAGCAGGTATTCTTTGCGACCATTTGATTGGGCCGTACGTTCTACCTGATCACCTCAACGGGAATAGCTATCTAGTTTTTTTTCGAGATGTTACTGGACTGCTGGAAGATGTACCCCTCCAGTTGCGTAGAGAGGCTTGGCTCCAACACGATGGTTGTCCAGCGCACTGTGAGAGGTTACCTCGACCAAACCTACAACATGTGGATTGGTAGAGATGGTCCTGTGTGCCTTGGCCAGCAAGGTCGCCGGACATGGCTCACCTGGACTTTTTTCTTTGGGGCGAAATGGAACGGTTGATCTATGAAACTCTTGTGCCGAACAAGGACCTAGTTGCTAGAGTTGTGGGGGCAGCGGAATTTATCGCTAACGATCCAGGAGTGTTTGGTCGGGTGCGCGAATCCTGGGTCGACAAGTGCAGAAAATGCATTAAAATGCATGGTGAACACTTTGAGCATATTATGCTTGACTATTAATAATAAGTTTAGTAAGTAATAAGTTATTTTCCTAACAGATAATTGAGTTTTTATTAAAAACATTTTCTCGAAAACGGAGAGAGATACGAAAAAATATCAGGTGACAAAAAAGTTGTATTTTTAAAAAAATAAAAAAAAACAAAAAAAATCAGTGGCGTACATTTTTTTTCTCATTTTTACTCGTGACACTATCCCACGGGCCCTGGGGCGCGACTGGAAGTAATAATTATCATTTAATTGGTGCAAACTGAGCGTCATATTGAAGCTTACATCACCAGCAAAAACATAATATGACCTTAGTAGAAAATTTATGGTTTTCGAGATATTGCCACTTTAATAAAATTCGTTAAAATCGTCCCCTTAGGTCAGATTTTCGTGTGTCACTCCTAAAAAAACTCCTGTATAATTCTAAGATTCTGAGTTAGGTTTTGCAACTGTGAATAGCCATTTTATTAAACAAAGACCAACATTGAACTAAAAGTTCAAAATATTTAATAAGAAATCCTATTTTACAGAGAATAAATTTATTTTTATTTTCAATCACTCAAGTTTAACACCTCACACTGTACAAAAAAAAATCTCCACTAGCTGGCTAGTGATTTGAAAAGTTTGCTCATTTATTATACTTTTAGAAACTACCCATTGTTGTAATAAACAGTATACTGTTATTGACTTACAGTGAAGGATAATGTACCTTATGTACCTTATGAGAAGATTCTTATTAAACAAAATTAAATCATGTTAATATAAAATGTATTTAACTTAAGAAAAATAAAAAATCAAACATATGTCCAAAGTACCACCACCAACGCGAATGCAGGCGCGGCATCTTTTTAATAATGCCCTCTTTATCCTTCTCGCATTTCTTGCCAAGTTTCCTCTTGGGCTGCGTCAGTTATTCGCTGACGTAATGCATCAATAGTACCTATTTGGCTTTGCATAGACCATTTCTTTAATGCAACCCCAGTAAAAAAAGTTCGGGTCCTCTCTAGTTTTTTTGCAGCAACATTCTGCGGCAAAACTATATCTACGCGTGTTCGTAGTCTCGAGGCAAAGGATAAAGAGGGCATTTTTAAAAAGATGTCGCGCCTGCATTCGCGTTGGTGGTGGTCACTTTGAACATATTGTTTGATATTTTTATTTTTCTTAATTTAAATACATTTTTCATCAACATGATTCAATTTTGTTTAATTTTTAGAATATTCTCATAAGGTAGACTAGGTATATCCTTCACTGTAAGTCAATAACAGTAAACTGTTTATCAGAACAATGGGTAGTTCTTAAAAGTACATTAAATGAGCAAACTTTTCAAATCACTAGCCAGCTAGTGTAGATCTTTTTTTGTACAGTATGAGGTGTTAAACTTGAGTGATGGAGAATAAAAATGAATTATTTCTCTGTAAAATAAGATTTCTTATTGAATATTTTGAACTTTTATTTCAATGTTGGTCTTTGTTCAATGAAATGGCTATTCACAGTTGCAAAACCTGAATCAGAATCTTAGAATTATACATCTTTTTAGGAGTGACACGAAAATCTGATCTAAGGGGACGAATTTTATCAAAGTGCATGGCAATATCTCGAAAACCATGTTTTTACTAAGGTCATATTATGTTTTTCTGGAAGCTCAAGAGTTGGTCTATCACCCCTTTCAGTATTATCGTTGACTTTCCTGTCACCTGTATGTATGATATTTCCCATGTTTTTCCATGTTTTTATCTTGACCGTCTTAGTAATACATTTTCTTGCCGCAAGCCTCTACGATGAATAGTTGTCCAAAAAAATCAAATGTAATGGTCTATTCATCCATACTTATAAAAGAGCTTGTCTTGACTGCGTCATCAACGCCGAGCCAAAAATATTATAGATAGAGCCATGAAATTTTGAAGAGATGTTCTGCTAAAGGTGTGCTAAGAAAAGATTTTGCGAAATTTTATCCCTGAGGGGGTGAAAAGGGTGGGGGTAGAAAAAATCATATATTGATGAAAAATTATGTATCTTTGGTCACATCGCCTTGAAACTTCATATAAATAATCTTGAATGAAATTGATAAAACACATGTCTCGTTATTTTTTGAAATTCGACCCCTAAGGGGGGCAAAGTCGGGCCCAAACGAGATAAGGTGAGAAAAATCATTAATTGATAAAAGTTTATGTATTTTTGGTAACATCATCTTGAAACACTCTTTTCGTATTTTTTCGTATAAATAATCTCAAATGAAACTAATTAAATACGTGTCACGTTATTTTGCGAAATTCAGCCCCTAAGGGGGTCAAATTCGGACTCAAAGGAGATGTGGTGGAAAAAATCATTAATTGATGAAAGATTATGTATTATTGCTAACATCTTGTTGAAACTTCGTATAAATGATCTTGATTGAAGGGAAAGGGATGAAGGGAAAATTCAACCCTTAAGGGGGTGAAAGGGCTGAGGATGTGAAAAATCATAAATCAATTATTAAAATTGTATTTTTGATCACAACGACTTGAAATTTCACTATGATGATCTTGAATGAGATTTATAGAAAACATGTTCTGTCGATTTCCAAAATTCAACCCTTAATGGGGTGAGACGGATGTTTTTGGTCACATCAACTTGAAACTTCATTAAAATGATCTTTAATGGAATTATTAAAACACGTGTTTCGTCATTTTCCAAAATTCAAACCCTATGGGGGTGAAAGAAGTGGGGGCAATATTTATAGGTGTGCTAAGAAAAGATCTTTTTAAAATTCTACCCCCAAGAGGCTGAAAG